>CM064547.1:52875963-53085219 GCA_032716605.1 Paralithodes platypus | reverse complement strand
ATACTGCGCCAACACACTTGGCTGATGAGTATAAGGTAGGCTACAGTATCTAAAATGAAATGATCAATTTCAAACTTTGTCTAAAATGTATGAGTTTGTAATGCAAAAGAAAATAAACAAAAATAAGAGAAAAGATAGAAAAAAGAGGTAAGAAAATATAATAGGAAAGAGAAAGAAAATATGAAAGTAGGCTAAAGAAAAAGCAAATAAAGAAGAGAAATATAATAAAACCACTGCTATTCGTAAATACTCTAAGGAAGGTACCAGTAACTGACCTCAAGCTTTGCCTCTAACTTGTTAATGTCATCAGTGGCATTGTTGAGCAGCTCCAACTCCACCTGGAACAAACACAATAGATACCGGTGAATACATTTCCAATTGCAATTATTCGGTAGGCTTACATTTTAATAACATAGTATGTGTAGTTAAATAGATACAACGTTATAAGAATTATTGGACCATGTTCATAGTACCTGTAAGTACAGTTAGTAAACATACAAATATACTGTACCATACAGATACACCAGTATTTACTTACGATACTATACCAGGGTAGTAGTGAAGGTTCCCTAGGCTGCCTGGCCGAACAGCCAGCCTCGAGCTCTTAAGGAAAGCCACGGCTGAGACCAGGAGTTTGTCACAAGGCTCTCAAGGAATACATACATAAAATTTCAAGACTGAGTGTTCCACACATGCATGCAGTTTCAGTCTCTTGTCCTAATGGCGGCGTTCCAGGCAACCCTGTTAAGGGCTGCTTCACTTGTCAAATTCTTGGATTTGAGATCGGCACGTATAGTCCGATCCCAGGTCTTCCTCGGTCCACCCCTTGGTGCAGCTCCCTCCACAATCACAGACCTGCATTTTTTCACCCAATTTTGTTCATCCATTCTCTCCACATGTCCATACCATCCCATGTATGTATGTTGTGTTGTTGGCATAAGTGGTTGTGTGCTATGGAGTTTTCCATAATGTCTTTAATAATGTGCATTGTTGTGTTACAGCCTGGACAGGTATCCTGGACGGAGTCATCCAGCTTCTTCTGATGACTCAGAAGGGCTGTATGGTGCTCACATCGCAGTCTGGCCAGGTGAACTCTGTCCTCTCGGGAGAGGAGGGTTTCTGAGGCGTGTATTTCAGGGTCTGTAGTGACTGGGTACGCAAGAGATGTAATGGAGCTAGAGGACCTTTGACAAGAATCAGAGACTTTGAATGTGCAGTGTGCAAGGGAGATCTTGTATTGAATGGCTCCACATAGGTGAGGTAGGTGTCAGTGTTGATTTTGACAGTGTAACGCTTGAGTGTGAATGAGTTCTGCTGCCTGGGCGATGCGGTTTCCGCCGGAGGTGGCGCTGAAGCTGGCTCCGTTGCTGGAGTCAGGAGTGGCTGGGGAAAGTTTAGAAAGCTGTTGCCACTCCTGACCATGAGAGGGCTCCCACCCCACCTTAAAGGGAAGGTGTATAGGCCTACCTCGTGTGTTGGGAACACGATGACCTGAGCCTCGGAGGCGTGGCCGGTTAAAGCGGAGGATGTCAATGGAGTGGAGCGGAATGAGGGGAGAATGGTGAGATGGATGTGTGGGGTTGATCTTAGGGTCAGGGTGTCGAACGAGGAGTTGAGAGGGCGTCTGGGCATTGGGAGTGTCAGTGAAGTGATGCGCACGAGCCGACTTGGTTGGTTTGGACATGTGGAGAGAATGGATGATCAGAACTGGGTGAAGAAATGCCTGACTGTGAACATGGGGAGAGCTGCGCGTAGGGGTGGACCTAGAATGACGTGGGCTCGGGTACTCCGGTCCGATCTCAAAATAAAGAACTTGACAACAGAGGCAGCCCTTAACAGGGCCCCCTGGAAAGCTGCCATTTTGGACGTGAGACTGTAACCACATTCTCTGTGGACAAACGGTCTTTAAACTTGTATGTATGTATGTATGTATGTATGTATGTACAGTATGTATTGAGTGACCCACTACAGAATTACAGTATGTAAATTTGATTTTACCCAGTAATTATATTACATTGAAAGGCCACTGTTCTAATGCTTGTAAATACTTCAGCTGGCATATTAACAAGAAATTCAGCTGAGGCATCAGTATATCTCAGTATATCATACTACCAGTGCTGAATTATTGTATACCAATGCCCAATAATACTATAATATCATCGATTTTCCTTGTACTGTACCGGGTAGTGTATAAAGAGTATTATGTATATCTTTAGGCCTACATATTTTTATTTTAAGTACAGTACAGATTTCATCAATATTACATTAGCTTATACAATTTATTTAGGCTAAATCAGATTATTGTATGGTAGAACTAATTTCCAACTACTGTACTGTAAATACCAGTACTTTATTAGTTCTTGTTAATTTATAATAAATAATCGTCTGGTTACTTATATAGCGCCCGTATCTCCTCCTTCGAGGATTCTCAAGCGCTTCACACTTCTTTAATCAACCAGAGACCAACATATCAAACTACAGTTATTCACACAACACAATACCAGATATTTGGAAGCATGGTATCATCACCACATTCCCCAAACCCAACAAAGACCCCACGCTACCCTCCTCGCACCGCCCCATCACACTCCTTTGCACCCCATCCAAAGTCATAGAACGCCTAGTATTACAACTAATTACACCCGACCTACCCCTAGCTCCAACACAACATGGCTTTAGGCCACTGAACTCCACAAACACTCTTCTCACAGACCTTACACAAAGAGCTTTTGACGGTATCAACTCAGCTAGACCACCACACAGATCATTATTAGCCACACTCGACATTGGTAAAGCCTTCGATGCCATCCCCCGCCACAACCTAACAAACAAAATCTACAACATAAACATGCACAACAACACAAAAAGGTGGCTGGCCAACTTCCTAGCAGGCAGATGTGCACACGTATCTTTTGCCGGTCAGTCATCTAGAATCAGAAACTTTCCAAACGGAGTCCCACAAGGATCCGTCCTATCGCCCGCACTCTTCAATCTGTACATGCACGATATAACTACACCCAATACGCCCCAAATAAACTTAGCCTCCTATGCAGATGACATAACACTCACATGCACACACCATGACCCAAAAAGAGCAACAGATCTCCTTCAACCCTATCTCAACACACTACATGGCTGGTGCACTATAAACAGACTTAATCTAGCCCCAGCCAAATCCACCGCAACCCTGCTCACAAGCTGGACAGGAGAACACGAATACATCCCTCAACTCACCATAAACAACACACCCCTAACACATACACACACACCCAAAATCCTAGGAGTAACATATGATACTCATATGACATTCAAACAGCACACCACAAACATTAAAAAGAAACTGACACCCAGACTTAACGCCCTCAGGTCACTTGCTCACACAAAATTTGGACACAACAAAGAAACTACCAGCACAGTATATAAACAATACATAATATCAGTAATGGAATACACAAGCCCAGCCTGGGCTTCTAACCTAGCTGAAACACACCATAAGACCTTACAGACTATTCAGAAAAAAGAAAACAGAAAACTAACAGAAAAGACTAACAGAAAAAGACTAACAGAAAAAGACACAACCCCAACTTCACACCAGAAATTCAAAACCTCATCAGACAACGCGACATACTGAAACACTCCCCAGCACCCCACACACAAGACATCACACAACAAATTCAAGCACTCAACACCCAAACTAACAACAAAATACAAGAACAACAAAAACTAAATTGGAATAACTTCCTACAAACACTTGATCACAAAACAAACCCCAAAAAACTATACAAAACACTAAACAGCATCACACTTTCCAACAGCAACACAACACAATCACATGCTGCAATCACAACAACAGACTCTACTCCTTCATGTAAACAACAAGCAAACACTCTCATCAATCACT
Source organism: Paralithodes platypus (assembly GCA_032716605.1). Classification (NCBI taxonomy): domain Eukaryota; kingdom Metazoa; phylum Arthropoda; class Malacostraca; order Decapoda; family Lithodidae; genus Paralithodes; species Paralithodes platypus. The sequence goes on along the minus strand of CM064547.1, from coordinate 53,081,318 downwards.
TTTCACATGTCAGCCACCTAAAACCTCACAAAGACGACCGACGTGTCATCCGACGTAAGAGACAATTCCCCACAGACCCTGACTATACACCCTTCACCAATCACCAGACAAAGCATATCATCACAATCTCAAGCACTCACCCGCCTGTGGCCTAGACAACATAAGCAACATACACCTCAGACACCTGGGACCACAAGGCATACAAGCACTCACTAACATATCAAACTACAGCTATTCACACAACACAATACCAGACATTTGGAAGCATGGTATCATCATCACTTTCCCCAAACCCAACAAAGACCCCACGCTACCCTCCTCGCACCGCCCCATCACACTCCTTTGCTCCCCCTCCAAAGTCATGGAACGCCTAGTATTACAACTAATTACACCTGACCTACCCCTAGCTCCAACACAACATGGCTTTAGGCCACTGCACTCCACAAACACTCTTCTCACAGACCTTACACAAAGAGCTTTCGACGGCATCAATTCAGCTAGACCACCACACAGATCACTATTAGCCACACTCGACATTAGTAAAGCCTTCGATGCCATCCCCCGCCACAACCTAACAAACAAAATCTACAACACAAACATGCACAACAACACAAAACGGTGGCTGGCCAACTTCCTAGCAGGCAGATGTGCACACGTATCTTTTGCCGGTCAGTCATCTAAAATCAGAAACTTTCCAAACGGAGTCCCACAAGGATCCGTCCTATCGCCCGCACTCTTCAATCTGTACATGCACGATATAACTACACCCAATACGCCCCAAATAAACTTAGCCTCCTATGCAGATGACATAACACTCACATGCACACACCATGACCCAAAAAGAGCAACAGATCTCCTTCAACCCTATCTCAACACACTACATGGCTGGTGCACTACAAACAGACTTAATCTAGCCCCAGCCAAATCCACCGCAACCCTGCTCACAAGTTGGACAGGAGAACACGAATACATCCCTCAACTCACCATAAACAACACACCCCTAACACATACACACACACCCAAAATCCTAGGAGTAACATATGATACTCATATGACATTCAAACAGCACACCACAAACATTAAAAAGAAACTGACACCCAGACTTAACGCCCTCAGGTCACTTGCTCACACAAAATTTGGACACAACAAAGAAACTACCACCACAGTATATAAACAATACATAAGATCAGTGATGGAATACGCAAGCCCAGCCTGGGCTTCTAACCTAGCTGAAACACATCATAAGACCTTACAGACTATTCAAAACAAAGCCCTGAAGATCATTACAGGCTGCACAGCTACTGCACCCACAGATCACCTACATCAAGAAACCAAAATCCTCAAAGTCAAAGACCATCTGGACATGAGAGGCACTCAATTCCTGGCAGCAGCCTCCACGAACCAAGACCACCCACTAAAACTACATGGCAACACACCCACAGACACCAAGAAATATCAAAACAACACCCAGCACACGGTATCACACACAATTATTGTCCTCTCTCCCTCCCTGCCCACCCCGAACCAACTTCCAGAAGCACATCCATACTCATATCTCTCACCGATCCATCCACTCACTCACAGACAACACACAGCTGCATGCACGACCTCCCGAAATCCATCCTTCCGAATCCTCCTTCCTCGCGAGGACAGAGTCCACCTGGCCAGGCTGAGATGCGGACACCATCCAGCTCTCCTGAGCTATCAGAAGAGACTGGATGACTCCGTTGTCGACGCCTGCCCGGGATGTAACACAGCACCCCATACCATTAAACACATCATAGAAGACTGCATTTCACACAACCACTTACGCCAACAACACAATCTACACTCAATGAGAGCTCTGTGGGAAAGCCCGATCGTGGCCATGGCCTTTCTCAGGGACTCGGGGCTGTTCGGCCAGGCAGCTTAGGGAACAACAACAACAACAACAACAACAGACTATTCAAAACAAAGCCCTGAAGATCATTACAGGCTGCACAGCTACTGCACCCACAGATCGCCTACATCAAGAAACCAAAATCCTCAAAGTCAAAGACCACCTGGACATGAGAGGCACTCAATTCCTGGCAGCAGCCTCTACGAACCAGGACCACCCACTAAACTACATGGCAACACACCCACAGACACCAAGAAATATCAAAACAACACCAGCACACGGTATCACACACAATTACTGTCCTCTCTCCCTCCCTGCCCACCCCGAACCAACTTCCAGAAGCACATCCATACTCATATCTCTCGCCGATCCATCCACTCACCCACAGACAACACGCAGCTGCAAGCACGACCTCCCGAAATCCATCCTTCCGAATCCTCCCTTCCTCGCGAGGACAGAGTCCACCTGGCCAGGCTGAGATGCGGACACCATCCAGCTCTCCTGAGCTATCAGAAGAGACTGGATGACTCCATTGTCGACGCCTGCCCGGGATGTAACACAGCACCCCATACCATTAAACACATCATAGAAGACTGCATTTCACACAACCACTTAAGCCAACAACACAATCTACACTCAATGAGAGCTCTGTGGGAAAGCCCGATCGTGGCCATGGCCTTCCTCAGGGACTCGGGGCTGTTCGGCCAGGCAGCTTAGGGAACAACAACCAGAGACCATTACCCATCTCCCTTGCTCATGGGAAGACAGTAACCGCCGGCTATATCTCAGAAAAACTTTGCAATCTGAGCGGGGATTGAACGCGAGACCTGTAAGATGGGAAGCAGGCACGCTATCAACTGAGCCAGCCGGACGGCTGGTACGGTATGTAATATTCTTACAGTACAGTTTCTTACAGTAGATCCTCTGGAAAAAGGCAAACTAGACCTGTGTATCCAGCTCAGTGACAGTACTTGCACTGCTGCGGTCATTCACGGTGTTGGCGGCGGCGGTAGCAGACGCAATATTTTTACTATTCTGTATTTTTGCTTTATAATCAAACTTCAAATCTTGTCTTCCCCATGCTTTATCAAGATTACTTTCAAACTTCCTTATTGATTCGGAATCGACTACATAATATAAGCATTCATATCTACCCAGTATTTCTTTATCAGAGATAAGGTTCCTTGCTCTTCAATTTGTCTCAAAATACAAACATCCTGGTATAGTATCATAACTACAATTAGTTACCACCTACACTTTATTACATATTGATTACTGTAACCTTTATCTTGTGTAGCTTTTTTGGGTCTAGGAAGGGGAACTAATATAATATGCGCCACCAAAAATCTGATCAAACTTTGCATGAAAAGGTTAAAGTGATAAAAAACACTAATTTCTCAAAGGAATACAAGAACAAAATTAAACAAAGAAATATATATAATTTTTTTTACTACAGTATTTACAATTCAGTACCGTACCGTATAATTTCTGTACAGTACTGTACTGATAAATATACGGTACACGGTAGCTGTATGTAATAGATACCGGTATGAATAACCTTATACAAGCTACTTAGGTCTTTTTTATCTCTTCAAGGCTTGCTGATAACTTTCTTTGATAGACACTGATTTCTTAATTCCTAATAAGCACTTATGAGTTTGCGAAAGTTAAAAGATAAAATAACTTTTAGCTTATTTATTTAGATAAAATAACAAGAGGGTACAACAGGGGAAGAGGGTTGTAGGAACGCTAAAAGCAGTAACAAGAAATAGGGTGGTCAGTATGGAAGTGAAGAAGTCCTTGCATGACAGTGTGGAAATCCCAACACTGACTTACGGAAGCGAAGCATGGACGTTGGTTGAGAGACTCAGACCAAGAGTGAGAGCAGTGGAAATGAATTACTTAAGGAGTGCGTGTGGAGTTACATGGAGGGATAGACAGACTAATGAGGAAGTAAGAAGGAGGTGTGGTGTGGAGGTACATGTGCTGGAAAGTGTGAAAAGGAACAACTTCAGATGGTTCGGCTATATGGAACGTATGGAAAGCGAGAGAATGACTAAGAGGGTGTACGAGAGCGAGGTGGAGGGACAGAGAGGAAGAGGTAGACCGAATGAGAGGTGGAAGGATGGACTGAGGAAGTACATGAACGAAGGCAGTGCTGGTTGGGGGGAGGGGCGTTGACTGACTGGGGACAGAGGTGGATGGGGGCGGTTCGTTCGTGGCCACCCCTTCGGGGATCACGGCGTCAGGCAATAGATAGATAGATAGACAAGATAAAATTATACAGTACAAAAGTATGGTATGTGTTTTCCAAATGTTTGTGTTTTGACTAATTTTTACCCCAATTTTGGTAAATTTTCCTTTTTCAACTATTCAAGATTTAATGGTCAAACAGTATATTTAAAATATATGTTATCATTGAAGCATTCTTTCGCGGTGATTCTCACGATATGGGCCACGACCGTTACGTTCGCTTCTAAGATGACTGCTTTTGGACTTATTGTCATCATCATATATATTGTTAGTAGAGGTCAAATAACCGCTGGCCGTGAGCTAATTTGGGAAAAAATTGTCAAATTAGACGCATAGCAGTCGTGACCACGAGCGTGCAAATATCGCCACGAAAGACTCCTTTAATATTATCTTCATTTTATTACATCACAAATATTTGTGCATATGGTACCCCCCTATCTAACCTAACCATCATAAAAAAAATATATTTGTGAGATGAATACAATAAGGAAAACTCCTACAGTACTGTACAGTATAGTGTTTCACTATAACTGCCTCATGGTGGAATTATGATGATGCAGTGATAATGATCATACAAAACCAACTAAACCCAATTTACTATCTAATCAAAAATCACTCTACAGGAGGGTATAGGAGACAAAGTGATTATCTCTCTACAAATGAATGTCAAAATAATATATAATACTGTGTACTGTACTAGTTACACCACGCGACCAGAACCGTCTATGTATCTTACAGAACAAGCTAATACCGGTACTTGTAAATGGACTGTTGATCGGTTTTGGTATGACGCAGGTTAGTGCTGATAAGAGTTGAAGGTGGTGAATGTGTGTACAGGAATGTCAGGGATTTACCAGGTACAGTAAAGGTTATGTTATGCTGACTAAACCAAAGTGCTGCTACACTCAGGTTTAGAAGTTTCATTATACAGTATCTACACTGGGAGGGAGGAAGGGTAGTGAGTGGTAGGGAGAGAGGGTAGTGGTTGGGAGGGGGTTAGAGGATGGGAGAGTAGTGGGTGGGAGGAGGGAGGGTAGTGGGTGGTAGGGAGAGAGGATAGTGGTTGGGAGGGGGTTAGAGGATGGGAGGAAGGGAGGGTAGTGGATGGTAGGGAGAGAGGGTAGTGGTTGGGAGAGTAGTGGGGATGGGAGGAAGGGAGGGTAGTGGTTGGGAGGAAGGGAGGGTCGTGGGTGGTAGGGAGAGAGGATAGTGGTTGGGAGGGGGTTAGAGGATGGGAGTGTAGTGGGTGGGAGGAAGGGAGGGTAGTGGATGGTAGGGAGAGAGGGTAGAGGATGGGAGAGTAGTGGGTGGGAGGAAGGGAGGGTAGTGGATGGGAGGAATTGGGAGGGGGTTAGAGGATAGGAGAGTAGTGGGTGGGAGTAGGGAGAGTGGGTAGTGGGTGGCAGGGAGACAGAGTAGTGGTTGGTAGGGAGAGAAGGTAGTTTATGAGGGTAGTGGGTGGTAGGGAGGGTTGGAAGGTGGGTATTGAGTACCACTGTAGCAGGTAGTGGGTAGGAGGGAGGGTAGTTTCTTACAGTTTCTTACAGTAGATCCTCTGGAAAAAGGCAAACTATGCCTGTGTATCCAGCTCAGTACCAGTACTTGCACTGCTGCGGTCGTTCACGGTGTTGGCGTCGGCGGTAGCAGACGCAACATTTTTACTATTCTGTATTTTTGTTTTATAATCAAACTTCAAATCTTGTCTTCCCCATGCTTTATCAAGATTACTTTCAAACTCCCTTATCGATTCGGAATCGACTACATACTGGGGCAGTGCGTTCCACTCATTTACCACTCTATCACAAAATGAGTTCTTTGCCTTCTCAAGCCTATTTCTTTCTTTGTAAATTTTCTTAGAGTGTCCTCTCGTTCTTGTTCCCTCCCGCATCAAGAAGATACCTTCACACACATCCTCATCGTACTTTCCTGACACTATCTTAAAAGTCTCTATCATATCCCCTCTCTTTCTCCTATATGCCAGTGTCGGAAGCCCCAGTGTCCTCAACCTCTGCTCATAGCCCGCGTTCTTCAACGTTGGTACCAGCTTGCTAGCTCTCCTCTGCACTTTCTCCACTGCTTCTATATCCTTTACCATATATGGAGCCCACACCTGGTTTGCATATTCCAGGTGCGGCCTAACCAGCGCTGTATATAGATTCCTGAAGATTTCTTCGTCAAGTGACACAAATGTCCTCCTTATCAGCCCTACAATTCTATTGGCTTTGTTTATCTTTTCCGCTAAATGTTCTGAGAAATTTTACTTATTGTCTATCACTACTCCTATATCCTTTTCTGCACTCACTTCCTCCATCGCTTCATACATACTGTATCCTACCTTGTCTATCTTGCTGGTCCCAATCCGCATGTACTTGCATTTTTTTGGATGAAAAGGCATTAACCAATGCTCAGACCATCCCTTCATGCCCTCCACATCTCCTTGAAGCAAACCCATATCTTCCTTACTCCTCACTCTTCTATACAGTTTAGTGTCATCCGCATACAGGTATACCTCACTTCCATTAGTTATAACTTCAGGCAAGTCGTTGATAAATATAACGAACAGCAGTGGTCCCAACACAGATCCCTGAGGTACCCCACTTGTAATTTCCCTCCACCCCGAGCCTATTCCATTCACCAGTACCCTCTGTCTCCGATCTTTCAGGAAGGCTTCTATCCATTTCACACATTTCTCCCCTATATTATAGCTTCTAACTTTCTCTATTAACCTTTTATGTGGGACCTTATCGAAGGCCTTCATAAAATCGCAATATACCACGTCTATTACATCACCATCTTCTAGAATTTGCATCCAATCATCTACCACCTTAATTAGCTGTAGTACCGTCGACCTCCCCGGCAAGAATCCGAACTGCCTCCCACTGAAAAGTTGGTTTGACTTCATATTACAGTTTCTTACAGTAGATCCTCTGGAAAAAGGCAAACTATGCCTGTGTATCCAGCTCAGTACCAGTGCTTGCACTGCTGCGGTCGTTCACGGTGTTGGCGGCGGCGGTAGCAGACGCAACATTTTTACTATTCTGTATTTTTGTTTTATAATCAAACTTCAAATCTTGTCTTCCCCATGCTTTATCAAGATTACTTTCAAACTCCCTCCAAAACTCAATGATCCATTATTCCTTCTCTAATTACCGTTTCCATTAGTTTACACACAACACTTGTCAAACTGACTGGTCTATAATTCCCTGGGTCATTTCTCTTTCCCTTCTTAAATATAGCTGTTATGTTCGCCTCTCTCCAGTCCATCGGGATTTGTCCTGTATTAAACGATACCTCAAATAACATTTTCAATGGCTCTACTAACATCTCCCCTCCTTCCTTTATGATTCTTGGGTGTATCCCATCCGGTCCCGGTGACTTACTTCTGTTCATTTTTTCTATAGCCCTTCTTATTCTAGCATGGGAAAACTCTATTAGTTCTAGTGCCGGTGCCTGTTTGATGGGAATAGTAGGCACTGCATCCTCCGACTCCACTGTTAGTACCCCCCCAAAGTATTTCCCCAGCACCTCTGCTTTCTCCTTATCAGTCTCCGTTCTACTCCCATCATTCAACCCCCCCACCAGCTCTGGGATCCCTACTCTTCTTGTTAACTTTTCCTGAATGTACTTCCAGAATATTTTTGGATTATCCTTCACATTTCTAGCTATCTCTCTCTCCCTCTCCTTCACCCCCCCTCCTTGTTTCCCACCTTATTTTATTGTTTATTTGTCTGCGTTCCAGATCCACTTCCTTAGCCTCTATACTAGACCCCCCCGTTCTTTTTTAACAATTTTAATCTTTCCCACAATAGTTTCTTTCTTCTAATCAATATCCAAAGCTTTCTTTTCATTGGCAATTCTGGGTTAGTTCTTTTCCTCAATTTTGTTTTATCCTTATATTCCCTTACTGGTACACTTTTGGATACAGCATTCTCCAGTTTGACTCTAAATTTCCTCCACATTCCTTCAGCGTCTTCACCGTTCAAATATTCCCCCCAGTCAATGTCCAAACACCGTCTCAGCAGCTCATAATCTGCTCTATCATACATGTATATTTTTCTATTGCTTCTATTATCCCTCTCCGATTTAATGTTACAACTAAAGCTTATACAGGCATGGTCACTACGACCTATAGGGCTATCCACATTAACATGTTCCACTATATCCTCTTCATTGCTAAAAATCAAATCAAGTACACTCCCCTGCGTCCCATCTCTATATCTTGTCATCTCTACAATATGTTGCGTTAAAAAACAATCTCTCACTTTCTCTATAAACTTATTTTCCAGGCTACCCTGTCCCGCTGGAGTAGTACAATTTGCCCAGTTGATCCTTGGCAAATTGAAATCTCCAATCAAAATTTTATATTTGTTCTCTCTATTATCTATCTCCTCCATTGCTTTCAGTAGGTTATCATCCTCTCCCCTGCTATTATTTGGGCTTCTATATATAGAGGCAATTAGAATTGATCCTCTTACACATTTTACTTCAATACACAAATACTCACAATACTGCTGTCTCATATCCACCTCATTAACCTTGAGCTCTTTTCTTACATAAATAAACAGTCCTCTTCCAACCTCTGCTCTAATAGCATTTCTCTCATATAACTCAAAACCCTCCAAACTATATTCCACCAGTTCCCTTTCAATTCTAACATGTTTTGGTCTTACTTCCTGTAGGGCTATGACATCAGGTTTTTCCTCTTCATCCTGCAACCTACATATCAGTTCTCTTTTCTTGTCCTGAGTAAACACATCCACATTACTAAACATAATCCTTAATCCATCTACCATTCCTTCAGCAATTACACCATCCCGCTCCTCCAGTCCGTACCCTACTCCCCTGTTAGCAGGGTTGTTTGATTTTTTTTTTTTTTTTAAATCAAAAAAATCTTAAAAAATCATTGATTTATTTGATTTATTTGATTTTTTTTATTTTTTTTAAATATCCCCCCGCCCTATTGAGTAGTAATTCAAGTAGAGGAATTTATAACAATTCTGTTTCATCCATGCCCTCAGCCCAGACTCCTGATCTGTTCCTGTCCTAGTCATGTTTCACTGTCTGACCACACTGCTGCTTCTGGCTGAGTTGCCAGTGATCCTCAAGAAATCATATTACAAAACCTATTATTGAACAGAATTACAGAAAAATAATAATCTGTTATTATTAGTACAGACTTAGTGACTAGTAGCTTTGTGGATGTTTACTTTAAAATATTGATCCCAAGGCTGTGACCAAAATCCAGAGATATTGAAGTAAAAGTGAAAACATGGCAGTCTGGTAGACCTGCACTTGGTAATATCTGACTATGTACATAGGTTAGAACTCTTCAGAATTCTTTTTATCTTGATTCACAGATAAAAAAAAAAAAAAAAAAAAAAAAATCATGATTTTTTTTTGGTAAAAAAATCATTGATTTAATCAAGTGATTAAATCAAATTGATTTAATCAATATCAACTCTGCCTGTTAGCACTACTGGGTCTGCCTCTTTGTCTCCTGTCTCTCCCTGTGACACCTCCACCCCGTTCTCCTCCTCCGTCACAACTCTCATCACATTCTCTCCCCTCCCTGATCTCCCCCTCCTTTCTACTCTTATAAACCACTTCCTCACTTTTCCGTCCCTCACTCTCCAGTAAAAATTTCTCTTATCCTCCTCATCCAACTTTCCATTATTTTCATCAGCCTTTTCTTGTAATTCCTTAATTTTGTTCCTTTGTTCTATACTCAAATCCTTCTTTAGTCTTATGTGTTTCAGTTTATCATTTGTATTTAGCCTCCAACTAAAATTTGTCACAGTCTCCGCCACTACCCTAGTTTTAAACTGTACCCTTATAGGTCTCATCTCTCCCATTTTATATCTACCTATCCTACTGATCTCCTCCACCTGCCCTTCCCATCCATATTCGTCCTCATCCACACCTTTCAAGACCTCCTTCACTGTCTCCATATCCCTCACTTTTCTCACTCCATTATCATTCATATGAGTCTCTATATCTCCATACAAGATTACACCCCTATCCCTGTCCATGGCCTCCCTCACAACACTCTCCTTGTTCTTCATGACCCCTACAACTGCACTCTCAAAACTTTTTTTGGTCATATTCATTTCTTCCTTTTGCTCTTTCATAATATCCTCCAAATCCTTGACTTTTTGTTTACCTACCACCGTCCATGCAGTCGACTCCTTTACTTCCGTGAAACGTCCTTCGTATTCCTTCAGCTGCTCCTTCAATGCCATATTCTCTGCTCCCAGTTCATCTACCCTTTTCAATACCATCTCTAGGCTCTCATTAACTGCCAAAAAAGGCCTGCATTCACTTCCTTCGCTAGGCCTATTCCCTTCCCCACCTATCACACCACACATAGTGCCTTAACTTTCTCACCAATATCCCCCTTCCATTTCTCCGTATCACTCATCCACTTTTCCAAATCCTTCACAACAATACTAACCTCTTCTAACTTCTTATCTATCTATCTATCTATCTATTGCCTGACGCCGTGATCCCCGAAGGGGTGGCCACGAACGAACCGCCCCCATGCACCTCTGTCCCCAGTCAGTCGACGCCCCTCCCCCCAACCAGCACCGCCTTCGTTCATGTAGTTCCTCACTCCATCCTTCCACCTCATATTCGGTCTACCTCTCCCCCTCTGTCCCTCCACCTCGCTCTCGTACACCCTCTTAGTCATTCTCTCGCTTTCCATACGTTCCATATGGCCGAACCATCTCAAGTTGTTCCTTTTCACACTTTCCAGCACATCTACCTCCACACCACACCTCCTTCTTACTTCCTCATTAGTCTGTCTATCCCTCCATGTAACTCCGCACGCACTCCTTAAGTAATTCATTTCCACTGCTCTCACTCTTGGTCTGAGTCTCTCAACCAACGTCCATGCTTCGCTTCCGTAAGTCAGTGTCGGGATTACCACACTGTCATGCAAGGACTTCTTCACTTCCATACTGACCACCCTATTTCTTGTTACTGCTTTTAGCGTTCCTACAACCCTCTTCCCCTGTTGTACCCTCTCCCGCACCTCTTCATCCATAGTCCCATCTTTACTCAACACACTGCCCAGATACTTAAAAGAGTTGACGATCTCCATAGCCTGACCGTTCAGCTTCACCTCACACTCTGTGACTTCACCCCTTTCGAAGACCATAACCTTGCTCTTCCCCGTATTTACCTTCAAATTCCGTTTTTCGCACACTGTTCCAAACTCATTTACCAGACCCTGCAACTCCCATTCATTATCACTCATCAGAACTGTATCATCCGCAAACAGCAGTATAGGTAGCTTCCACTCAATTCCCTCCCTTTTCAGCGATACACCAACATCCACTGCTATTTGATAGTATTTCTTTCATAACTCCATCCATATATACAGTAAACAACCACGGGTACATCACACCCCCTGTTTCAAACCAACATTCAGGTCAAAGAACTCGCTCTGCTCACTCTCCACACGTACTGCCGCCTTTGCACCCTCATACATGCTCTTCACTGCTTTCAGCAACTTGCCCTCTACTCCGTATATTCTAAGTACTTTCCACAAACCTTCTCTATCCACTCTGTCATAGGCCTTCTCCAAGTCCATAAAGGCAACATACACCTTTTGTTTCTTCTCCAGATACTTCTCCACAACACAATTCAGGGTAAAAATCTGATCTACACATCCTCTTCCCTTCCTAAAACCTCCCTGCTCGTCGCCTATCCATTTCTCCGTTCTCACTCTCACTCTCTCAATCACTACCCTACTGTATACCTTCCCTACTACGCTTAGAAGACATATTCCTCGGTGGTTACCACACACTCCTCTTCTTATCTGTGCTCTTAAATCCCCGAAAACGTTGTAACCTTCCTTCCGCCTCCGTCATACCCGAAATTCCCTCTGCCATGTTTGTTTACAAACTCAACAACTCACAACCCTACCGCTGTCCCGTCACTACACACTCTTATTACACTATATATCACCCCTCCATAGTGGATGGGTAGGAAGGAGGGTTGTTGTTGTTGTTGTTGTTCCCTAAGCTGCCTGGCCGAACAGCCCCGAGTCCCTGAGGAAGGCCATGGCCACGATTGGGATTTCCCACAGAGCTCTCATTGAGTGTAGATTGTGTTGTTGGCGTAAGTGGTTGTGTGAAATGCAGTCTTCTATGATGTGTTTGATGGTATGGGGTGCTGTGTTACATCTCGGGCAGGTGTCAACGACGGAGTCATCCAGTCTCTTCTGATAGCTCAGAAGAGCTGGATGGTGTCCGTATCTCAGCCTGGCCAGGTGGACTCTGTCCTCGCGAGGAAGGGAGGATTCGGAAGGATGGATTTCAGGAGGTCGTGCTTGCAGCTGCGTGTTGTCTATGAGTGAGTGGATGGATCGGCGAGAGATATGAGTATGGATGTGCTTCTGGAAGTTGGTTTGGGGTGGGCAGGGAGGGAGAGAGGACAGTATTTGTGTTTGATACCCGGAGCTGGGTGTTGTTTTGATATTTCTTGGTGTCTGTGGGTGTGTTGCCATGTAGTGTAGTGGGTGGTTTTGGTTCGTAGAGGCTGCTGCCAGGAATTGAGTGCCTCTCATGTCCAGATGGTCTTTGACTTTGAGGATTTTGGTTTCTTGATGTAGGTGATCTGTGGGTGTAGTAGCTGTGCAGCCTGTAATGATTTTTAGGGCTTTGTTTTGAATAGTCTGTAAGGTCTTATGGTGTGTTTCAGCTAGGTTAGAAGCCCAAGCTGGGCTTGCGTATTCCATCACTGATCTTATGTATTGTTTATAAACTGTGGTGGTGGTTTCTTTATTGTGTCCAAATTTTGTGTGAGCAAGTGACCGGAGGGCGTTAAGTCTGGGTGTCAGTATCTTTTTCGTGTTTGTGGTGTGCTGTTTGAATATCATATGAGTATCATATGTTACTCCTACGATTTTGGGTGAGTGTGTATGTGTTAGGGGTGTGTTGTTTATGGTGAGTTGAGGGATGTATTCGTGTTCTCCTATCCAGCTTGTGAGCAGGGTTGCGGTGGATTTGGCTGGGGCTAGATTAAGTCTGTTTGTAGTGCACCAGCCATGTAGTGTGTTGAGATAGGGTTGAAGGAGATCTGGTGCTGTGTTTGGGTCATGGTGTGTGCATGTGAGTGTTATGTCGTCTGCATAGGAGGCTAAGTTTATTTGGGGTGTAATGGGTATAGTTACGTCGTGCATGTACAGATGTACAGAAGGAGGGTAGTGAGTGTGAGTGAAGTAGGGAGGGCAGTGGGTGGGAGGGAGGTAGGGAAGGTTGTGGGTGGAAGGGAGGGCAGGAGGCTATAAGGTACCGTAAAATGGCCTAACTTCAAGCAAGGGGGGAATACTTCGGACATTTCTGGATAAAATTACATATGCTATAGCTATGGAAAAATGGCTCTGCATTATGGAAGAACACCGCAGACATACCGGTACTTGTTTTGGGTAGAATGTAGAATTCGGGTGTACCGCCAGCCTTGTGTACACTACGCGGACCGGCGTCGGGACGCTTGCCATCATGTTCCAGTCTATTTTGACTACCTTTGGATATAATATGTTGAGGGAGGGGGGCAAAGCTCCCCCCCCCCCCCATGACATATTGTCATCATCATATATATTGCCAGCAGGGGGCAATAACCGAAAAAATCGCCGTCAAATAGACGCAAACTTAACCACGGCGATCCACAAATGTAAACATGACGACGACGGCGGCGGCGAGGGGGGGGGGGGGGGGGGGGGGTCGGACGTTTGCAATCATGTTCACGTCTATTTTGAATGCCATTGGATACAATAATATGTTGAGGGGGGCTTTGCCCCCCTCACATCCCCATGACATATTGTCATCATCATATATATTGCCAGCAGGGGGCAAATAACCAAAAAAATCGCCGTCAAAATAGACGCGAAGTTAACCGCGGCGATCGCCCCATGTAAACAATGACGACAGTATGCCCGGAATCTACATCCATCCCCTTGTTTTTCCAGAACATCATGTATTTATCCCATAACTGCAGTTCATTATATTTTTTTCCAGAATGTCCAAAATTATCTCCCTGTCCAAAGTTACGTCATGTTACCGGTAACTATTTTTATGCCAACTTAATGAAAAATAAAATGTATAGTAAGTACCGAATGTACAGTACCAGTATAGCCTAATAATATCAATGACCTTGTAGCAGACCTTGAATCATCAACCAGCTTATTTGCAGACGATGCCAAAATCTACAAGACAATTATTATGTTCCTTCCAACAACCAACTATACTCCTAAAATCGATTAATGAAATTTTACAAACACATGTGGCAGTCCGTGGATTCGAACCCAGGATGCTCACACCGAAAATCAACACCATATGCATCGCACCATGAAGACAGTTAAAGGTTGGTGGACACTGCCTACGATTTATTATGAAACTTCGAATCCTGCATATCAATCTAAGCATGTACACACATCCCAACTGCAACTCACGTAGTGAATGGAATGCATATGTGAATGGAAAGAGCAATTAATGGGGCCTTAACCACTAGGGAAGTCCTCTCGATAAATTACCCCTGAACCAATATCAATTATTACAGTATGTTCCTTCCAACAACCAACTATACTCCTAAAATCGATTAATGACATTTTACAAACACATGTGGCAGTCCGTGGATTCGAACCCAGGATGCTCACACCGAAAATCAACACCATATGCATCGCACCACGAAGACAGTTAAAGGTTGGTGGACACTGCCTACGATTTATTATGCAACTTCGAATCCTGCATATCAATCTAAGCATGTACACACATCCCAACTGCAACTCACATAGGCTATGCATATGTGAATGGAAAGAGCAATTAATGGGGCCTTAACCACTAGGGAAGTCCTCTCGATAAATTACCCCTGAACCAATATCAATTATTATGTTCCTTCCAACAACTAACTATACTCCTAAAATCGATTAATGAAATTTTACAAACACATGTGGCAGTCCGTGGATTCGAACCCAGGATGCTCACACCGAAAATCAACACCATATGCATCGCACCACGAAGACAGTTAAAGGTTGGTGGACACTGCCTACGATTTATTATGCAACTTCGAATCCTGCATATCAATCTAAGCATGTACACACATCCCAACTGCATTCACGTAGGCTATGCATATGTGAATGGAAGGAGCAATTAATGGGGCCTTAACCACTAGGGAAGTCCTCTCGATAAATTACCCCTGAACCAATATCAATTATTATGTTCCTTCCAACAACCAACTATACTCCTAAAATCGATTAATGAAATTTTACAAACACATGTGGCAGTCCGTGGATTCGAACCCAGAATGCTCACACCGAAAATCAACACCATATGCATCGCACCACGAAGACAGTTAAAGGTTGGTGGACACTGCCTACGATTTATTATGCAACTTCGAATCCTGCATATCAATCTAAGCATGTACACACATCCCAACTGCAACTCACGTAGGCTATGCATATGTGAATGGAAAGAGCAATTAATGGGGCCTTAACCACTAGGGAAGTCCTCTCGATAAATTACCCCTGAACCAATATCAATTATTATGTTCCTTCCACCAACCAACTATACTCCTAAAATCGATTAATGACATTTTACAAACACATGTGGCAGTCCGTGGATTCGAACCCAGGATGCTCACACCGAAAATCAACACCATATGCATCGCACCACGAAGACAGTTAAAGGTTGGTGGACATTGCCTACGATTTATTATGCAACTTCGAATCCTGCATATCAATCTAAGCATGTACACACATCCCAACTGCAACTCACGTAGGCTATGCATATGTGAATGGAAAGAGCAATTAATGGGGCCTTAACCACTAGGGAAGTCCTCTCGATAAATTACCCCTGAACCAATATCAATTATTATGTTCTTTCCAACAACCAACTATACTCCTAAAATCGACTAATGAAATTTTACAAACACATGTGGCAGTCCGTGGATTCGAACCCGGGATGCTCACACCAAAATTCAACACCATATGCATCGCACCACGAAGACAGTTAAAGGTTGGTGGACACTGCCTACGATTTATTATGCAACTTCGAATCCTGCATATCAATCTAAGCATGTACACACATCCCAACTGCAACTCACGTAGGCTATGCATATGTGAATGGAAAGAGCAATTAATGGGGCCTTAACCACTAGGGAAGTCCTCTCGATAAATTACCCCTGAACCAATATCAATTATTATGTTCCTTCCAACAACCAACTATACTCCTAAAATCGATTAATGAAATTTACAAACACATGTGGCAGTCCGTGGATTCGAACCCAGGATGCTCACACCGAAAATCAACACCATATGCATCGCACCACGAAGACAGTTAAAGGTTGGTGGACACTGCCTACGATTTATTATGCAACTTCGAATCCTGCATATCAATCTAAGCATGTACACACATCTCAACTGCAACTCACGTAGGCTATGCATATGTGAATGGAAAGTGCAATTAATGGGGCCTTAACCACTAGGGAAGTCCTCTCGATAAATTACCCCTGAACCAATATCAATTATTACGTTCCTTCCAACAACCAACTATACTCCTAAAATCAATTAATGAAATTTTACAAACACATGTGGCAGTCCGTGGATTCGAACCCAGGATGCTCACACCGAAAATCAACACCATATGCATCGCACCACGAAGACAGTTAAAGGTTAGTGGACACTGCCTACGATTTATTATGCAACTTTGAATCCTGCATATCAATCTAAGCATGTATACACATCCCAACTGCAACTCACATAGGCTATGCATATGTGAATGGAAAGAGCAATTAATGGGGCCTTAACCACTAGGGAAGTCCTCTCGATAAATTACCCCTGAACCAATATCAATTATTATGTTCCTTCCAACAACCAACTATACTCCTAAAATCAATTAACGAAATTTTACAAACACATGTGGCAGTCCGTGGATTCGAACCCAGGATGCTCACACCGAAAATCAACACCATATGCATCGCACCACGAAGACAGTTAAAGGTTGGTGGACACTGCCTACGATTTATTATGCAACTTCGAATCCTGCATATCAATCTAAGCATGTACACACATCCCCACTGCAACTCACGTAGGCTATGCATATGTGAATGGAAAGAGCAATTAATGGGGCCTTAACCACTAGGGAAGTCCTCTCGATAAATTACCCCTGAACCAATATCAATTATTATGTTCCGAATGTACAGTACCAGTATAGCCTAATAATATAAATGACCTTGTAGCAGACCTTGAATCATCAACCAGCTTATTTGCAGACGATGCCAAAATCTACAAGACAATTGAGACAGAAGGAGACATAGAAGCGCTGCGAAGAGACATGAAGAGGCTGGACGAGTGGAGTAAGAAGTGGCTTCTGAACTTCAACGCTGACAAATGCAAAACGATGCACGTTGGACGAAACAACCTCCAAGCGGACTACCACCTGAACGGGACACCACTGCAGAAGACAACGGAGGAGAGGGACCTGGGTATCTTGGTGTCGTGTGACCTCAAGTCCTCACAGCATGTAGCAAAGGTTGCAGCAAAAGCAAATGGCCGGCTTGGAATCATAATAAGAAATTTCATACGAGACAGAGAGATCCTGGTACCTCTCTACTTGTCACTGGTACGCCCGGTCCTGGACTATGGTGTGCAAACTAATCTCCTATGCTGATGATACAACTTTATATGCGTCAATTCCATCACCAATAGATCGACACGTAATTGCTACTGCTCTGAATAGGGATTTAGCCAAAATTACATCATGGTGTGAACTTAGGGGCATGAAACTTAATGCTAGTAAAACAAACTCCATTATCATCAGCAGATCTCGTACCTTGGATCCTCCCCATCCTTATCTACAAGTTTCTAGCGAGCAAATGGAGAATGTGGATACTCTGCGTTTGTTAGGAGTTCCTCTTGATCCCAAACTTACTTTTGAAAAGCATATTCGTTCTTTCTCCTCTTCCATTTCCCAAAAAATTGGTCTGCTTCGCAAGGTTTATAAAACATTTGCTTGTGACGCCACAGTTATCAAGTCTTTTTATGCTTTTATTTTGCCACATTTCGAGTACTGCTCACCTGTCTGGTTGTCAGCAGCTGACTGCCATCTCAAGTTGCTTGACAGGTCGCTAAATTCCATCAGTTTTATTCAACCTCATTTGTCTCTTGATCTGTGTCATCGACGTAAAAGTTGGTGCCCTTAGTCTTTTATTTAAAGTTTTTAACAACCCTCAGCATCCCTTACATGGGGTTCTTGCCTGGGCCCTATGTCCGGGCTCGTGCAACTAGATTCACAAGCAATCTTAATGATCTTGCCATGAGCCGTGTTAATTTTTCTACTACACAGTTTTCACGGTGTTTTGCGCCGGCCATGGTTGACTTGTGGAATAAGTTGCCAAATGAGCTAGTCAATTCAGCTAATATCTCCATTTTTAAGTCTAGAGTTAATGCTTTTTTGCAGCATTAATTCTAATTTTTAAACTTATTTTATTCTATTTTATTGTATTATATTTATACTTCATATCCTCCACTGCATAATATGTTATCTGTGTTTAGTATGTGTATATGTACAGTACAGTATACAGTATATGCTTTTATTTTTTCCTAAGTTGCCGTAGTCTCTCTCCAGTGCCTCCGGGTGTTTTGTGTGGATTGATCTTGATGGTGTTTCTGCACCATGGAGACTTTGGCATCTCATATAATAATAATAATAATAAAGTTGGTCCCCTTACCTTGTTAGGAATATTCAGGCTCTGGAGAGGGTACAAAGACGTGCAACGAAACTGGTACCCGAACTAACACACCTGCCCTACGAGGAGAGATGTCAGCGCCTGGGACTGCAGACACTCGGTGACCGGAGAAAAAGAGGTGATATGATCGAAACCTACAAGCTAATGCATGGCTTCGACGACATCCCTTACACCAGATTCTTCCGCCTCAATACAAACAATCTGAGAGGACATTCACTGAAACTAGCGAAGCCGGACCACTGGAGAACAAGACTAAAAGGGAACTGGTTTGCGATCCGGGTGATCGATGACTGGAATTCACTCCCAGATGGGAGTGCGCCCACGATAGCCACATTTAAATCACGGTACGATAGACACATGGGTATAGAGAAAATTTTGGCTGACATGTCTTAAGAGATGTCTTAAGAGGACTGATGATGCTGGTCTTGAATGTGAGCTATTTGCAGACTCATTTAATCTCACTCAACTAGTCAACCAACCCACCCGTGTACCAGATAATCCTAATCATAATTCCCACCTACAGTATTGGACTTATTTTTAACAAGCACCTCTCAGCTCCCCGCCATGGAGTGGCTTCGGTCACCCAGGCTTTATTGTGGTCGGCAGGGAGGGTTCTGTGGGGGCGCTCGTTTATGGCCTTGGCCTTACTCGGGGCCTTGGGGCTGTTCGGCCAGGCAGCTTGGGGAACAACAACAACAACAACTCTTCCCACTACATATCATACATGTAACACCATACACCTTTACCAAATAAATATGGCAGTACAATTGTTAAGAGCAAACCTGGTGGTCCCTCGGATATCCACCCCCGGCAGGGTTGGGTCATTGATACAGGGCCCTCCCGGTCGTCATCATGCGACTGTGTCAAGAGCATTGCAACGTCCCAAAGCTGCTCGTCGGTGCAGCTTTTTCTTTAGCAATATAAGGGGACTTCACTCTAACATCAATTCTGTACATCAATTTCTTCAAGCAGAATCCCCTACTCTCCTTTTTTTGACAGAGACTCAAGTAACATCCACATCTGACACGTCTAGATTTAATTTTCCAGGTTATCAACTGCTCCAAAATTTCAGACCTAAAGGAGGTGTATGTTGCTTTTCAAAATCTGAAATTGCCCTGGAGGAGGTTACTAGTTTCAATTGTCCCTATTTTGATTATTCTATATACAAATTAATTTCTGCTGGTAAATTTAAATACATATGTTGCATCTACCGTTCCCCAAATACTCCTCCAGAGCAAAGTCTTTTTGATTCTCTGTCCTCACAACTCAGTGTCCTCAACTTAAATGCTTCTTCTGAAATCACTATGTTGGGTGATTTTAATGTCCATAATGTTGAATGGCTCACTCATTCAGCCAGGACTGATGATGCTGGTCTTGAATGTGAGCTATTTGCAGACTCATTTAATCTCACTCAACTAGTCAACCAACCCACCCGTGTACCAGATAATCCTAATCATAATTCCCACCTATTGGACTTATTTTTAACAAGCAATTCAGAAAATTATGATGTTACAGTGAGGTCCCCGCTTGGGTTTTCTGATCACTGTCTGATACAGACCACCTGTCTATCACCTACCACACCTTCTCACTCTGAACCTGTTTTGGTGACTAAATGGCATTACGATAGGGCAGACTGGGAGGGTCTTCAAGGTTTCTTTATTGATATTCCCTGGACCTCTTTCTTTTCTAATGATGCACACACCACCTAGAGCCACATACTAGATTTTGTAAAAATTGGAATGGAAACTTTTATTCCTCATCAAAAGTACAGTAAAAGATCTAATTCACCTAAATGGTTTGACCATAATTGTGCTAGAGTAACTGAACAAAAAGCAATAGCCTACAATGCATACACAAGATCAAAAACACATGAAGCCTTTAATTACTTTAGAAACATCAGAAATCATGCCAAAACTGTATTAAACCTAACTAAATCAAACTTTCTCCACAAGCAGGCAAATAAACTTCTAAATAATCCAAATGATAACAAAATATTTTGGTCTACTCTTAACTCATTCAAATCCAACTTCACTACTGCTTCATCCATTCCACCATTAAAATCTCCGACTGGCAATCTTGTAAGTGACCCTCGAGGTAAAGCTAACCTTCTTGCGGATATTTTCTCCACCAACTCAACCTTAGATGAAATAAATCAAGATGTCCCTGTACTTAATTTTAATTCGCCTGAAATTCCCTCACTTAAGATCCACACCAGACATGTCAAAACTGTTTTGCAGAATTTCTCGGTAGATAAGGCTCCTGGCCCAGATGAAATTCCTCCAATAGTACTTAAGAATTACTCCTTGGTGCTCGCTCCTGTACAGTATTGGCAAAAAATTTCCGTCTGTGTACTCATACCTCATGCTTCCCAGTACCCTAGAAAGAAGCAAACATCCATCCAGTTCCTAAAAAAGGTGCCTCTTTAGATCCATCAAACTACAGACCAAAAGCTATAACTTCCACTCTTGGTAAAGTCTTTGAAATTATGTTAAATAATCACATAATTAACCCTTGTCTAGCGGGGTGTTTTGGGCTATTTTGGGCATATTCAGGCCCTCCTGAATGATCAATCAAGTATCTGCATGAAAAGAAATGTATTCAGCAAAAAACTAGGCGCTAAAAGCTTCAAAATGAGACAAGAACGAGCTACGTAGTTCTCATGCAGTGGTGCCACCAACATGGGAGTTTAGCATATAGCGGTATATTTTTCCCAGCTATACTCACTACTGGCTACACTGCCGGCCTCTCGAGAACACAGGGAGCACGAGTCAGTGGGTGGCGGTAAGCCCTGGGTGTCGGACGTGTGGCCTGCTGCACTCCCGGCCATTTGCACTCGATTTTAACCCTTTAAAAGCCTTAATAATGCTCCTAACTTGCTGCAAATTGGTGCACGACTTAAGTCAAGCGCCGCTCTTTAAAGGTTAAGCATCTTGAGAATAATAAATTAATCAGTGATAGGCAATATGGTTTTAGACGATGTCGATCAACTGCAGACATTCTTTGCCTTCTTACGCATCAAATCAACCAAGCTACAGACCAACATGGTGAAACACATACAATAGCACTGGATATATCAAAGGCATTTGATAGAGTCTGGCATCAATCCTTATTGTCGAAGATGTCACACTACGGCCTTGCATCATTAGTTCCACTAATTTCTATTTATCTTCATAACAGAAAAATATGTGTAATGGTTGTTGTTGTTGTTGTTGTTTTTCCCCAAGCTGCCTGGCCGAACAGCCCCAAGGCCCCGAGTAAGGCCAAGGCCATAAACGAGCGCCCCCACAGAACCCTCCCTGCCGACCACAATAAAGCCTGGGTGACCGAAGCCACTCCATGGCGGGGAGCTGAGAGGGTGCATAAACGCCCGGGAAACCAAAGCCCCACCCAGGGCCCTGTGCCCCTCAGCAATTATGAAGAGAAAGTTGAGGAGCAAAGGAATAATGTGACGCTTTAGCTTCCAATCTTGGTAGATTGGGAGGTCAATCCACGGAAGAGACGCCGTCACTTGAGATCTAGAAAATATATAAGTAAAAGGAACAGTCAGAGTAATCTATGGGTATGGCAGAGGTCGCTCAGGTCTCACTCTGATAGACCAGCCCATCGCCATTGTAGTGGGAAGAGTAGTCTATCTATCTATCTATTGCCTGACGCCGTGATCCCCGAAGGGGTGGCCACGAACGAACCGCCCCCATGCACCTCTGTCCCCAGTCAGTCGACGCCCCTCCCCCCAACCAGCACCGCCTTCGTTCATGTAGTTCCTCACTCCATCCTTCCACCTCATATTCGGTCTACCTCTCCCCCTCTGTCCCTCCACCTCGCTCTCGTACACCCTCTTAGTCATTCTCTCGCTTTCCATACGTTCCATATGGCCGAACCATCTCAAGTTGTTCCTTTTCACACTTTCCAGCACATCTACCTCCACACCACACCTCCTTCTTACTTCCTCATTAGTCTGTCTATCCCTCCATGTAACTCCGCACGCACTCCTTAAGTAATTCATTTCCACTGCTCTCACTCTTGGTCTGAGTCTCTCAACCAACGTCCATGCTTCGCTTCCGTAAGTCAGTGTCGGGATTACCACACTGTCATGCAAGGACTTCTTCACTTCCATACTGACCACCCTATTTCTTGTTACTGCTTTTAGCGTTCCTACAACCCTCTTCCCCTGTTGTACCCTCTCCCGCACCTCTTCATCCATAGTCCCATCTTTACTCAACACACTGCCCAGATACTTAAAAGAGAGTTGACGATCTCCATAGCCTGACCGTTCAGCTTCACCTCACACTCTGTGACTTCACCCCTTTCAAAGACCATAACCTTGCTCTTCCCCGTATTTACCTTCAAATTCCGTTTTTCGCACACTGTTCCAACTCATTTACCAGACCCTGCAACTCCCATTCATTATCACTCATCAGAACTGTATCATCCGCAAACAGCAGTATAGGTAGCTTCCACTTAATTCCCTCCCTTTTCAGCGATACACCAACATCCACTGCTCTTGATAGTATTTCTTTCATGACTCCATCCATATATACAGTAAACAACCACGGGGACATCACACACCCCTGTTTCAAACCAACATTCAGGTCAAAGAACTCGCTCTGCTCACTCTCCACACGTACTGCCGCCTTTGCACCCTCATACATGCTCTTCACTGCTTTCAGCAACTTGCCCTCTACTCCGTATATTCTAAGTACTTTCCACAAACCTTCTCTATCCACTCTGTCATAGGCCTTCTCCAAGTCCATAAAGGCAACATACACCTTTTGTTTCTTCTCCAGATACTTCTCCACAACACAATTCAGGGTAAAAATCTGATCTACACATCCTCTTCCCTTCCTAAAACCTCCCTGCTCGTCGCCTATCCATTTCTCCGTTCTCACTCTCACTCTCTCAATCACTACCCTACTGTATACCTTCCCTACTACGCTTAGAAGACATATTCCTCGGTGGTTACCACACACTCCTCTTTCCCCTTTGCCCTTATATAGGGGGACTATTATGCCAGTCTTCCAGTCATCGGGTGCACTCCCTTCTCCCATGCTAGTTTGCACATTTTCCATACCCATTCTATCACTATCTCACCACCATACCTCAACATTTCCCCACACACTCCATCTGTTCCTGGTGCTTTCCCCAACTTCACTCTTTTCATGGCTTCCCACACTTCTGACCTCCTGATCCCCACCTCCTCCACTACTTCTCTTCTTCTCCCTCCCATACCATATCCAGCTATGTTTGCTGGCTCTTCATTCCTTTCATTTAGCAACTCACTGAAGTACTCCCTCCATCTTTCGACTCTCTCTTGCTTCTCGGCTAGCATTCTCCCATTCTTATCTTTCACACCCTTACTGTTTCCCTTGCTACCTTCCCTAACTTTCTTGACTTCTTTCCAGAACAGTTTCTTACTCTCCCTCCATTTTACACTCAGATTCCTTCCAAATTCCTCATCTACTCTTCTCTTACTTTCCTTCACTACTCTCTTCACCACCCTCTTACTCTCCACGTACCTCGCTCGTTTCTGTCTCTCGGAATCTTCATTCCCTCTACTACCCAACCACTCTCTATATGCTTTCTTCTTTTCTTCCACAGCTATTCTTACCTCTTCTGTCCACCATGCTGTACCTTTCACTCCCCTCCCTCTTCTCCTCACTCCACACACCTCCTCACATGCTGAGGAAGAGTAGTGTGTGTTTTTTTTTTTTTTTTTTTTTTCTATGTGATTGAGGGAGGCAAAAGGCATAACTGCCTATAGCGAGTGCCTCCCCCATAGTTGAAAGAGTGACAGGGCCAAAATCAAGGGACGTTCGAGCCAAAATGCCTGGACACACAGAGTTTGAAGCAATTTAAGTCATAGGAAGAGGAAAAGACTGATTCTGGGAGAGAGTTCCAGAGCTCAGATGTTGAGTAGAAGAAAGTTTGAGAGTAACGTTTCACTCTTGGGTTGGAGAGTTGCACAGAGTAGGGGTGGGATTGAGTTGCAAGACGGGTACCACGTGGATAGAGGATAGCGATGTAGGGCAATGTCGTGAAGTTGGATGTGTAATTGTGTATGTTATATAAAGAGGGTTTTCCTGATACCCCTGATGTGTGAGGCAGAAAGATATGTATCCAGCTACCAAGGCCTGGGAGAGAAAATGGAATTCAGGCTATTCCCCGAGTCTCCCGAAACCTTGGCGGTAGTACTTCCCTGGGCGGGGCTGCCTACCCCTACTACCTACGGTGAGAAAGGCAGTTGAGGAGAAGAGATAGTGTTTTGAGAGGGTTTTACAGGATGGTAGTGTTGAGGTATGGGAGAGGTACAAGGAGAAAAGGAGAGAGGCAAAACGGAAAATTAGAGAAGCGAAAAAAGATGCAAACGAAAGGTGGGGTCAAAGGTTGAGTGAGAATTTTGAAGAACGAAAGATGTTCTGGAAGGAGGTAAATAAAGTAAGGAAAGGAGGACAAAAGAGGGAAGAGTCAGTGAAAGATGCAAATGAAGAATTACTAGTGGAACCAGTTGAAGTGAGGAAAAGATATGCCGAGTATTTTGAATCTTTGTTAAATGCAAGAGATGGAAGAGAAGCAGTGATTGAAGCAGAGGTGGATGGAGATAGGTTACCCAGTCCACCCAGGTGGCAGGGAATGAATGAAAGGATTGAGGAAAATGAGGTGAAAGAAGCAGTGAAACAAATGAGAGTGGGAAAAGCAGAAGGTTTGGATGGTATTGCTGTGGAGTGTATAAAGAAGGGTGGAGATGTGATAATACTGTAGATTGGTTGGTGAGACTTTTCAATGTGTGCTTTGCTGTGTCAATGGTACCAATAGACTGGAAGAGTGCATGTATTGTGCCGTTGTACAAGGGGAAGGGAGATCGGCAGGAGTGTTCAAGTTATAGAGGTATTAGTTTATTGTCAGTGGTTGGAAAGCTGTATGGCAGGGTATTGATAGAGAGGATAATAAAGTGTACGGAAGTTGCAATAGGAGAAGAACAGTGCGGTTTAAGGAGGGGAAGAGGGTGCGTGGATCAGATGTTTGCAGTAAGACAGTTATGCGAGAAGTATTTAGAGAAGCATAAGGAGATATTTTGGGCTTTTATGGACTTGGAAAAAGCGTATGATCGTGTGGACCATGAAGCAATGTGGAAGGTGTTAAGGATTTATGAAATAGGAGGAAATTTGTTAGAAGCAGTTAAGAGTTTTTATGAAGGGAGCAGAGCATGTGTTAGAGTAGGAAATGGTGAGTTGAGTGAATGGTTTGAGGTAAAGGTAGGTTTGCGACAGGTTTGTGTAATGTCACCATGGCTGTTTAATATGTTTATGGATGGTGTGGTGAGGGAGGTGAAAAGGAGAACTATGGGAAGAGGATTGGGTTTAGTAGGAAATAATGGTAGAGACTGGGAGTTGAATCAGTTGCTGTTCGCTGATGACACAGCATTGGTGGCGGATTCTGAGGAGAAACTGCAGCGGGTAGTCAAAGAGTTTGGTGTGGTTTGTGGAAGGAGGAAACTGAAGGTGAACGTCAATAAAAGTAAAGTAATGGTGTGTAATAGGGGAGATCATAGGGTGAATCTAGATGTGAGGCTGGATGGGGAAATATTGGAACAAGTAGAGAGTTTTAAATATCTAGGAGGAACGATAAGCAGGAGTGGAGGTATGGAAATGGAAGTAAAACAGAGAGTGTGTGAAGGAAGGAAGGTTTTCGGAGCAATGGGAAGTATGTGGAAGACGAGAAATCTCGGAGTGAAAGTAAAAAGTGCACTGTATCAAGGAATTGTTGTGCCAACAGTGATGTATGGGGCTGAGACATGGACTCTGAAGAAAAAGGAGAAAAGAAAGCTGGATGTGATGGAGATGAGCTGCTTGAGGAGTATGTGTGGAGTTACTCGTAGAGACGGATTGAGGAATGAAGAGATACGTAGGAGAGTGGGGCAGCAGGAACATTTGTCAGGCAGAGTGGACAGAAGGGTGCTGAGCTGGTATGGTCATGTTGAATGAATAAGAGATGAAAGGCTTACAAAGAGAATATGTGAGTCAGGTACAAGGGGAGATAGAAGGGCAGGAAGACCCCCATTGAGATGGAGAGACTGTGTAAGAAAAGCTTTGGATGATAGAGGAATGACTATAGATCAGGCAGGGGCAGTGGTGATGGACAGGAGTGAATGGAGAATGCTTGTGAATAGTTGAGTGAACACGTGGTCATTTGGAGGAAGGGGTCGGGCGCAAGTTGGACTAGATAATAGTCCATCAGGCGCCTGGCCCGGGGAGACGATTAATATGAAGGGTGCGCCTGGAAGTGTGGTGGGAGGGCTTGTGGCTTTGGCTCCGCTGCATGTCTGCCTGCCGAGATCGGAACCTCTCCGGGTGGTCGGGGGCCGGGGGAGTGCTGGAGCGACCTTGGTGACCCTGGTCTCTGGGTCTTCTCCTGGGTGACCTAGATGTGTGTGAATTTGTGTTTTTTATCTGTGTTTGTTCGTAGTTTTATGTTGTTTTTGTGTTTTCCCTGTTCTTGCTCTGTCTTGAGTCGGCTACCCCCAAAATGGGGATTGTGCCTGAGCATATAGATAGATAGATAGATAGATAGATAGATAGATAGATAGATAGATATATATATTGCCAACAGGGGGCAAATTACCAAAATAATCGCCATCAAAATAGACGCGAACTTAACCACGGCGATCGACAAATGTAAACATGGCGGCGGTGGGGGAGGCGTCGGACCTTTGCAATCATGTTCCCGTCTATTTAGAATGCCATTGGATACAATAATATGTACCCTCATCCCCCCCCCCCCCATGACATATTGTCATCATATATATTGCCAGCAGGGGGCAAATAACCGAAAGAAAATCGCCGTCAAAATAGACACGAAGTTAACCGCGGCGATCGCCTTATGTAAACATGACAATCGTACGCCCGGAATCTACATCCATCCCAAAAACACCACTAATCCCTTCAGCACAATGACGTAATTTCCCTTCACAAGACACGCCTCCTTCCACACGACTCTGGCCGCAAAACCTGCATTCTTTAGCAAGTCTCGGCGATGATGCTGTCCTATAGCTGGAAGGTTTCTGCACTGAAATATTGTCCTGGCACGGTTTCCCAGTCTGTTAGTGCGTCATTCTATTGATTGTCTCGTTGCCCTAGCCAAGGGAATCTGCCATCTACTTCAAGTTCCTCATAGTCGACACAAATCATGACAACCCCAGCAAACGTCAGGTTCTGTACCTCAAAGAATTTGTTACTGTCTTCGTGGTGCGATGCATAAGGTGTTGATTTTCGGTGTGAGCGTCCTGGGTTCGAATCCACGGACTGCCACATGCGTTTGTAAATTTCATTAATCGATTTTAGGAGTATAGTTGGTTGTTGGAAGGAACATAATAATAGAACATCTTCCTGACATGACATGAGAGGCACTCAATTCCTGGCAGCAGCCTCCACGAACCAAGACCACCCACTAAACTACATGGCAACACACCCACAGACACCAAGAAATATCAAAACAACACCCAGCACACGGTATCACACACAATTATTGTCCTCTCTCCCTCCCTGCCCACCCCGAACCAACTTCCAGAAGCACATCCATACTCATATCTCTCGCCAATCCATCCACTCACTCACAGACAACACGCAGCTGCATGCACGACCTCCCGAAATCCATCCTTCCGAATCCTCCCTCCCTCGCGAGGACAGAGTCCACCTGGCCAGGCTGAGATGCAGACACCATCCAGCTCTCCTGAGCTATCAGAAGAGACTGGATGACTCCGTTATCGACGCCTGCCCGGGATGTAACACAGCACCCCATACCATTAAACACATCATAGAAGACTGCATTTCACACAACCACTTACGCCAACAACACAACCTACACTCAATGAGAGCTCTGTGGGAAAGCCCGATCGTGGCCATGGCCTTCCTCAGGGACTCGGGGCTGTTCGGCCAGGCAGCTTAGGGAACAACAACAACAACAACATCTTCCTGACTACCAAATACTAGCTGATCCCACATGTCATCTTCCTGATCCCCTCCACCCATTCTGTATCCCATGGCAACCATAGGCCTAATTATATTCCTCCGTGGCCGCACTAGTGGGGGCCCTACATACCAGGTTTACTTACCAGGTAGGGCCACTCACTGACCACAGAGCTAGTGGCTGTGTTCAGTAGGGGCCCTGGGGGGCATGTCACTTGTTAAGGATTAGGATTGCTGGATAATGGATAAAAACTAAAATTAGACAGTCCATAGTAGGCTAGGCCTATATAAAACTATGGTATATAAAAGAAACAATTTAATAACTAGGCTCTATAAAAGAAACAATTTAATAAATAATTAAATAACTTGAAAAGGTGAAAAACACGAATCGGGCGAATGCTAGACTACTCGGCCAGGACAGCTCGGCCCAGTAAAAACGAGACAGCTCGGCCCCGTGTTAATTACGAGACAACTCGTAATTAACCTAACCTAATCTAACCTACACATTATGAATCGAGAGAACTAGCCTATGACATAATTATACAATAAACGAACATTTTGCCCACATTACACACACGCCATAAACCCTCCACTTAGCTCTCCCCATCCTATATCCTGACTGGTCTCGTGAAATTGCCCCATAGCAAAACATGGGGCCGAGCTGTCTCAAATAATGGGCCGAGTTGTCTCGCCGTCGTGGCCGAGTTGTCCAAAAGTGGGCCGAGCTGTCCGAGCCAAGTTGTCCCATGGGCCGAGTCGTTCAGTCACCGAATCTTGAAAGACCTGGGGGGGAAAGTACAACTCCTAGAAAGTGAACTGAGTGACACGAAGACTAAGGTAAACACTTTGGAAGAAAAAACTGGCCACAGTATAACGAAAATAGTGAATTTAAAGAGGCAGTATGGAACCAGATGAATATCTTCAAATCTGATGAGGACGAAAAAGCCTTCAGGAAACCCAACTTAATTATCCAGGGCCTGAAGGAACCAGTAGGAGAAAGTGAAGCTGAAAGATATGAAGCAGACCAGGAGATTGTGAAGGAAATCGCTGAAACAATCGGGGTCAGGGAAAGGGTTGAAATAAAATCTATGACCAGACTATGGAAACATGAGGGTGCAAAGAGGGAAACCCCTAGGCTCCTAAAAGTTGTACTGAAAAGTGAGGAAACTAAATGGAACATCCTAAAAGCAGGCCCAGAGTTGCAGAAATCACAAAAGGACTACCTGAAAAATGTTCGTATAATTCCGGACAGGACCTTTAAGGAAAGGAAAGCACATGCGGAACTAGCAAAGATGAGGGACCAAAAAAACGAACAGGAGCAGAGACCCGACAGGGAGAAATGGATAATATGGAGAGGGAAACTGGTGCAAGAAAACCAGCGACCCCAAACCAGAAGCTACTAACCCACCTCAAGTGTCTATACACAAATATTGATGGGGTGAATAGTAGTAATAAGAAAGACCAATTAGGTTTAGTGATAGAGAATAAAGAGCCACATATTATAATGTTAACTGAAAGCAAGTTAGGAGCAAATGATGTTTCATCTAATTATTTCAACACTGGCAAGTACAATATCTACAGGAGACAGAAACACGAATGGAGGAGGTGTTGCAATCTTAATTCATAAATTACTTGCTTCGGAAATACTTGAAATTGAAGCCGGGGAGGATGTCAAAGTAGTGGCCATTACTGTACATATAGGTAATAAGAACATTGTCTTAGGATGTTTCTACAGACCCCCAGGTTCCTCAACTGCATATAACAATAATGTAAGGCAAGCAATATCTGGATTGTGTGGCAATACAACAAACCAAATACTACTGTGAGGTGACTTCAACTTTCGGGAGATAAACTGGGCAGATCATACTGTACATGGGGGTCCGGAGAGTGAACAAGTGAAATTCTATGACACCTGCCAAGATTTATTTCTCCATCAACACGTCGACTGTTTCACTCGTGCACGTGGGAGTGATAACCCCTCACTTCTGGATCTCATTTTGTCGAAGAGCGAACTGGAAATTGACAACATTCAGAAGTGACCACACAGCACTATTCTTCAACTTTAATTTAGAAAGTGACCTAGTTGAGGATGTAACTACCAACAAGCTCAACTATTTCAAAGGGGACTATGAAGCCATGAAACAGTTCTTTAACAGAATTGACTGGGATGATATCTTACAAGGCATAACAGTACAGGAAAGGTGGAATATTTTTGAAAGAGAATACAATGAGGCATCATCACTATTTGTCCCGAAACAAATAGTACATTTATACGGTGGGAAAAAGAAACCCAAATGGATGACAGCTTATCTACTGAGGAAGATTGAAGACAAGGATAAAGCTTGGATGAAGTACAGGACGAGAAGAACAAGGCATAGATACCAGACCTACTGCAGTAAAAGAAACACTTGCACTACGGCAGTGAGGGAGGCTAAATACAGATTTGAACAGAGGATCGCACAAGAAACCAGGACGAACCCAAGAGCCTTCTACGCCTACTGCAGGAGTAAAACAACCATCAAGGAGGAGGTGACACAGCATGGAAGACCGGATGGAGTGCTCACCACCAGTAATCTTGAAAGTAGTGAAATACTGAACCAAGCATTTCAGAGTGTATTTAAGCGAGAGGATGGAAGATTACCAGATGAAAACAACTCGTACGAGGGAGAGGAGCTCCGAGTCTGCAACTTTTCAGTTGAAGAAGTGAAGAAACTCATGGATCAGCTTAAAAGCTCATCAGCCCCAGGACCAGACAACATACATCCAAAAGTCCTCAAGGAATGCAGTTCCAGTTTAGCCTTGCCACTGTGGGTCATCTACCAAGAATCTATGCGAACTGGAACTGTACCACTGGAATGGAGGGCAGCCAATGTGACCCCCATCTTCAAGAGCGGGAAGAAAACAGACCCCTTAAATTACCGTCCGGTGAGTCTAACCTCTGTCCCATGTAAATTATTAGAGAAAATAGTAAAGAAAAGAGTAGTCGACCATCTTGAGAGTAACAACTTGATTAGCCCCCAACAACATGGTTTCAGGGCGAAAAGATCCTGCCTCACCCAGTCACCCAGCTGCTTGAGTACCTGGAAGAGCTTGAAACTGCCATTGATGAACAAGAACAGGTGGACGTCATCTACCTGGACTGCAGGAAGGCCTTCGACACTGTTCCCCACAAACGACTCATTAGGAAGCTACAGGCAGTAGGGATCCAGGGAAGCTACCTCAAGTGGATTCAGGCCTTCTTGGAAGAAAGAAAACAGAGGGTGGTGGTGAAAGGTGCGTTCTCTAGCTGGAGGGAAGTAAGGAGCGGGGTGCCGCAAAGTAGCGTCCTAGGACCAGTCCTATTCCTCATCTTCGTGAATGACATCCTTGATAAACTGGAATCATCTGGAAAACTGTTTGCTGACGATGCAAAAATTTACAGAAGGCTCACATCATCCAAGGACAATATAATCCTACAGTCTGACCTGGGGAGACTTCAGGAGCGGAGCAATAAGTGGCTGCTGGAGTTTAATGACAGCAAGTGCAAGGTGATGCACATCGGGAGAGACAACCCAGGGCACAGCTATACCATGGGGGAGAAGGAGCTGGCAACAACCAAGGAAGAAAAAGACCTAGGGGTAATCGTCTCTGATAACCTGAAGCCCGGAACGCATGTGGCTAAATCAGCTGCCAAGGCTAATTCTATGCTGGGTAGGATAAGGAACACCTTTACGTACATGGACGCGGATATGTTCCTGGCCTTGTACAAAGCCCTTATCAGACCCTTAATGGAATATGCTGTCCAGGCCTGGGGATATAGACAAGCTGGAGAAGGTCCAACGACGAGCCAGAAAGCTAGTCCCGGAGCTCAGAGAACTTCCCTACGAAGACCGGCTAACTACCCTAGGTCTTACAACACTTGAAGACAGGAGAACCAGGGGAGACATGATCGAAGTATTCAAGATCCTAGGAGGGTACGAAAACATCAACCCAAACCAGTTCTTCCAACTCACACCCAGGGGACACTAAATCACCACCAGAGGTCACAGTTTCAAGCTCCAGAAGCCACGTCACAGGACATCAAAAAGGAACAACTTCTTTGACGCAAGAATAATAAACAAATGGAACAGACTCCCAGAAAATGTAGTAGCCAGTACTAGTGTTAATGTTTTTAAAAATAGATATGACTGCTACATTAATGAATCCCTGAGGGGAGGCAACCGGTGTAGGGCCAACTCGGCCCTTTTCCAACTCGGCCCATCTAAGATTACCAACTCGGCCCATCTAAGATTACCAACTTGGCCCATTTACTTGATAATCTTTAATCAGTGTTTTGAACAATGGATTCAAACTTGAGTGGTTTGAATTAACATAAATAGGTCCACCAATTATAGTGATACACTGATTTGAAAGAGATTAATTTTCAAAATACTGTACATTACGTACAGTATTTTGAAAATAAATGAAAATAAATAAAATGAAGGTTGACAACCTTCAATCAGTGATTCAAACAATGGATTACTTTCGTGATTTAAGTCAATATATGTAGGCCCACCAATGGATAAAGAAAGGGTTAACAAAAAATTAGTGATAGGCTACAATGATTTAAGAGATTAACGTATTTATTTGAAATTTTTTAATCATAGTGTTCTGAACAATGGATTCAAACTTACTCTTAGTGGTTTGAGTTAATATAAGTATAGGTCCACCAAATACAATATGATACACTGATTTGAAAGAGATTAACTATCAAAACACGCAAAGTTGACACACTTTAATAATCAGTGCTTCGAACAATGTAGGCCTATTACTTTAGTGGTTTGAGTCAATAGCCTATAAGTAGGTGCACCACTGATAAAGAAAGGATTCAAAGAAAATTAATGATACAATGAGTCGAGTCAACTACATACGACATATGTAATAATAATACTTTTATTATGGGTATATATAAAATTAATTTAATTAAATGTTTCGAAGATGATTAAGCAGTGATCGAGTGTAAGTGAATCAAACAGGAAACCGTGCAAAGTTAATTAAGTTGGTGAAACTGTAACAAATCTTACACTTCTTACACTGCATCGCTACAATGAACATAATGGCTAATCAATGCTTAGTACCGGTATGCTTTAAGGATGTGAGTCCTTTGCACCACATTGCTGTCTATGTTTGAATGCAAAGGTCCTTCCTAAACTAACTAATGTTTTGTATCAAGATTACCGTATGTATACAAATACTGTATACATATTATATGTTATCCCTGACTCCTGTAATAACAAAGTTGTTTTAAATTGTTTATAGCAGACACGGCAGAGCCTCCTCAAAACGCAGCAAGACAGGTGAGGTCGGGGACCCCAACGAGCACACACCCCACATGCAACGGATGCAGCCATAATGCTCCTACATACAGGACTCCAGCAGCAACTGAACCCACAACCACAAGAACAGGTGAGGCTAGTGCTGTAAATTCAAATCCATGGAGACCTAGGACCAGAGCTGAAAACAAGGGCACTTATATTATGAGGAAAAGCAAGGAAGTATGCAATTTCTACCTAAGAAATGAATGCCGATATGGAGTAGTTGGCATGGGATGCAAACAAGACCATCCAAAAATATGTGCAAAATTCATGAAGCACGGGCGGGATGACAGGATCGGCTGCAAGCGTGGATGGAAGTGCATCGACTACCACCCATTTGTATGCAGAATCTCGCTTAACAAAAGGGCATGTGATATCAGAGACTGCAATCTTCCACACATCAAGGGAACTAAAAGACTGACGCCCAGCAACAATGTCAACAAACCAAGGGAACATGCTACAGGACATATCCAAAGGGAATTTGCCTACACACCAACATATGAGGCAAAACTAGAAAGCCAACGCAATGCCCTCAGAAGCTGGCCAGCCATCCAGCAAACTCAAAAGGACAGACCAACAGCGGTACACACGGCTATGCCCGACCAAAGTGCTTTTTTAGAGGTACTAATGGGACGTCTTCTGGAAGTGGAAAAACGGTCTCAAGCGATAATGGAGAGATTCCTAGCCCAAACCGAGGGGCCAGACATGAAACACGGAGGAAGGTGCAACTACTGTACCACTAAATAGTTTTTTTGTGGGCAACATCAGAGGACTCTACCCACGAAACAATCAATGTAAAGTCCCCATGTTGGAAGAAATGTGCAGAGGAAGATAACTCAATTTTTCTAGCCCTCACAGAAACACACTTGAACGAAAACATTTTGGATGCAGAGATCAATATCCATAATTTCACACTATTCAGAGCCGACAGAGCGGACAGAAGCCACGGAGGAGTAGCACTCTACCTAAGGGAGGATATGGCTGCAAATACCGAAACTTTAGTTGCATTCTCAAACGGCACAACAGAGCTACTAGCAGTACACAAAAGACAAACCGACATGCTGATCATAATTTTGTACCGACCTTCAAACACCACAGGGGAAATTTTCAAGGAGGTCACAGAGAAGATACAATCACTCCTACAAAATCTGCCAACTCCCGCTACAGATGTCATCATCACAGGAGATTTCAACCTGCCCATCATCAATTGGGCAACCATGAAAATAGACGGAGGATCCAGGGATGAAAAACAGCAAGCCAAGGAGCTAATGACTATCATGGACACTGCATACATGAAGCAATACATCGAGGAACCTACAAGAGGCAACAACACACTGGACTTACTATTTGGCAACAACTTCGACCTGGTACACTCGTACGAAACTGTAAAAACTATAATGTCCGACCACAGCCTCATCAAAGTTAGAACCCCCACACCACCCAGAAGATGTCAACAGGAATCAAGAAAATCCCCTGCACTTCTCTGAAAGATCTCAACTTCTACAGCAAAGAAATAGACTGAGACAGACTGAGAGCAGAACTGGCAGTAACTGACTGGAGGGCACTATTCGAAGATAAAAACGTCGATGAAACTCTCAGTATCCTCCAGAAACAATGTCTGGAGACAAAAACACCATACCACCCAAATCAAGCAGGAAGCAGATAAAACAGATTCCCAGAGATAGAAAAATACTAATGAAGAAAAGGACGTACAGTACTTGAAAGCCAAGCAAAGGAAGA
Organism: Paralithodes platypus; assembly: GCA_032716605.1. Lineage (NCBI taxonomy): Eukaryota > Metazoa > Arthropoda > Malacostraca > Decapoda > Lithodidae > Paralithodes > Paralithodes platypus. The sequence goes on along the minus strand of CM064547.1, from coordinate 53,045,406 downwards.
CCAGCCATGCGCACACTATCACCAAACTACAAGAAGAGCTCGATGAAGTTGAACGAAAACTCATCCAGTCACACCAAGAGCAAAGAACACGTGAAGAACTCCAAGCAGTTGCAAACATACGAGTAAATAGCAAATTCTTCTATGCATACGCAAAAAGGAGACTCAGGAACACCTCAACAATAGGACCGCTTGCAAAACCTACGGGCGAACTTGAGAGTGACCCAACCGAAATGGCCAAGATACTCAAACAGCAATATGAAAGTGTCTTCAGCCCACCAAATGAAGACAAGAAAATCGATAATGCAACGACCTTCTTTGACAACGCTCCTGGGACACCACATCAACTCTCCTTGGTAACAGTATCAACAGAGGACATAATAGCAGCCATCGACAAGATTGGACCAAACTCTGCAGCAGGACCAGACGGCTTTCATGCCCAACTGCTGAAAAACTGCAAACATCAGCTAGCCTTGCCTCTAAAACTGCTGTGGAGCAAGTCCCTCCAAACTGGATATGTACCACAATCCCTAAAAGAAGGTACCGTCACACCAATCCACAAAGGGGGTAGTAAAGGCATACTGTAGCCAAAAATTACAGACCAGTGGTGCTGACGTCACATCTTATTAAAATCATAGAAAGAACAATACGAGTTAAGATGGTCAGCTACCTGGAAGATAACGAGGCATTCAACGAGGGTCAACATGGCTTTAGACAAGACCGCTCCTGCCTTTCACAACTACTATCACACTACGACAAAATCCTACAGGATATTCAAGACGGAGAAAATGTAGACGTCATATACCTAGATTTCGCCAAAGCTTTTGACAAGGTGGACCATGGGATCCTTCTACATAAACTCAAATCACTGGGAATAGGGGGAGACCTTGGAAGATGGCTCCACAGTTTCATCACCAACAGAAAACAAAGAGTCACGGTTCAAGGAAGCCCATCAGAAGCAGGTGGGGTCATCAGCGGAGTACCACAAGGATCAGTACTGGGACCTCTCCTATTCCTCATCATGATAGGAGACATCGACAGGGACCTGGAACACTCAACAGCCTCATCGTTTGCAGACGACACCAGACTCATGAAGAAAATCACCTCACAACATGATGCACAGCTACTACAACAAGACTTGGACAAAATCCTGAAGTGGGCAGAAGAAAACAACATGGCCCTAAACGGAGACAAGTTCGAGCTTCTAAGGTACGGGAACAAGAGAGCACTACAAAACGACACCAACTACAAAAGTGGACAGCAAGAAATTACCGCCAAGGACACAGTGAAGGACTTGGGAGTAAATATGAGCAGTGACGCCACTTTTTCCCAGCATATTACCAAAGCCACAACAACAGTAAAACAAATAGCAGGCTGGATCCTGAGAACCTTCCACACAAGAAATGAGAGGTGTATGTTAACAGTGTGGAAGTCACTGGTCCTACCACGACTGGAGTACTGCTCTCAGCTCTGGTCTCCCCAAAAAGTAGGAGAAATAACAGAAATTGAAGCCACCCAGAGGACATTCACCAGTAAAATCCATGGGTTTCAACACTTTAACTACTGGGAGAGACTCAAGGAGCTGCAGCTGTACTCGCTTCAAAGACGTAGGGAGAGATACATCATCATCTACGTCTGGAAGATTTTGGAAAAAAAGGTACCAAATCCAAACATCCAAGAGACTCAACACCAAAGGCGAGGGAGGCTGTGCTATGTGAGGACTACGCCGGGATCAACACAAAAAATCAAATCCCTGATCCATCACAGCTTTGCATACAATGGAACCAGACTGTTCAACTGTATACCAGCCCCTCTCAGGAACATGACCGGGGTGTCTCCAGACACCTTCAAGAAACACTTGGACATGTGGCTGGCCAAAATACCGGACCGGCCACCAACACCAGGATACCCCAGCGCCAACTCCAACCGACGGTAAATCTACAGTTATACTACCCCTCCCCCACTACCCCCCACCACCTCCCCCCTTCAAAACACGCCTTTTAGCGTGTTTTTGGATGGTTCAGCAGACGCGGAAACTGGAAAACAAACTTATTTTGATAAAAAATTATCACCAACCAGATACGAGTTTTTCAGGTAATTTGTTGTTGTTTTTTATTTTTTATTTGATATACAGTGTTGTTTAATACCGAGGACCGTCGCATTTTAGTATTTTTATTATTAGCCTAGCCTAGCCTAGCCTAACCTAGCCTAGCCTAACCTAACCTAACCTAACCTAACCGAAAACTAACCTGTCTCGCGACCGGTCTAATCCCAGCTCACGTTCCCTGTGTATGGGTGCGCGACGGTCTAAACCCAGCTCACGTTCCCTGTTTATGGGTTCGCGAAGGTTTGTAATACTTCAATGTATCTATTACAAGTCAAATATACATTTCCGCGCATCATCAAACCATACTAAGTCTACTAATAATAATATTAACCCATTAGTACCAACAGAATAGCGACAAAATAGGGGTAGTATAACTGTAGATTTATCCAACCGACTTCTGGAATGGAGAGTGGAAGAAAGGGAGCTGCCTGGTCGCAGTGGAGCCCCAGCTCAACTGTGTCACTAACGGACGGAATACAACAAAGTGTAAAGTGTATAGGCCTAGGCCTAGTCTGATTATTTAGCCTACGATTTGTAGAGGCTCTATAGAATAAAGGGTCAATATACAGGAGGCGCTACAATATAGGTAGCAACATCTAATGGTAGTTTTGGGTTCCTATCATCATATGCTTCATTTCTATATACTTTTTATCCCTGGGAAAAAAAAAAAAAATCTTGGGTTTTTTATTTTTTTCTAGGATTTTTTTTTATTTATTTTATTAACCTAACCAAAAAACCTAACCTAACCTAACCTAAATGTATTTGGGGGCTATTAGGTTAGGTTAGGTTTTTTGGTTAGGTTAATGACCAAAACAAAAAATCCCAAGAAAATAAATGAAAAATCCCAAGATTTTTTTTTTTTTTCCCGGGGATAAAAAGTACAGTACAGTATATAGATCAAAGAGTTATAATATTAGGTGACATGAATTTGAAGGTAAATACGGGGAAGAGCAAGGTTATGGTCTTCGAAAGGGGTGAAGTCACAGAGTGTGAGGTGAAGCTGAACGGTCAGGCTATGGAGATCGTCAACTCTTTTAAGTATCTGGGCAGTGTGTTGAGTAAAGATGGGACTATGGATGAAGAGGTGCGGGAGAGGGTACAACAGGGGAAGAGGGTTGTAGGAACGCTAAAAGCAGTAACAAGAAATAGGGGTCAGTATGAAGTGAAGAAGTCCTTGCATGACAGTGTGGTAATCCCGACACTGACTTACGGAAGCGAAGCATGGACGTTGGTTGAGAGACTCAGACCAAGAGTGAGAGCAGTGGAAATGAATTACTTAAGGAGTGCGTGCGGAGTTACATGGAGGGATAGACAGACTAATGAGGAAGTAAGAAGGAGGTGTGGTGTGGGGGTAGATGTGCTGGAAAGTGTGAAAAGGAACAACTTGAGATGGTTCGGCCATATGGAACGTATGGAAAGCGAGAGAATGACTAAGAGGGTGTACGAGAGCGAGGTGGAGGGACAGAGGGGGAGAGGTAGACCGAATATGAGGTGGAAGGATGGAGTGAGGAAGTACATGAACGAAGGCGGTGCTGGTTGGGGGGAGGGGCGTCGACTGACTGGGGACAGAGGTGCATGGGGGCGGTTCGTTCGTGGCCACCCCTTCGGGGATCACGGCGTCAGGCAATAGATAGATAGATAGAATGCCCATGTAGGGTTCAAAGGTAAACAAAAACTAAATTATAATGGACATATTATACTAGATTTGATGGATAAATTTAAATTAAATATGTTAAATGATGACCAGGAGTGTAATGGGGAGATAACATGGCGAAGAAACGAGCAATCTAGCGTAATAGATTATGTTTTAATTTCAGATAAAATGTATGAAGATTTTAAAAGTATGAAAATAGATGAAAAGCAAGACGTTTATGATCTGTCAGACCATAACCTTATTGAGGTATATTTTGAGTGGAATAATTCAAATAGTAAATCCTTTAAAGGGAAGAAATGGGAAACAAAAGAATACTATAAAACAAACAAGGAGACCATAGTCAAATTTATTAGGGAACTAGAAAATAGAATAACGAGAGAAGAGAGTAACGATATAAGAGTCTTCAATAGAGTAATGAAGGAGACAGCTGATGATATACTTAAAACTACCTATAGGAGGAGATTAGGAAGAGACAAAATAAAACAAGAGGCACCATGGATGAATGACAGTATTAGAAAAGGTATAAAAAAGAGGAGATTATAATAGATTAAGAAGAAATGCTAAAAATAGAGAGGAAGAGGAGAGAAGTAACATACTTTTCTTGGAACAAAAAAGTAAAGTACAGAAAGAGATCAGGGAAGCCATTTATATACATGAGAGGAAAAAGACTAGAGAGATAATAGAGGGAGGAGATGCGAGTAAAAAGATGTGGAAATATATAAATAAACTAAGAAACAAAAGTCAAAACGAAATAAAAGAATTAAAACTTTATAACGATGAAGGAGAAGTATTGTCAGATAAAAGGGCTGTAGAGGAATTAAATATGTTTTGGAGTGGTATATATAAAATGCATGACAATAACATCGAGGAAGTTTGGAATGAGGATATAAATAGGGAATATAGAGAATTAAAAGAGAAAGAAATGGAGGACAGGCAAGAAGGTAAATTATTTAAAATAGGGATGAATGTAAATGATGAACACAATTATAACATACAATCAGTCACAGTTACAGAGGAGTTACGGGAACACATGGAAATGGCTTTAAGAGTTAATAAAAACATAAACTACATGGAGAAACCAAACATTACAGTGGGAGAATTAAAGGAAAATATAAAGAAATTCAAGAATAGAAAAGCAGCAGGCCCTGATGCAATGAAACCTGAGTTATATAAAGCATTGTCACAAAGTGATAAGTGCTTAGAAAAACTTGCAATGTGCTTTAATAATATTATGGACACAAATGTAATTCCAGAAGAGTGGAAGAAGTCAAAAACTGTTATGTTACCAACAGTAAATAAACCAAAGGTAAATGAATTGAGGCCAATCGCTCTGACAGACATATCATATAAACTTTTCATGACGACAGCAATTAAAAATAAAATAGAAGAACACATTAGGGAGAATGGAGAGGTAAGGGAGACACAGAGTGGGTTTACAAATAAGGGTAGAATCAAAAATAATCTTTTTATATTGAAATACTGTATAGATAAAATATTTAAACAAAAGAGGTCACTCATAGTAATCTCAATAGACTTTAAAAAGGCCTATGACTCAATCAGAAGGGAGAAACTGATAAAAGTATTAAAAGATTACAATATAAATTCAAATGTTATAGACATAGTAAGTAACATATATAAAGAAGATAGTACAATTATAAATAAGGGGCAAGTAAATGAGACGGAGATTAAGGGAACAAGCGGCATCAGACAAGGCTGTACGGGGTCCACAACATTATTTAAATTAATAACTTATGAGATAATTAAGCAGTTAGAAAATAAAAGAGGGTTTGTAGATGAGTGTTTCAAAATAAATTCATTGTTTTATGCCGATGACGGGCTACTCTTGGCTCATACAATCCAGGAAGCAGAAAGAGTAATAGATAAATTAATAGAGATAGGGGGAGAGTGTGGCTTAAGTATAAATAAAGACAAAAGTAAAATCCTAATATTTAATATGAAAAACAAACCAAACAACATACGAGAAATAGAAGTGGTAAAACAAATTAAATATCTAGGCATACAAATTAATGATAATAAAAAAAAATTTAAAACCCAGAAAATAGAAGCTTTGGATAAAGCAAATAGAATGGCTAACCTTACATACCCGGTAATATCACAAAGTTGTAATAAGATACTTATTGGAAAAACATATTGGAAAAGTATTGTGATACCAGCAGTCCTGTATGGCTCGAATGTTATAGGTTTTTCAAACAGAAATAAATAAATTACAAAATATAGAGAATAGGGTTTTTAGACACATATTAGGGGCACCCAGATATGCCCAAAAGGTAACCTTAAGGGGTGAAATAGGAGCCTCATCAATGGAGGCAAGAATTATGGAAGGTAACATAAAATATCTTAAATATTTAGTAGGAGAGGAAAATAATGACTTGCTAAGAAGAATCACAGAGGAAAAACTTAGAAATAGTAAAGATCCCTGGACTGCAGAAATTAGAAAGTACAGTATGTAGGGAATTTGAAGTTAGGAGAAACAAATTTAGCAAATATTAAGAAGGACGACATTAGAAAAAGAGTTCTGGACTGGGATTCGGGAAGATGGCGAGAGGAGTTGGCAGAGAAGAGTAGCCTAGAAGTGTATAGAAGTTATAAGAAGGAGATTAAGAGCGAGGAAGATATTTATGACAACACACAGGCATCTATAATATTTTACAGATGTAGGACAAATAACTTAAATCTAAAAGATAGAAATAGGCATGTGGGAGGAGAGACACAATGCGATCTGTCACCTGTGTAAGGAAGGAACAGAAGACCTAAAACATTTTCTACTACACTGTTCATTTTATAAAGCATGCAGAATAAAAGATCCAGGGTTCCAACAGCCTTATATTGAAAATGAAAACCAAGTCATCGGACATCTTTTATTTAACAAAGAAATAAGCGATAGAGTGAAACAGACAATCTATCAAATGTGGAGAGTACGAGAGAAAAAATTGAAAGAACTGAAATAAGAAGACTAAAGAGAGAAGAAACAAGAATGAGGGAAGAAGAGAGAAGAAACAAAACTGAAGAAAGAAGATTTCAGAAAAAGGGATGAAAAATGAGATAGGCCTATATTTATTTTTAGACAAATGAGCACGTCACAAAAAGAAAAATAACAAAACCTCTTAGGGAAGTGCCGACGTTAAGGCTAAACTTCCCGAATTCCAACTGAACTGAACAGAAATGAAGCATATGATGATAGGAACCCAAAACTACCATTAGAATTTTGCTACCTATATTGTAGCGCCTCCTGTATATTGACCGAATAAAGACCATAAGCATGGGCATTAGGCCATGTGGCCGTGGGCCGAGTTGGTATTTAATGGGCCGAGTTGGTAATAGGCCATGTGCCGCAGTGGGCCGAGTTGGTGTTTGATGGGCCGAGTTGGTAATGGACCGAGTTGACAATGGGCCGAGTTGGACGGTATTCGAGGCAACCCTATGAGCATAGCTCCCTAGCCTCTTATCCATCACTAACACTAAAGGTAAGGTCCTAGATGTTTACAAAGTAAGATAGGCTTGCTTACCTAGTGATGAGGATCATGAGGTAGGTAAGCAAGCTTGTTCAGCCTGTGAATTTATTAGGTCTAGGTGTTTAGCCTAGTCCTAATAGGCCAACATTTCATTAACAAGTTTGAAACCATTTTGAAGCAAACTGTAGGCTAAAATACCTTCTGTACCAGCCTCTTAAGAATTTAACATAGTTACACTTTGTTTGTTTTTACACTTTGTTGTATTCCGTCCGTTAGTGACACAGTTGAGCTGGGGCTCCACTGCGACCAGGCAGCTCCCTTTCTTCCATTCTCCATTCCAGAAGTCGGTTGGAGTTGGTGCTGGGGTATCCTGGTGTTGGTGGCTGGTCCGGTATTTTGGCCAGCCACATGTCCAAGTGTTTCTTGAAGGTGTCTGGAGACACCCCGGTCATGTTCCTGAGAGGGGCTGGTATACAGTTGAACAGTCTGGTTCCATTGTATGTAAAGCTGTGATGGATCAGGGATTTGATTTTTTGTGTTGATCCCGGCGTAGTCCTCACATAGCACAGCCTCCCTCGCCTTTGGTGTTGAGTCTCTTGGATGTTTGGATTTGGTACCTTTTTTTCTAAAATCTTCCAGACGTAGATGATGATGTATCTCTCCCTACGTCTTTGAAGTGAGTACAGCTGCAGCTCCTTGAGTCTCTCCCAGTAGTTAAAGTGTTGAAACCCATGGATTTTACTGGTGAATGTCCTCTGGGTGGCTTCAATTTCTGTTATATCTCCTACTTTTTGGGGAGACCAGAGCTGAGAGCAGTACTCCAGTCGTGGTAGGACCAGTGACTTCCACAGTGTTAACATACACCTCTCATTTCTTGTGTGGAAGGTTCTCAGGATCCAGCCTGCTATTTGTTTTGCTGTTGTTGTGGCTTTGGTAATATGCTGGGAAAAAGTGGCGTCACTGCTCATATTTACTCCCAAGTCCTTCACTGTGTCTTTGGCGGTAATTTCTTGCTGTCCACTTTTGTAGTTGGTGTCGTTTTGTAGTGCTCTCTTGTTCCCGTACCTTAGACGCTCGAACTTGTCTCCGTTTAGGGCCATGTTGTTTTCTTCTGCCCACTTCAGGATTTTGTCCAAGTCTTGTTGTAGTAGCTGTGCATCATGTTGTGAGGTGATTTTCTTCATGAGTCTGGTGTCGTCTGCAAACGATGAGGCTGTTGAGTGTTCCAGGTCCCTGTCGATGTCTCCTATCATGATGAGGAATAGGAGAGGTCCCAGTACTGATCCTTGTGGTACTCCGCTGATGACCCCACCTGCTTCTGATAGGCTTCCTTGAACCGTGACTCTTTGTTTTCTGTTGGTGATGAAGCTGTGGAGCCATCTTCCAAGGTCTCCCCCTATTCCCAGTGATTTGAGTTATAGCCCAGCCTATATGCCTAGGCTAGGGCCTAACTTAATCTACCTAGCCTTGCCTACCCCTACCTTAAGTTTAGTTGCCTTGTTAAGTTGTTCTTATTGTTATCCAGGGAACTGTGTATATTGCATAGGCTACTGTATAATATATATAGGCTGTATAGCAACACTGTACTACGCAATGGATCTAAGATTACGTATATGAATAATAAGGTTCACTTGGGTCAAGGCTTTCATCTACAGTCAATGTTCAGCTTATAAATAAGTGTATATCTGACCTGCACCCTGGGATCCAACTGTTCCTCCTCCAAAGTATCCATGCTGCTCTCAGCCTCAGTGGCACTCAAGAGGGCATCATATATACCATTAAAAGTCTGGCACAGTCCCCCTCAACTCACTCAACCTCGTACACAGACTTCTCCAGACAATGTTATCAATACCTTGACGTCACCTGAGAAGCACTTTAATAATAACAAGTTGTAATCGTCTTGTGAACCTTTAGAGTATTTGACATTTCTTATGATAGGATTAGATACTTTGGTGGCAGAATTTATCCTCCAGCTGAGTCATATCACTCGATCTTCATCAAATGTTTCCCTTTTTTATGGAGAAACGATTTTGCGTTATAAAATATGCAATATTTATTAGTTTATTTTGTAAGATATTGATTGCAAAGGCGAACAAATGGTATAACTAAAGAAGATAGGTGCAAGTTGGAGTTCAACGCAGAGGTTTGCGGGCTCCATTTACAGTAAATGTTGGAGAAAGTTTATTGATTTAGCTTTTTGCAGCATACAAATACATTCATATGGATGTATAATGTTTGTATTAGTGAAACAGAATAAATATGACTAAATAACATAGCATAGCATAACTGTACGCCCATCTATGTATATATAGACACCCAGTACTCCACATACCTTCGTAGTTATTGCATAAGTTACATCCACATTTAGTCCTCTACTGTATTGAGTGTTGCATTGCAAAATGTATATACATAAATGCAATAGACTATAATATAAAAGTGAAAAATATAGTGTGGGCGGCGCTGTTCATTTGTTTGATCCGGGGACTTGGCTGGCTGGCGCAGGCGCAGTTACTGTGTTTCCTCAACCTCTATATTGCCACCAAATATTCTCCTTATTTTATTTGTAAGTAATTATATGTATTGACTCCCAAACCCTAAGGGAGCGTTGATACCTCAGTGGAGTGTATTTTGATGGTGTCTATCGCTTTATATACGGGACAAAGGGGCTAGAGTGAGCTTTAACACTGCGTAATAGTAAATATGTCAAAATTCTCCCAGATCTTTACTCCTCTTGTTTGGGTCCGGCTGACATAAATACGGAGAAAATCAGCCTTGGTGGAGGAGAGTGTGATTATACAGACCCATCGGATTACCAGACACAGCCGCCTGAGGTCAGGATTTTATTATCGAGTGTAAATAGCCTATGGCCAGGGCTTGAGCCTACCAGAGCCACCATAGATTGAAGGTCACTTAAGCTGAGCCCGATCACTGTTTGTCAAGTTGTAATCATTTCCCCAGGGTAGCCTAGCCTATATATATTGCCTAGTTGTGTTTATACTAGGGGGTTGTGACTGCATGTGTGCCTTTGTGATATATTTTCGGGGTGCTCGGGAATCTGTGGTGAAAGCTCAGTTAGTAACTCCCTTTGGTGGTTTGTTTTGGTAGTTTTTTTTCTGCAGCCTGAATTTGGCCCTATTGTCACCAGTCTGTTGTACAAGTGTCAGTGTGGATGAAGGGGATGCTAGGCCTAGTGAACCAACCCATGTTTAATTTAAGGTGGTGGTGTTGTAAGTAAACTTTACTTGGCCAAGTTGTCTAATTTAGAAGGTTTTGGTTTATGAGTCACTACTAGGCTATCAGCCTGAGCAATCATTGATGACTGATTAAATCTATGATAATCTTGAACAACACTAGGCCTACTGCAGCACTATTAGAAACAATTTATTGGGGAAAATAGGGACCAATAGACATGCCATATTTTTCTCATTAGGCCTAGGCCTATTGACAACTTGAAAAAATCTGGGGATGGATGTAGAGTTCGGGCGTACGGTCGTCATGTTTACATAGGGCGTCGGCGATCGCCGCGGTTAACTTCGCATCTAGGCCTATTTTGACGGCGATTTTTTTCGGTAATTTGCCCCCTGCTGGCAATATATATGATGATGACAATATGTCATGGGGGGGGGAGGGGGTGAAGAGGGGAAAAGCCCCCCCCCTCAACATATTATTGTATCCAATGGTATTCAAAATAGACGGGAACATGATTGCAATGGTCCGACGCCTAACCCGCCGCCGCCGCCGTCATGTTTACATTTGTCGATCGCCGTGGTTAAGTGCGCGTCTATTTTGACGGCGATTTTTTTTCTCGGTAATTTGCCCCCTGCTGGCAATATATATGATGACAATATGTCATGGGGGGGTGAGAGGGGGAAAAGCCCCCCCCTCAACATATTATTGTATCCAAAGGCAATAAAAATAGACGGGAACATGATGGCAAAGGTCTGACGCCACTATGCGTAGTGTAAACAAGGATGGCGGTACGCCCGCACTTAACATTCTTGCCTAAACCTGATTTCACCAAAAAATAACCGACAATAATCAAAGTCTCCATTATAAATAAAGTATTCCGTCGACGGTCTGGACCTCTTTCTCCTTGTTTTGTAACGCGGAGTGCTATTCACCCAATAAATGGCACAAGCGTGACACACCCGCCATAGTCGTTAGTTATTAAAACAAAGGGTAAAAACTTACCTATGGTCCCGTTAAAATATCCTCAAGTAACCTATTAAAAACTGTTCAGGGGACTGGTTAGAACTTGTAGGATGTTTAATTGAATGTCGGAAATCAGTATTTACAGAGAAATAAAAGTCTTAAAATGCGCTATGTTTTACGGGAGGGTCTGTACGCCGCCACATACGCGCGGCCGTGCCCACTGCCCAAAATGTACAAATATTATATTAGATTAGATTAGATTAACCTAACCTTACCTAACCCTAATATAATATAATATAATATAACATAACATAACATAACATAACATTACCTGGGAAAGAGAGGGCAGGGACCCTGGGTGACCCATAGCGCATTTTAAGACTTATTTATCAGTAAATACTGATTTCCGACATTCAATTAAATTAAACATCCTACAAGTTCTAACCAGTCCCCTGAACAGTTTTTGATAGGTTACTTGAGGATATTTTAACGGGACCATAGGTAAACATTTATCAAACAAAGAATCGCCAACCTGTTTTTGCCCCCCATTTTGTTTTCCTCCATATATAATCAGGGGACCTTATTGATGCGCAAATAAGTGCTACTTTGGTATTGCTGACTTTTAGGTGCGATCGTGATGTTAGCAACTATTTTTGGCAAGAATGTAGTTACCGGGTGTACCGCCCGTCTTGTTTACACTACGCGGACGCTCACCATCATGTTCCCGTCTATTTTGACTGCCTTTGGATACAAAAATACATTACCCTAACCAAACAACCGGTAAGATTAGGAGTAGTGGGCGTACCACTACCAACATACAGCATAACTCATCTATAAAACATTAACCTAACCAAACTACCTAACCTAACCTAACCTAGTATTCATGTAGTACTAGGTTAGGTTAGGTTAATGTTTTATAGATGAGTTAATGCTGCATGTCGGTAGTGGTACGCCCACTACTCCTAATCTTACCAAACAACCTAACCTAACCTAACCTAGTATTATAGATTTATAAGTATTTATTTTATTATAAGTATTTATAGATGATTTATGTTATATGTCGGTAGTGGTACACCCGGTAACTACATCCTTCCTTCCCTTATTTTTTTTATCTCTTTCCTTTCTTCAGATATAGCCTAGTGGTTTCTAGTTTTACACCGGGTTGAAGCCATGATCTATTATTTAGGCTTATATATTAGTTATATACGGTATATCATGTACTTCATTGGCATCTATGTCCACACCGTCGGTAATTCATTATAATCTATCTATTGTCGGACGCTGTGATCCCCGAAGGCAAGGGGTGACCACGAACGGAATGCCCCCATGCACCTCTGTCCCCAGTCAGTCGACGCCCCTCCTCCCATCCAGCACCGCTTTCACGCATATACTTTTTTAACTCCAGCCTTCCACCTCTCCCTCTCTGTGTTTCCACTTCACTCTCGTACACCCTCTTAGTCATTCTCTCGCTTCCCATACGTTCCACATGGCTGAACGATCTAAAAAAAAATCCTTTTTACACTTTCCAGCACATCTACATCCACACCACAGTGCTCTCGTACTTCCTCATTCGTCTGTTTATCCCTCCATATAACTCTGCACGCACATCTCAAGTAACTCATTTCCACCCCAAGCACCCCTCTCACTCTTGGTTTGTGTCTCTCCAACAATGTCGAAGCTGCACTTCTTCATCCATACTCCCATCTTTACTCAACACACTGCCTAAATACTTAAATGAGCTGACATTCTCCATAGTTACAATATTAAAATAGAGAGGGATACCAGAAGCAAAAAAAAAAAAAATACATGTATGATAGAGCAGATTATGAGCTGCTGAGAAGGTGTTTGGACAATGACTGGGGAGTACTTGAACGGGGAAGACACTGAAGGAATGTGGAGGAAGATTAGAGCCAAACTGGAGAATGCTATATCCAAATGTGTACCAGTAAGAGAATATACGGATGAAAGAAAATTAAGGAAAAGAACGAACCCAGAATTGCCAATGAAAAGAAAGCTTTGGACATTGATTAGAAGAAAGAAACGTTTGTGGGGAAGACTAAAATTGTTAAAAAAGAATAATAGGTCTAGTATAGAAACTAAAGAAGTTACACTTTGTTACACTTAGTTATATTCCGTCCGTTAGTGATACAGTTGAGCTGGGGCTCCACTGCGACCAGGCAGCTCCCTTTCTTCCACTCTCCATTTCAGAAGTCGGTTGGAGTTGGTGCTGGGGTATCCTGGTGTTGGTGGCCGGTCCGGTATTTTGGCCAGCCACATGTCCAAGTGTTTCTTGAAGGTGTCTGGAGACACCCCGGTCATGTTCCTGAGAGGGGTTGGTATACAGTTGAACAGTCTGGTTCCATTGTATGTAAAGCTGTGATGGATCAGGGATTTGATTTTTTGTGTTGATCCCGGCGTAGTCCTCACATAGCACAGCCTCCCTCGCCTTTGGTGTTGAGTCTCTTGGATGTTTGGATTTGGTACCTTTTTTTCCAAAATCTTCCAGACGTAGATGATGATGTATCTCTCCCTACGTCTTTGAAGTGAGTACAGCTGCAGCTCCTTGAGTCTCTCCCAGTAGTTAAAGTGTTGAAACCCATGGATTTTACTGGTGAATGTCCTCTGGGTGACTTCAATTTCTGTTATTTCTCGTACTTTTTGGGGAGACCAGAGCTGAGAGCAGTACTCCAGTCGTGGTAGGACCAGTGACTTCCACAGTGTTAACATACACCTCTCATTTCTTGTGTGGAAGGTTCTCAGGATCCAGCCTGCTATTTGTTTTGCTGTTGTTGTGGCTTTGGTAATATGCTGGGAAAAAGTGGCGTCACTGCTCATATTTACTCCCAAGTCCTTCACTGTGTCCTTGGCGGTAATTTCTAGCTGTCCACTTTTGTAGTTGGTGTCGTTTTGTAGTGCTCTCTTGTTCCCGTACCTTAGAAGCTCGAACTTGTCTCCGTTTAGGGCCATGTTGTTTTCTTCTGCCCACTTCAGGATTTTGTCCAAGTCTTGTAGTAGCTGTGCATCATGTTGTGAGGTGATTTTCTTCATGAGTCTGGTGTCGTCTGCAAACGATGAGGCTGTTGAGTGTTCCAGGTCCCTGTCAATGTCTCCTATCATGATGAGGAATAGGAGAGGTCCCAGTACTGATCCTTGTGGTACTCCGCTGATGACCCCACCTGCTTCTGATAGGCTTCCTTGAACCGTGACTCTATGTTTTCTGTTGGTGATGAAACTGTGGAGCCATCTTCCAAGGTCTCCCCCTATTCCCAGTGATTTGAGTTTATGTAGAAGGATCCCATGGTCCACCTTGTCAAAAGCTTTGGCGAAATCTAGATATATGACGTCTACATTTTCTCCGTCTTGAATATCCTGTAGGATTTTGTCGTAGTGTGATAGTAGTTGTGAAAGGCAGGAGCGGCCTTGTCTAAAGCCATGTTGACCCTCGTTGAATGCCTCGTTATCTTCCAGGTAGCTGACCATCTTAGCTCGTATTGTTCTTTCTATGATTTTAATAAGATGTGACGTCAGCACCACTGGTCTGTAATTTTTGGCTATGCCTTTACTACCCCCTTTGTGTATTGGTGTGACAGTGCCTTCTTTTAGGGATTGTGGTACATATCCAGTTTGGAGGGACTTGCTCCACAGCAGTTTTAGAGGCAAGGCTAGCTGATGTTTGCATTGTTTTAGCAGTTGGGCATGAAAGCCGTCTGGTCCTGCCGCAGAGTTTGGTCCAATCTTGTCGATGGCTGCTATTATGTCCTCTGTTGATACTGTTACCGAGGAGAGTTGATGTGGTGTCCCAGGAGCGTTGTCAAAGAAGGTCGTTGCATTATAAATTTTCTTGTCTTCATTTGGCGGGCTGAAGACACTTTCGTACTGCTGTTTGAGTATCTTGGCCATTTCGGTTGGGTCACTCAAGTTCGCCCGTAGGTTTTGCAAGTCGTCCTATTGTTGAGGTGTTCCTGAGTCTCCTTTTTGCGTATGCATAGAAGAATTTGCTATTTACTCGTATGTTTGCAACTGCTTGGAGTTCTTCACGTGTTCTTTGCTCTTGGTGTGACTGGATGAGTTTTCGTTCAACTTCATCGAGCTCTTCTTGTAGTTTGGTGATAGTGTGCGCATAGCTGGTCTTCCTTTGCTTGGCTCTCAAGTACGTCCTTTTCTTCATTAGTATTTTTCTATCTCTGGGAATCTGCTTGATCTGCTTCCTGCTTGATTTGGGTGGTATGGTGTTTTTACAGGTCTCCAGGCATTGTTTCTGGAGGATACTGAGAGTTTCGTCGACGTTTTTATCTTCGAATAGTGCCCTCCAATCAGTTACTGCCAGTTCTGCTCTCAGTCTGTCCCAGTCTATATCTTTGCTGTAGAAGTTGAGATCTTTCAGAGAGGTGCAGGGTATTTGGCTTGATTCCTGTTGACATCTTCTTGGTGGTGTGGCTGGTGTGGGGGTTCTAACTTTGATGAGGCTGTGGTCGGACATTATAGTTTTACAGTTTCGTACGAGTGTACCAGGTCGAAGTTGTTGCTAAATAGTAAGTCCAGTGTGTTGTTTCCTCTTGTAGGTTCCTCGATGTATTGCTTCATGTATGCAGTGTCCATGATAGTCATTAGCTCCTTGGCTTGCTGGGTTTGGAACGCAGACAAATAAACAATAAAATAAGGTGGGAGACAAGGAGGGGGATGAAGGAGAGGGAAAGAGAGATAGCAAGAAATGTGAAGGATAATCCAAAAATATTCTGGAAGTATATTCAGGAAAAGTTAACAGAAGAGTAGGTATCCCAGAACTGATAGGAGACTTGGACAATAAGAATAGAGCAGAAACTGATAAGGAGAAAGCAGAGGTACTTGGGAAATACTTTGGGGAGGTACTTACAGAGGAGTCGGATGATGCAGTGCCTACTGTTCCCATCAAACAGGCACCAGCACTAGAACTAATAGAGTTTTCCCATGCTAGAATTAGGAGTGCTATAGGGAAAATGAACAGAAGTAAGTCCCCGGGACCAGATGGGATACATCCAAGAATCATAAAGGAAGGAGGTGAGATGTTAGTAGAACCATTATTTTTTTTTATTTGAGGTATCTTTTAATACAGGACAAATCCCAATGGACTGGAGAGAGGCAATCATAACAGCTATTTTTAAGAAGGGAAAGAGAAATGACCCAGGAAACTATAGACCAGTCAGTTTGACAAGTGTTGTGTGTAAACTAATGGAAACTGTAATTAGAGAAGGAATAATGGAACATATGAAAACAAACCAACTTTTCAGTGAGAGACAGTTCGGATTCTTGCCAGGGAGGTCGACGATATTACAGCTAATTAAGGTGGTAGATGATTGGATGCAAATTCTGAAGGATGGGGATGTTATAGACGTGGTATACTGCGATTTTATGAAGGCCTTCGATAAGGTCCCTCATAAAAGGCTAATAGAGAAAATTAGAAGCTATATTATAGGAGAGAAATGTGTGAAATGGATAGATGCCTTCCAGAAAGATCGGAGACAGAGGGTACTGGTGAATGGAATAGGCTCGGGGTGGAGGGAAGTTACAAGTGGGGTACCTCAGGGATCTGTGTTGGGACCTACTGTTCGTTATGTTTATCAACGACTTGCTTGAAGTTACAACTAATGGAAGTGAGATATACCTTTATGCAGATGACACCAAGCTGTATAGAAGAGTGAGGAGTAAGGAAGATGTGGATTTGCTTCAAGGAGATGTGGAGGGAATGAAGGGATGGTCTGAACATTGGTTAATGCCTTTTCATCCAAAAAAATGCAAGTACATGCAGATTGGGACAAGCAAGACCGACAAGGTGGGATACAGTATGTATGAAGTGATGGAGGAAGTGATTGCAGAAAAGGATATAGGAGTAGTGATAGACAATAAGTTAAATTTCTCAGAACATTTAGCGGAAAAGATAAACAAAGCCAATAGAATTGTAGGGCTGATAAGGAGGACATTTAGTGTTAATGGATGAAGAAATCTTCAGGAATCTCTATACAGCGCTGGTTAGGCCGCACCTGGAATATGCGAACCAGGTGTGGGCTCCATATATGGTAAAGGATATAGAAGCAGAGGAGAGCTAGCAAGCTGGTACCAACGTTGAAGAACGCGGACTATGAGCAGAGGTTGCGGTCTTGCGGACACTGGGACTTCCGACACTGGCATATGGGAGAAAGAGAGGGGAAATGATAGAGACTTTTAAGATAGTGTCAGGAAAGTATGATGAGGATGTGTGTGAAGGTATCTTCCTGATGCGGGAGGGAACAAGAACGAGAGGACACTCTAAGAAAATTTACAAGGAAAGGAATAGGCTTGAAAAGGCAAAGAACTCATTTTGTGATAGTGGTAAATGAGTGGAACGCACTGCCCCAGTATGTAGTCGATTCCGAATCAGTAAGGAAGTTCGAAAGTAATCTTGATAAAGCATGGGGAAGACAATATTTGAAGTTTGATTACAAAGCAAAAATACAGAATAGTAAAAATGTTGCGTCTGCTACTGCCGCCACCAACACCGTGAACGACCGCAGCAGTGCATGAGCTGGATACACAGGCCTAGTTTGCCTTTTTCCAGAGGATCTACTGTAAGAAACTGTAAGAAACTGTAAGATAGCCTGACCGTTCAACCTCACCTCACACTCTGTGGCTGCACCTCTTTCAAAGACCATAACCTTGCTTTTCCCATGGTCAAGATTTTTACCTTCCCCATACTCTTTGCAGCTAAGTTACTAAAATTATTTTTCCACACACCCATCTCATTCTCACCTTCGACAACCTCCCCATTTTTGTCTCTCATTTTGCCATTTGAAACATTCTCGGTCTTCTTCACACCAAGCGGCTCGCTTGGTGTAGTGACTAGCGTCTCGGACTTCCACCCAGAAGGCCCGGGTTCGCGCCCACGCTCGGTGCATTAAAGATTTTTCACAAGCACTGAGTCGTTACCATCCCTCATGAGCAAAGGGATGGGGTAGTAGTACAGGACCCCAATGGAAATACGCCTAATCGGCCTTATTGAGCTATCCTTAGCTAGCTTAGCATGCGCTAGCTTTAAGAACTATTATTATTATTATTATTATTATAACTTTCCTCTGGCTTCTTTCACAGCTCTATACCATACTGTAGTATGATTTCTTGTCATTCATGACCTGTTCACTAATCTTCTTCCCATATTCCTCTTCTGCCTTCCTTTTGGCATCTTGTATCTTCCTCTTCACTCTTTGTTTCATGTTCCTATAGCCTATTCTTGTTTCCTTGCAGCTCTAGTTTCTCTAGGTACTGTATATATTTTTAAGCATACTGGTATGTTTTAACAGTTCTTCTTTCACTATTTTTTCTATCTCTTTGCTAAACCATTCATTACCTTTCTTTTTCCAAATTTTTATTTTGTTTCTTGCCACATAGCCTACTTTTTCAGCAGCTGTAATCATAGTTTCTTGTGCCTATCCATACTTCATCAACATTATTTCTTAGGGCTACAGTGTGATCCATGTCCTTTACAGTTTCTTTTAGCATAGGCTATCCCTATATTTTATTGCATTACATTCTTCAGTCAGTTTTCTCACATTTATTCTCTATTATCATCTTTTTTCTCTTTCCTCTCATATTTCCTCTTGTTCCTTATTCTCACCTTTGTTAGAACTGCATAGTGATCTGATCCTGTCAACATGCCTCTTAACTGCTTTTGAATCTAAAATTTTACCTTTTAAATCATAGTCTATCATAGCATAGTCAGAGATTTCTGTTCCAGTTCACTTTCACCTCTGTGCCATGTATATCTATGAATCTGCCGATGTTTGAAAAATGCGTTTGCCAAGAACATTTCTCTCCCTGCAGAAGAAAGTCCCCATTCCTGTTCCCACCCTGCATACCCCATTTGCCCACTATACCTTCTATCTTATCATTTCCGACTCTGTTATTCAGGTCACCCACTATAACTACCTTTGAACATTCTTACCTCTCCTTTACACATTTATTAACCTTACTCCAGAGCCTTATGTTTTCCTCCACACCTTTGCCAGTCTCCTTGTTCACAGGTGAATACACACACACCTAGGTGTAACTATTAATTCAAATCTTACATTCACACCACACAATTCTCAAATCAGCACACTCTTATATCTTCACACAATGTTTCAACCTCTGACAGGACTACAGCTACGCCCTCCTTCTTTTTTCTCTTATATCCCTCATCCATGCCAGACCAGACTACCCATCATTCCCCACCCCACAAATCATGCTCATTCTTGCCATCCCACACTCCCGATCCCAGCAAATGAGTCTCACTCACCCTTGATACCTTACCTTTTGATGTGTTCGCCGCTCTTCTAGCGGCACCAAGGAGCGCAACGCCCCTCGTTATGGGTGGTGATTTGGTGCAGTAGACTGTTTGAAGCGACAGCTCACTCCCTTGCGAGGATGGGCTCGTCTGGCACTTTTTGCAGTTCGACATCTAGGGCTCTCTTGAAGTTGTCTAACGAGATGTCCCTCATGTCTCTTACTCGCAGTGGGAGTTTGTTGAAGAGACGTGGGCCTCTGTGTGATAACCAGCCCTCTCGCAGAGAGCCCATAGCACCCCTGTTATTCATCCGGGGGATTTCGCATTCCCAGCCTCTCCTATCACTGAATTTCATGACTATCGGAGTATGTAGGTTTGGTACTAAACCCTCTGCGATTTTCCACGTGTATATTATTAGGTAACGTTCTCTTCTACATTCCAGTGAGTACAGATTCAGTGCTCTTAAACGCTCCCAATAGTGTAGATGTTTTATCGAACTTCTATGCGAAGTGAAATTTCTTTGTACACTCTCTACGTCATTTATTTCACCTGCTTTGTATGGGGATGTTAATACGCTACAGTATTCAAGCCGCGGTAGCACTAGAGATTTGAAGAGCGTTATCATAGGCAATTCACCGCGTGTTTTAAAAGTACGCAGAATCCAACCCGTTAGACGTTTCGCAGCCGCCACTTTGACCTGGTTATGTACTTTGACACCCATATTTTCAGACATTAATACCCCAAGGTCTTTCACACTGTCTTTCCGTTCTATTATGTGGTTAGATTCTGTTAAGTAATTTGTAATTTCTTTAACACCATTATTATCTCCGTACCGTATTAATTGGCATTTTTCCTCATTGAATTGCATGTTGTTTTCCCTGGTCCACTGGAACACTACATTCATGTCTTCCTGCAGTCGGCCCGTGTCCTCTTGTGTGTTTACTATCTTGCTTAATTTTGTGTCATCAGCAAAAGACGACACCGTACTGTGTCTGGTGTTGGTATCTATGTCGCAAATTAGTATGAGGAACAGAAGGGGCGCTAGCACTGTTCCTTGGGGCACTGAGCTTTTGACATCCGAAGGCTCAGAAGTGACTTGGTTTACTCTCCACACGTCTATACATCCTTCCTTCAACTCTCGTATCATACATTCTCTCTACCATTGGCATAGAAAGCGCAGACCCAGAGCATGCTGTCTTTTACCCGAATGACGTTTCCGCCATTTTTTCGCTTTCTTTCTCCCCCCCTTCGGGGATCCTGGCCGGCAGCGTACCAAGTACAGTTTCCCAGGAGGACTTGTGGCCTGGACATGATGCCCCCAGTGCACGGCACCAGATCGTCAGGAATAATTTAAAAGAAACCACACCACTTTAAAAAATGAGACTAAAAAGAAGATTATGTTAAAAAAAAACATGCGTAAATATAAAGTAGTAAAATAAAAAGAAGAGTCTTGAGAAATAGTTTTCTAGACAATAAAAAAGGAGATAGATATTATATACTGTACAATTAAAACTGGGAGGGGTGGAATCTAAAAACAAATTATAAAATTAATAACAAAGTGTACCATTGAAGAAACAGTACACCCACCCTCCCCTTTGGTTCCACCGCCAGGTAAAAATAGAAAATATTACACAAAAGTTAAAAAAGGGAATTACAAATAGGGCGGTGTACTAACAAGGTTACCTCGAGAAGGCGGGGTCGGATTTGCTTACCGTAAGCTATGTTACGGTATGCCAAAGAGGTGCGCGTAAGATTAAACTTTTCCCAATATCTTAAGTACTTTAGCGCAAATGACAGAGCCTCTAACCTCATTGGTTACAATACTGCCACTGCACAAATGCTCACCTAATTCCTCCTCTCCCAGATATTGTATTGTATTCTTAACGTAACATTTTTCATTGCCAACTGTTTGTATTATGTTTACTTGTCTCTACTATTACTTGGTTTGTTAACCTGACAAGCGCGATATAGACCTAGGTGCTAGGGTAGTTATTTATGCATTTCTAGCCCTGGATTCTGACAGAATTCGTTATATTTACAATATAAAGCATTATTTGTTTTCGGTATGCTTTTATTTTACATATATGATGTATATATGAACCTTCAAGAGTGCTAAAATAAGTGGAAAAAGCATTTGGGTGGTGAAAAACTAAGATATTGGCCACCCGGTCATAATCTCAGGCGAGAGAGAGCCACAGGCAGCCCTCCCCTCTCGCTGTCTGGGAGTCAACTGAGACGAGCGGGGCGGTGTGTGCCGGTGTCTGGGTGTTGCATAACGATCTTTTATGCAACCCACTTGTGCTACATTATCGCGGGAGAGAAAAATAACCGATAAATGATGATAATAAGAGGAAAAATAGGTGATAATTGAGGAGGGGGGGGAGGGGGGAATAAGGTAGGGGAGGGGGAGGGGTGAGAAACACATGGATGAGTACTAGAGGGGAATTATCTCACCTAGAGACAAAATCCTTTGTTTTGATAGGCCCTTTTTTTTTTGGAAGGCTTTTTTTATGGTCTTGCTTCCGTGAGGCCTATCGCGTTCCCAATAGGAAGCCTTCCGTAAGGCCTATCGCGCTTGCCGGGTTAATAACTGTACCTGTACTCTTATATAAACTGTATACCAGTACAGTACTCGTTTCTGTTCTAAGATCTAAGTACCTCCAATAGAGTAGAAACTCTTCCCCTTATAATGCTGAATTAGCCTATTTACTATAAATACTATAGCGCTAAAGACTGTTAAGTTCAAGGTATTATAAGGACCACTTAGAGTGGAACACCACACAGGATAAAGTAGAGGAGCTGCAAGGAAAAGGGTCAAGGGAAGAGCAGCAGTGGGTAAACAATGCATTTATTCTCAATGGCATTCATGGAAACAAGATCAGTGTTACATTCGTGTTTTCTACCATGTTCTATGGATGCTGCTTTGAGAAGGAATCCACTGAAAGAGTATAATAAAACCCTATGACAATGCGTGAAAAATGGAAAAAGTAGCAAAGCAAGGGAAATACTGTACTGTACAAGCACTCAGCACAACCAGTTAGAGGAGAGTAGAGGGAGAAAAGATAATCAGAGATAGGACCACTGACAGGAGAGAAAAAATAAAGAAAAGGAAATGTACAATCTTGAAAATAATGTAAGAGCCAGAATAAAGGCTTAAAGATTTTTTCATAGAGATGTTCTCATGACATTTTTTTTAAAGTTTTGGATGAATATCCAATCAGGAGGTCAGAAGTGTGGGAAGCCATGAAAAGAGTGAAGTTGGGGAAAGCACCAGGAACAGATGGAGTGTGTGGGAAAATGTTGAGGTATGGTGGTGAGATAGTGATAGAATGGGTATGGAAAATGTGCAAACTAGCATGGGAGAAGGGGAGTGCACCCGATGACTGGAAGACTGGCATAATAGTCCCCCTATATAAGGGCAAAGGGGAAAGAGGAGTGTGTGGTAACCACCGAGGAATATGTCTTCTAAGCGTAGTAGGGAAGGTATACAGTAGGGTAGTGATTGAGAGAGTGAGAACGGAGAAATGGATAGGCGACGAGCAGGGAGGTTTTAGGAAGGGAAGAGGATGTGTAGATCAGATTTTTACCCTGAATTGTGTTGTGGAGAAGTATCTGGAGAAGAAACAAAAGGTGTATGTTGCCTTTATGGACTTGGAGAAGGCCTATGACAGAGTGGATAGAGAAGGTTTGTGGAAAGTACTAAGAATATACGGAGTAGAGGGCAAGTTGCTGAAAGCAGTGAAGAGCATGTATGAGGGTGCAAAGGCGGCAGTACGTGTGGAGAGTGAGCAGAGCGAGTTCTTTGACCTGAATGTTGGTTTGAAACAGGGGTGTGTGATGTCCCCGTGGTTGTTTACTGTATATATGGATGGAGTCATGAAAGAAATACTATCAAGAGCAGTGGATGTTGGTGTATCGCTGAAAAGGGAGGGAATTGAGTGGAAGCTACCTATACTGCTGTTTGCGGATGATACAGTTCTGATGAGTGATAATGAATGGGAGTTGCAGGGTCTGGTAAATGAGTTTGGAACAGTGTGCGAAAAACGGAATTTGAAGGTAAATACGGGGAAGAGCAAGGTTATGGTCTTCGAATGGGGTGAAGTCACAGAGTGTGAGGTGAAGCTGAACGGTCAGGCTATGGAGATCGTCAACTCTTTTAAGTATCTGGGCAGTGTGTTGAGTAAAGATGGGGCTAGAGGAGCGGCGAACACATCCAAAGGTATCCAAAGGTAAGGACTATGGATGAAGAAGTGCGGGAGAGGGTACAACAGGGGAAGAGGGTTGTAGGAACGCTAAAAGCAGTAACAAGAAATAGGGTGGTCAGTATGGAAGTGAAGAAGTCCTTGCATGACAGTGTGGTAATCCCGACACTGACTTACGGAAGCGAAGCATGGACGTTGGTTGAGAGACTCAGACCAAGAGTGAGAGCAGTGGAAATGAATTACTTAAGGAGTGCGTGCGGAATTACATGGAGGGATAGACATGAGGAAGTAAGAAGGAGGTGTGGTGTGGAGGTAGATGTGCTGGAAAGTGTGAAAAGGAACAACTTGAGATGGTTCGGCCATATGGAACGTATGGAAAGCGAGAGAATGACTAAGAGGGTGTACGAGAGCGAGGTGGAGGGACAGAGAGGGAGAGGTAGACCGAATATGAGGTGGAAGGATGGAGTGAGGAAGTACATGAACGAGGGCGGTGCTGGTTGGGGGGAGGGGCGTCGACTGACTGGGGACAGAGGTGCATGGGGGCGGTTCGTTCGTGGCCACCCCTGCGGGGATCACGGCGTCAGGCAATAGATAGATAGATAGATGAATATCCACTACTACAGTATATAAGGAGCATTACAGTAGTTCCAGTTATGTACTGTGAAATGCTCAAAAATAATATTGCACATTATGAATATTGCAGTATGAATGCTTTGTTAGCCAATAGTTATTGTGATTAGATTGCTCTGTCTCGAGTCGGCCACCCCCAGTAAAAAAAAAATGGAGAATGGGCCTGAGCAAATAGATAGATAGATTGCTGAAATAAATTTGTACGGTATAGCTCTTTAATGTGCTATATCAGTCTTGTTAATTGTTCTTCTCTATTCTTTACAGACCCTTCGGTTTCCCTTAGTAATAAACAACCACACAGGTTTCCAAAGTGATTGGAAACTCCAGTACAACACTCCTTACCTTAACCTGACCAGTGACTCCAATAATATTAAGGTACGGTATAGTAAATGTATTTATGCACTCACAGTACTGTACTGGGTATAATCCTGTGTAGCGGGAGGAACTGTACTTATATCTCAATAATTTGGTAATGTTACAGTATATTTTAATATTTTAGATTCATAAATAGTCCACTAATATACTAGGTTAGGTTAGGTTAGGTTAAAGATATTGTTCAATGATTCTTAGTAAATAGGCATCTGAAAAACAGTTCCTCCCGCTACACAGGATCTTACCAAATAAGCTGCCGTGGAGTACCCGGTAGCGTTCCAAAGTTGTTCGCGGGAAACTCTGGGATGATCCCCCACTGAGCGAGGTTTTTTCTTTCTCACCCCCATGGCCTCTCAACCCCTCTGCAAAGGCGGATATCAGAGGTGCAATAGACAAGTGTTGCATTTACAAAGTGAATGCTAGCACCTGATCAAGCTGATTATGCTGGTTACAGATTACATTCACATCCACAGACATTCCTATAGTAAGACAACACCCCACATACATATCAACACACTATACACTACAAAGGGCGGTTGGGCTAGCAACTCTCCCCCGAAATAAGCTAGAGAATTGAACGATGTGTCTGGCAATAGATAGATACTGTAAAGTTAAAGTCCATTAATTCAAACACAGATAATCCAAAAATTCCAATAGGCCGAATATATGAAGAGTACCGGTACGGTACCGGTATATTGAATAATAGTACAGTACTGTATTTATGTACTCAGGCCCATTTCTGAGTACATACATACAGTACTGTACTAATATTAAATATACCGTACCGTACTCTTCAAATATTTGGCCTATTAGTATTTTTGGATTATGTTAAAATGGGAAAAAATAGAACAAAAATAAGAATGCACGCCAAAATGGACGAAATGGAGACATGCGTAGGTTTAGACGATGACAATCCGCTACCCCTACCACCCTCTACAAATTTACCTGAATTACTTTAACTACAGATCAACAACTATGCCACCAACATCATCTACAAGTTTTATTATCCCTAATTCAATTAAAACCCTCTCCGACATATGAAGAGATTTTGAGCCGATTAGGGATACTTTAACACCTAACGAGCGGCCTAGGTGGTAAATAATATGTAGCCACCAGCGGGGTGTTTTTACCCAAAATAGGGCTGTTTACGTGATCATTTTCATGCCTAAATAAGACCCAGAGCGTAAAACAAGTATCTATCCCTGAAAGGGCATAAACAGAGCTTTCCAATGACACCACAACGATCCTTGTATGACCGCTAGTTTTCTTGCAACAACCGCGCAACACGAGTGCAAAAACCATGTAATTCGGTAATTTCCCCATACAATTCACTATGTAGCGAGTGTGAGAGTGTGGAGGAGGGTGGGATTCATGTCAGTTGGTCCACCGCGGTGGTCTGGAGCAGTCATACGCTCGCTACTCTCCTGCCACCACTTGTCTCTCTCTCTCTCAGCAACATTACGTGCTGAAATTGCCACACGACTTATGTTGTGAGCCGCCACATAGTCCAAATTTCTTTCACTCGACATATGATGCGCGCCGCCAGTTAAGGGTTAAAGCCTTTGTTACCATCAGGGGTATTTAGAAACCTTTAGTTTAGTTACTTCAACCTCTGCAGTTGTCTTTGAGTTAGCTGTGGGCAGAAAGCTAATTTTGGAGAGGTATTTATAAGAGTGAGAGAACTCTATTTCTTATTGTTAATCTGGCAACCTCTGCGTCATATGAGTCTGAAGGGGTTAAATCTAAGTTCTCAACATTAAAAAATTCATGTCAAAACATTAATAACTAAACTTAATTCACTACAGTATAGGATTTCTATAGCTCCATTTCATTTGTTATATTAAATTTTCCCTTTTTCTTTATTTGTAATTTAAGCTTCTTTATGCTATCGTGTTCAGGAGAAATCACTATTGATAGAATAATATCTGCCGAAAATATTTCAATACTGTATTTACAACCGATTACAGTAGAGAAGGTGCAACAGCTAATTACATTACTACAATGCTTCATATTATCCTAATTGACAAATCCATACAATAGCAGCTTATAAATTCCTTTTTTCAAAGATATCATGGCAATGCGAGAAAATAAAGAGTAAGCTTCCTGGACGTAACCTACTCCCAACACAACACCACTTACTCTGTCAAAATTAAATGGCTGATTAGCAAACACTGATGCACTAAAAAGCATATGTATAGGCTATAGATTTTTTTTTACTTAAAATTGCATAATATTTCATTCCTGAAAGTATGTCATAACTCGCGTGACACCGTGTATAAACGATCATAAGCCACATTATAACTTATTAAACTCATTATTTCACTTTTCTAATACAGTATGATGGATTATTTCATGTAACTAGTCAATGGTCATATATGCTTAGATCTAATAGGCTATGTACAGCATATCATATCCATAAACTATTCAATGCTTTCTTTGTTGACAGGTGGTCCGCTATCGGATACAGGATCACGACGATGTCGGTGCTAAACGCGAGTGAGGACATGGTGGAGTGTCCACTGTGTATGGAGCCCCTGGAGATGGACGACCTCAACTTCTTTCCTTGTACGTGTGGCTACCAAATATGTCGCTTCTGTTGGCATCGGATCCGGACAGATGAAAACGGCCTCTGTCCGGCTTGTCGGAAAGCTTACCCGGAGAACCCTGCAGACTTCAAGCCTTTATCGCATGAAGAGTATGTACACCTACACTACAGTATTTTCTTATGACTTTTTTTAATGTATGCACACCCCTCACTTCAAGTCTCCTAATTTTAAGTTATTTTATTATTGCATTGTTCATTTATTTAGGGAATAAACTTAACCCTCTCCGACATATGACGCAATTTTGAGCCTATTAGGGATACTTTAAATCCTTTGTTACGATCAGGGGTATTTAAAAACCTTTAGTTTAGTTACTTCAAACTCTTGGGATCCGGGGGGCCTCATATGAATTTTGGTACTGTATATTCAAATTCATAATTCAGTAGCTACTGATTGAGACTACCTACTGTAGAGCAGTCAATGTGTTTTGCAAATTGTAGAACGTTTTGTTGTCTGTAGAATGCTGTAGAGATGACATCGCTACAACGCGTGGTTGCCGAGTTCTGATGATTATAGCGGCGATTTTTAGCCGACCATTTTGCCTCATATGAGGCCTCCCGGATTCCGAGGGTTAACCCTTGGAATCCGGGAGGCCTCATATGAGCCAAAACTTATTTAGGTTAGGAGTCCGGGAGGCCTCATATGAGGCAAAATCAAAATCAAAGCGTTCAAATTGTGCGGGCGGATTTTTGTTTGTGCGTGGGCGACCGCAGCGCCACCAAGCACAAACTACCAGGCAGCATCAGTTCTTATCTCGCATCCATGATGGCTGGAGTTAACCCGAAAAAAATTGCTGTGTCCGAATCGACGCCCGCCGCCGCGACCCGTAAGCCTAAGAAAGGCAAGGCTAAAAGGACCAAGAAAGCATTCCTAAGTCCCGGTGGTGTTGCACGTGTACTAAAAGAGTTAAGTGATGATAGTGATGAACTTAGTGAGATTGAGAGTGATTTTGACGAAGAGCATGTGATTAGTGAAGATCTTGATGAAGTGGAAGATGGCGAAGAATTCCAGGGCTTTCATAGCACTGATGGTGATGATGATGACAATGTTGGATGCGGTGAACATCATGAAGGTGATGAAAATGTTAATGAAATGGGAAGTGTTCTACCCGCATCACGTGAACGTGACACGATGCACACGATGCACACGCTTGCGACCCCGGCGTCGGCTGTGGGGACTCCTTCCCCGGCAAAAATAGCCAGTTATTTTTATAGGAGAGCTGTGCTGGATAGTGCAAGGAAGCAGGCACGGGAGGCGGCAGAAAGGGAAAGTGGTGAAGATGCTGATAGTGAGGATGAGAGTGAAGAGTCGAGCGTGGGTAGGCCTATTCCTTTGTCTCCCGGGACCTCCTCACCCGCGGCTGGTGTGTCATTGACCCCGCATGACCCACAGCCCTCAACAAGTGGTGCAAGTGGTGCGGAATTGTCCCCGCATGACCCACAGCCATCAACAAGTGGTGCGGTATTGTACCCGCATGACCCACAGCCATCAACAAGTGGTGCAAGTGGTGCGGTATTGTCCCGGCATGACCCACAGCCATCAACAAGTGGTGCGGTATTGTCCGAGCATGACTCACAGCCATCAACAAGTGGTGCAAGTGGTCAACACGCCTCCAGAAAGGTCTTATTCATGGCCACAGGGGGTGCATAAAGCAGCACCTCAGGCCCTAAACTGCCCCCAAAATGCTCTCGTCGTCGCCTAAAAACTTCAGAGCCAACTAGCTCACCTTCACCACCCACTAGCCGCCCACGCCAGCAGTCGCCACCTGATGTATCACCACCAACTGACGACCAGGATCCCACCTATGACCCTGAAGACACCCACGAATATGGCCGCCCTTCAAGATATATGGACGACCACATTGCAGATTCTGGGGATGATAATTATGACCTGCAAGACGACCCTGTTGTGGACGAAGCTGAGTGGGTGGACGACCCAGCACCCCGGCGTGGCCGTGGACGTCCCCGTGCCCTTGGACGTGGCCGTGCCACGGGCCCTGCTGGTCAGCGTGGGCGTGCCCGTGGCCAGGCCACCCCTGCTGCCCGTCCCCGTGCCAGGCATGCTGATGTCTGGACGTGGGAGGATGGGGCCACCTTTCAGCCACAAGATGCCACATTCGATGACGCCCAACATGCCGCAGGGATTGATCCATCTTTCCCAGGGGGACCCAACTCAACACCTGCCGAGCTATTCAATGCCTTTTTCGACAATGATACCTTTTGATGTGTTCGCCACTCTTCTAGCTGCACCAAGGAGCGCGACGCCCCTCGTTATGGGTGGTGATGTCATGTCATATGTTGTCAATGAGACCAATAAGCAGCCCTCAGTGACCAACTCAGCGGCAAGACCCATAGTTCCAACATGAAGGCCTGGAAGCCTGTCACCATTGCCCAAATGTATGTGTACATAGCACTGACCATGCTCATGGTCAGTTGGCGGCACACCATGGCGGAAGGCGGACGCAAGTTTTGAGGCTCCGGCATATGTTATGGGAATGGACAATTAATTCACGGAATATCGAGTGCATACGGGGCTAGCAAGAAGAGGAAGGATTTAGTGAAGTGTTTGGAGGATATATTGGTGTGGTGGAGGGGTGATATATAGTGTAATAAGAGTGTGTAGTGACGGGACAGCGGTAGTGTTGTGAGTTGTTGAGTTTGTAAACAAACATGGCGGAGGGAATTTCGGGTATGACGGAGGCGGAAGGAAGGTTACAACGTTTTCGGGGATTTAAGAGCACAGATAAGAAGTTAGAAGAGGTTAGTATTGTTGTGAAGGATTTGGAAAAGTGGATGAATGATACGGAGAAATGGAAGGGGGATATTGGTGAGAAAGTTAAGGCACTGTGTGTAATGTGTGGTGTGACAGGTGGGGAAGGGAATAGGCCTAGCGAAGGAAGTGAATGCAGGCCTATTTTGGCAGTTAATGAGAGCCTGGAGATGGTATTGAAAAGGGTAGATGAACTGGGAGCAGAGAATATGGCATTGAAGGAGCAGCTGAAGGAATACGAAGGACGTTTCACGGAAGTAAAGGAGTCAACTGCATGGACGGTGGTAGGTAAACAAAAAGTAAAGGATTAGAAGGATATTATGAAAGAGTAAAAGGAAGAAATGAATATGACCAAAAAAAGTTTTGAGAGTGCAGTTGTAGGGGTCATGAAGAACAAGGAGAGTGTCGTGAGGGAGGCCATGGACAGGGATAGGGGTGTAATCTTGTATGGAGATATAGAGACTCATATGAATGATAATGGAGTGAGAAAAGTGAGGGATATGGAGACGGTGAAGGAGGTCTTGAAAGGTGTGGATGAGGACGAATATGGATGGGAAGGGCAGGTGGAGGAGGTCAGTAGGATAGGTAGATATAAAAGGGGAGAGATGAGACCTATAAGGGTACAGTTTAAAACTAGGGTAGTGGTGGAGACTGTGACAAATTTTAGTTGGAGGCTAATTACAAATGATAAACTGAAACACATAAGACTAAAGAAGGATTTGAGTATAGAACAAAGGAAAAAAAATAAGGAATTACAAGCAAAAGCTGATGGAAAGTTGGGTAAGGAGGATAAGGGAAATTTTTACTGGAGAGTGAGGGACGGAAAAGTGAGGAAGTGGTTTATAAGAGTAGAAGGGAGGGGGAGATCAGGGAGGGAAGAGAATGTGATGGGAGTTGTGACGGAGGAGGAGAACGGGGTGGAGGTGTCACAGGGAGAGACAGGAGACAAAGAGGCAGACCCAGTAGTGCTAATGGGGGAGTAGGGTACGGACTGGAGGAGCGGGATGGTGTAATTGCCGAAGGAATGGTAGATGGATTAAGGATTATGTTTAGTAATGTGGATGTGTTTACCCAGGACAAGAAAAGAGAACTGATATGTAGGTTGCAGGATGAAGAGGAAAAACCTGATGTCATAGCCCTACAGGAAGTAAGACCAAAAAATGCTAGAATTGAAAGGAAACTGGTGGAATATAGTTTGGAGGGTTTTGAGTTATATGAGAGAAATGCTATTAGAGCAGAGGTTGGAAGAGGACTGTTTATTTATGTAAGAAAAGAGCTCAAGGTTAATGAGGTGGATATGAGACAGCAGTATTTTGAGTATTTGTGTATTGAAGTAAAATGTGCAAGAGGATCAATTCTAATTGCCTAATATATAGAAGCCCAAATAATAGCAGGGGAGAGGATGATAACCTACTGAAAGCAATGGAGGAGCTAGATAATAGAGAGAACAAATATAAAATTTTGATTGGAGATTTCAATTTGCCAAGGATCAACTGGGCAAATAGTACTACTCCAGCGGGACAGGGTAGCCTGGAAAATAAGTTTATAGAGAAAGTGAGAGATTGTTTATTAACGCAACATATTGTAGAGATGACAAGATATAGAGATGGGACGCAGGGGAGTGTACTTGATTTGATTTTTAGCAATGAATGGGATATAGTGGAACATGTTAATGTGGATAGCCCTATAGGTCGTAGTGACCATGCCTGTATAAGCTTTAGTTGTAACATTAAATCAGAGAGGGATAATAGAAGCAATAGAAAAATATACATGTATGATAGAGCAGATTATGAGCTGCTGAGACGGTGTTTGGACATTGACTGGGGGGAATACTTGAACGGTGAAGACGCTGAAGGAATGTGGAGGAAAATTAGAGTCAAACTGGAGAATGCTGTATCCAAAAGTGTACCAGTAAGGGAATATAAGGATAAAACAAAATTGAGGAAAAGAACTAACCCAGAATTGCCAATGAAAAGAAAGCTTTGGATATTGATTAGAAGAAAGAAACGATTGTGGGAAAGATTAAAATTGTTAAAAAAGAACAGGGGGTCTAGTATAGAAGCTAAAGAAGTGGATCTGGAACGCAGACAAATAAACAATAAAATAAGGTGGGAAACAAGGAGGGGGGTGAAGGAGAGGGAGAGAGAGATAGCTAGAAATGTGAAGGATAATCCAAAAATATTCTGGAAGTACATTCAGGAAAAGTTAACAAGAAGAGTAGGGATCCCAGAGCTGGTAGGGGGATTGAATGATGGGAGTAGAGTGGAGACTGATAAGGAGAAAGCAGAGGTGCTGGGGAAATACTTTGTGGGGGGTACTAACAGTGGAGTCGGAGGATGCAGTGCCTACTATTCCCATCAAACAGGCACCGGCACTAGAACTAATAGAGTTTTCCCATGCTAGAATAAGAAGGGCTATAGAAAAAATGAACAGAAGTAAGTCACCGGGACCGGATGGGATACACCCAAGAATCATAAAGGAAGGAGGGGAGATGTTAGTAGAGCCATTGAAAATGTTATTTGAGGTATCGTTTAATACAGGACAAATCCCGATGGACTGGAGAGAGGCGAACATAACAGCTATATTTAAGAAGGGAAAGAGAAATGACCTAGGGAATTATAGACCAGTCAGTTTGACAAGTGTTGTGTGTAAACTAATGGAAACGGTAATTAGAGAAGGAATAATGGATCATATGAAGTCAAACCAACTTTTCAGTGGGAGACAGTTCGGATTCTTGCCGGGGAGGTCGACGGTACTACAGCTAATTAAGGTGGTAGATGATTGGATGCAAATTCTAGAAGATGGTGATGTAATAGACGTGGTATATTGCGATTTTATGAAGGCCTTCGATAAGGTCCCACATAAAAGGTTAATAGAGAAAGTTAGAAGCTATAATATAGGGGAGAAATGTGTGAAATGGATAGAAGCCTTCCTGAAAGATCGGAGACAGAGGGTACTGGTGAATGGAATAGGCTCGGGGTGGAGGGAAATTACAAGTGGGGTACCTCAGGGATCTGTGTTGGGACCACTGCTGTTCGTTATATTTATCAACGACATACCTGAAGTTATAACTAATGGAAGTGAGGTATACCTGTATGCGGATGACACTAAGCTGTATAGAAGAGTGAGGAGTAAGGAAGATATGGGTTTGCTTCAAGGAGATGTGGAGGGCATGAAGGGATGGTCTGAGCATTGGTTAATGCCTTTTCATCCAAAAAAATGCAAGTACATGCGGATTGGGACCAGCAAGATAGACAAGGTAGGATACAGTATGTATGAAGCGATGGAGGAAGTGAATGCAGAAAAGGATATAGGAGTAGTGATAGACAATAAGTAAAATTTCTCAGAACATTTAGCGGAAAAGATAAACAAAGCCAATAGAATTGTAGGGCTGATAAGGAGGACATTTGTGTCACTTGACGAAGAAATCTTCAGGAATCTCTATACAGCGCTGGTTAGGCCGCACCTGGAATATGCGAACCAGGTGTGGGAAGTGGTGGAGGGTGATGGTGTGGTGAAAGTATGGAAAGAAAATTTTAGTAGCTTAGCTGTAAAGAGTAGGGGGAAGGCAAAGATCTCATCCATAGGAATGGAGAGAGGTAGAATAAACAGGGTAGTTGAAAGCCAGATAAGCAGAGAAGAAGTAAAAGAAGCAATCAATAGACTTAAAATGGGCAAAGCTGCTGGAGTAGATAACATCCCAGGTGAAATGCTGAGATATGGAGGAGAAGAAGCTGTTGACATAATGCATAGGTTATGTAAATTAGCATGGGAAAAGGAAAGTAGTGATAGTACCCTTGTACAAAGGGAAGGGTAGTAAAGAAGAGTGTAAGAATTATAGGGGAATTAGCTTGCTTAGCATACCTGGAAAGGTACACGCAAGAGTAGTAACACAGAGGCTACAGAAGATAACGGATGACAAAATAGGCGAGGAACAGGGAGGTTTCAGAAAGGGCAGGGGCTGCGTTGACCAGATAGCCTCAATGCGATTGTTGGTAGAGAAGTGTCTGGCCAAAAACAGAAAACTCTATGCAGCATTCATGGATTTGGAAAAAGCCTACGACAAAGTAGACTGGGAGGGCCTGTGGGATGTGTTAACAGTATATGGTGTGGGAGGAAAGTTGCTATTGGCAGTAAAATCTTTTTATAGGAATGCAATGGCAAATGTGAAGGTAGGGGATAAGTTAAGTGAAAGTTTTGAGGTCAATGTAGGTGTAAGACAGGGATGTGTCATGTCAGCTTGGTTGTTCAATATATACATGGATGGAGTGATTAGGGAATGTAGGGCTGTATCAATGGGTGTGGGAGCTAGACTGGAATTAGAGGGAAGAACATGGAAGATTTTAACATGCCTATATGCGGACGATGCAGTCCTGTTGGCGGAAAATGCTGAAGAACTTCAGAGAGTGGTCACTGACTTTGACAGGGTATGTGAAAAGAGAAAGTTAAAGGTCAATGTAGGGAAATGTAAGGTAATGGTGTTTGAGAGAAGAATGCATGAAACCATAAATTTTAAGGACAAATATATAATCAAGAAAGAACACAAGAAAAGTTGTAAAATAAAATTGAAAAATGAAGTACTAGAAGAGGTTGAAAGTTTCAAGTATTTGGGAGCTGTACCATGCAAATATGGTAAAATGGAGAGTGAGATAAAAGAGAAAAATGCAAGGGAGAAAAGTGATTGGAGAACTTGATAGTATTCTCAAAGGAAGAATGGTTAGCCAGGAAGTCAAAAAGTCACTGAGAAACAGTGTGCTGCTCCCAACACTCGTATGGAAGCGAGACATGGACGGCAAGTGACGAGGACCTCTTCAAACTGAGAGCTGTGGAGATGAGCTTTTTCAGAATGGCAGCTGGCATGAATAGGCTAGATAGGCCAAGTAATAGGGAAGTGTACGAGTCCTTTGGAATGGAAGAGCAGGCTTTGGGCATTGATTGTGGTGTGGTTGAGTGGATAAAGAGAAGTACTTTGAGGTGGTATGGTCATGTTCAGAGAATGGATGAAGACAGAATGCCAAGAAAGATATATGGGAGTCAGGTGAGTGGAACCGCTAGTAGTGGAAGACCACCTATGGTATGGGAAAAGAAAGTGGAAAAATATATTGAAGAAAAACTTCCACGTAGTGGAAGGGGCATTGTGGCACGGGCAAAGGAGGCATGTCTTGACAAAGTAGCTTGGAGATGTTTCTGTCATGGCCATCCTCTAGTGGGGGTTTCCCAGGGGGAAGCAAGGCGTCGGAGATGATGATGATGATGAAGTGTGGGCTCCATATATGGTAAAGGATATAGAAGCAGTGGAGAAAGTGCAGAGGAGAGCTAGCAAGCTGGTACCAACGTTGAAGAACGCGGGCTATGAGCAGAGGTTGAGGACACTGGGGCTTCCGACACTGGCATATAGGAGAAAGAGAGGGGATATGATAGAGACTTTTAAGATAGTGTCAGGAAAGTACGATGAGGATGTGTGTGAAGGTATCTTCTTGATGCTGGAGGGAACAAGAACGAGAGGACACTCTAAGAAACTTTACAAAGAATGAAATAGGCTTGAGAAGGCAAAGAACTCATTTTGTGATAGAGTGGTAAATGAGTGGAACGCACTGCCCCAGTATGTAGTCGATTCCGAATCAATAAGGGAGTTTGAAAGTAATCTTGATAAAGCATGGGGAAGACAATATTTGAAGTTTGATTATAAAACAAAAATACAGAATAGTAAAAAATTTGCGTCTGCTACCGCCGCCGCCGCCAACACCGTGAACGACCGCAGCAGTGCAAGTACTGGTATTGAGCTGGATACACAGGCATAGTTTGCCTTTTTCCAGAGGATCTACTGTAAGAAACTGTAAGAAACTGTAATGGCACATGTGAAGAAGCATCGGCTGGCAGACTACTGGATCACAGGCGACATAATTGCCACACCTGCTTTTGGCAAACTTATGTCCCGGGACCGCTACTTCACCATGCTTGGTAACCTGCACTTCGTTACCAACACCTGCAAGAACGATATCAGGAAGTTTAGCTTCCCCTATAGATGTATTGACAAATGGAATGGGCTGGAGGAGGAGGTGGTAGGGGCAAGGAACATCCATATTTTCAAGAAAAAATTGGATAAAAGTAGACTGAGAGACGGGACAACACGAGCTTAGCTCAACTCCTGTAAACTACAATTAGGTAAATACCAATGTACACCGAACAGACCGCCTGTGGAAGATAAGGGGATTCTACGACATGATGAAGGCCAAGTTTTCCACATTCTTGAAGACTTTTCAAAAGGTTGTGATCGACGAGTCTCTTGTGCTGTTCCGGCAGTACATACCATCCAAGAGACATCGATTCGGCATAAAGCTCTTTGTCCTCTGTGACTGTAAGACTGGTTATGTGCTGGACTTCATTGTCTACAGTGGGAAGGAGGGTGAGGTTCTTGCAGATCAAGAAATAGGGTTCGGTGGAGCAGTGGTGAAGGCGATGATGGATCGCTACTTCAACAAGAACCACATACTCTACACGGACAACTATTATACGTCCCCCATCCTCACCAAGTACCTGAACAGGCAGCAAACCCAGACTGTGGGCACAGTACGGAGGACGAGGAAGAACATGCCGGAATTCCCCAAAAAGACCAAGAAGAAGGACATCTTCTCAAGCAACATGGTCCGATGCTGGCAATCCATTGGCATGACCAAAGGAAGGTCAACATGATCAGCACCATCCACAAGGGCAACCTGGTTGACTCTGGCAAAGTCAACCACAGGACCAGGGAGCCCATCATGAAGCCAGACGCAGTTATGGACTACAACATAAACAACACAAACGGAGTCCCACAAGGATCCGTCCTATCGCCCGCACTCTTCAATCTGTACATGCACGATATAACTACACCCAATACGCCCCAAATAAACTTAGCCTCCTATGCAGATGACATAACACTCACACGCACACACCATGACCCAAAAAGATCAACAGATCTCCTTCAACCCTATCTCAACACACTACATGGTTGGTGCACTACAAACAGACTTAATCTAGCCCCAGCCAAATCCACCGCAACCCTGCTCACAAGTTGGACAGGAGAACACGAATACATCCCTCAACTCACCATAAACAACACACCCCTAACACATACACACACACCCAAAATCCTTGGAGTAACATATGATACTCATATGACATTCAAACAGCACACCACAAACATTAAAAAGAAACTGACACCCAGACTTAACGCCCTCAGGTCACTTGCTCACACAAAATTTGGACACAACAAAGAAACTACCACCACAGTATATAAACAATACATAAGATCAGTGATGGAATACGCAAGCCCAGCCTGGGCTTCTAACCTAGCTGAAACACATCATAAGACCTTACAGACTATTCAAAACAAAGCCCTGAAGATCATTACAGGCTGCACAGCTACTTCACCCACAGATCACCTACATCAAGAAACCAAAATTCTCAAAGTCAAAGACCATCTGGACATGAGAGGCACTCAATTCCTGGCAGCAGCCTCCACGAACCAAGACCACCCACTAAACTACATGGCAACACACCCACAGACACCAAGAAATATCAAAACAACACCCAGCACACGGTATCACACACAATTATTGTCCTCTCTCCCTCCCTGCCCACCCCGAACCAACTTCCAGAAGCACATCCATACTCATATCTCTCACCGATCCATCCACTCACTCACAGACAACACGCAGCTGCATGCACGACCTCCCGAAATCCATCCTTCCGAATCCTCCCTTCCTCGCGAGGACAGAGTCCACCTGGCCAGGCTGAGATGCGGACACCATCCAGCTCTCCTGAGCTATCAGAAGAGACTGGATGACTCCGTTGTCGACGCCTGCCCGGGATGTAATACAGCACCCCATACCATTAAACACATCATAGAAGACTGCATTTCACACAACCACTTACGCCAACAACACAATCTACACTCAATGAGAACTCTGTGGGAAAGCCCGATCGTGGCCATGGCCTTTCTCAGGGACTCGGGGCTGTTCGGCCAGGCAGCTTAGGGAACAACAACAACAACAACAACAACATAAACATGCGTCTGGTTGACAAGTCAGACATGCAGGTCGGCTTCATTGACTGCCTGCAGACCTCCTGCAGGTGGTATAAGAAGTTCTTCCTGCACATGATGGATGTGTCTGTGCTGAACTCGTACAACCTGTACAAGCTGATGAACCCCACAATGCCCAGGAAGTACACCAACCTTCGGAGATTCCAGAAACAGCTCATTCTGGATCTCATTGGGGAATATGCCGTGCCTGAGGATGCCTCACGAGCTCAACATATGCCAGGAGCTGGCACCATGGACCGCACATACGCTTCCGAACACCACAAGAAGCACAGGATCGTCGGCCTTCCAGTAGCTGCTGGTCGCAAGACCCAGAAACGGTGCCATGTCTGCAGCCACACCACCCGAAGACCCCAGACAAACACCAAAACCTCGTATCAGTGCCAGGAATGTCAGGTAGCACTGTGCATCACGCCTTGCCACGATGATTTCCACATCCTGGTAAACTTCTAAGTGGCACTGACCCTGAGAACACTAGTAAAAGTGACACTAAAACAATAAAACACTATGTGCAAGTGAAAGTGACACTAAAACAATAAAACACTATGTGCAAGTGAAAGTGACACTAAAAACAATACAACAATATGTGCAAGTGAAAGAGACACAACTATATATTAGAGTAACTATTCAATACGTATTTATAAGTGAAACCTGTAATAAGTGAAAGTGACACTAAAAACAATATAACAATATGTCTAAGTGAAAGAAACGACCAAATGTAATAATTACAAGTGTCAATTACGATACCGTACGGTACTGTACGCTTGCGTAGCCTAGCCTCTAACCTAGTACGGTAAGTGAAAGTGACACAAAATGTATAACAAGTAATAATAACTCAATAATAACAGTGAGAGTGACAATAATTCATAACAAGAAGAGTAATAACAGTGAAAGTGACACAATAATATTACAATAAAAGTGAAAGTGACACAATAATATTACAATAACAGTGAAATATGTTATATAAAGTTTCATATAACTCAACTAATGGTTGAACAAGTAATAAATGACACAATAATATCACATTATCTCCATAAAAACATAATATCGTGTACCGGTACAAAAGCCACCGAAGCAACGAGTGACTTAGTGCGTGCTAGCCTGGGTCGCGGCGAAGCGTTCGGACACAGGCGAAAATACACAGGAAATTACCTCCATTCCCATCATCATATCTCGGCAATCACTTGTCGTAGTGATGTCAACTCAACGCCATTCTACAGACGAAGGTTGGTTCTACACTATGCAATTTAGTTGGCTGCTCTAGGTGGTCTCAATCAGTAGATATCGGAATTATGAAGATAGCCATTTTTCAGGAATACCCCCGGACACGACGATCGCCTCATATGAGGGCCCCCGGATCCCGGGGGTTAAAGTTGTTTCATGTAAAGTTTAGTTTTTCAGTACCGTAATGTAATTGCGACTTTAATTCAAGAATTACTGTACTAGTTTATAATATTTTTTACCTGGACTCAATAGTTCTGCAGCAACATTGATGAATGCATTATAAATGTACATACCTGAGAGAAATACATAACTGACAGTCTTAGGGATAATACATAGAACAACAGGTAAGAGGTGACTGGAAACAACTGTAGACTTTTCTGTATCATATACTGTATACATAATGTCACTGTACAGTACTAGTAGCCTTATACATTATTATTAAAATTTAAAACTTGCAAACTAAACAAACCAAAATTGGGACAAGGACAATATAAAGTCAAATTAAATTATCAAAATCGCTATGTGGAAACAACGCTTACTAAAATGAAAATGATTAAATAAAAGAACACAATCCACCACATAGGGTGTACATTACTACATGAGCAAGTTAATCTGTTTCCCAAGCAAACTAATCGCACATATAACAACGCACTATCGTCACGTTAAAGGAATTAGTCAAGTTTGGGAAGTCCAGGACGTTCTGGTAAATTTTACTAAACTCTGCATGAATAAAGAAACTACATGTTAAATGTCAAAATATTATTTAAAATCAAATTTGCAACATGACAAGACATTAACAATAGTACAAAATACAAATATTGATAAGATATCTATACTATTACAAAATAATATATAAAATACAGTACAGCACTCACTAACGATAGTGCTATCGGGTAGGTACCTGTAAGCATAGCATGCCTCAATAGCATGACCCCTATCAATAACTACCCTACAAATAACCTACATTTATCACATTTATTACATTTATATTTATTTAACTGATCTGCTGTGTTTTTAATCAATTTAGTCTTACATAATGATAACACAGTAGGTCTTTTAATATATATGGTAGTACGGTATAATTTAGTTAAAACTTTAAAAATACTCTTTCGTTACACCTTAAGGCTGCAGCGAATAAAGCAGGAGAAGCGTCAAAAGGATGCGCAGCGCAAGCAGAAGGTGACGGAGAATCGGAAGCATCTAGCCAATGTGAGGGTAGTGCAGAAAAACCTGGTGTTTGTGGTGGGGCTGTCCACGCGGTTAGCTGATGCCGAGGTAAATAGTTATACAGTATGATACTTTAATCTAAGCCTTTCTGTAAACCGGTGCAATAACCCCTCTTCTTTCTGTTCATCCTGTTATAATTAGATAATTTTTGCAACTTTAATAGAACCTCTAGGTATCAAGGGATAAAACATTGATGCACTCTCAGACTCCCTCAAATCCTACCTAAGCTGAATAGAATAGTTTGTTAGTCAGAATAAAATAAATGCATTATCATAAAATAAAAGGAATATAAATTTTTATGAACTTCCTAGTATAAGCAGGTAAGACTAAAAAATGAAACCTAGTTAACTGTAGGCTGAATGGAAGGTGCAATAGAAAGACAATTGGGGTATGTCTGTTCCATCACATAATTGTGATCGCTGGTTTGAGATGTAGGCCCTGATCATGCCAGCAATAGCCCATGATCCTGTGAAGATGTTTAGTACCAAATGAGTTGATGTGTCTCTTCTACTCACTGTTAAGTGTCCATGTTTCGCACCCATTTAATAAGATAGGGAGCACCAGTGTCTTGAAGATCCACAGCTTCAACCTTCTTCACTGGTATCGACAACGCCATATACTTTTGTTGAGTGAATCCAACATCATCATCATACCCTCCGAGGATATAGCTGCCATTTTTAATTTCGCCCTCACAGCTCAGACGACTGACCAATCTGAGACTTGATCATAATTACAGTTACTCTATCAGAAACATGATACTGTAGCCTTGATCATGACGCTGAACGCACCCCTGGTAGTGGAAGGCCACCAATGGAGCATTACGGCATGAAGAAAAAGGAGTATGTTTGGTCAAATAGTTCAAAAGATGGAGGGAGGGTATGGCAAATAAGGGCCTCAGAGTTAACATAGATAAAACAAAGGTCATGATTAGTGAAGTAGGGCGTGGAACTATGGAAAGAAGTGGCGACCACAGTGTGTGGGAAGTAAGTCAATCCAATGTTGCGTCTGCAGTGACTGGCTACACAAGAGATGTAGTGGAGCTAGAGGACCTTTGACAAGAATCATAGATTTTGAATGTTGCAGTGTGCAAGGGATATCTTGTGTTAAATGACCCGCCTGTTAGTGTTGATTTCGACAGTGTAACGTTGGAATGTGTGAATAAGTTCTGCTACCTGGGCGATACGGTTTCCGCCGGAGGTGGCGCTGAAGCCGGATCCATTGCTAGAGTTAGAAGTGGCAGGGGAAAGTTTAGAGAGGTGCTGCCACTCTTGACCATGAGAGGGCTCCCACCCCACCTTAAAGGGAAGGTGTATACCTCGTGTGTTAGGAGTGCGATGACCTATGCCTCGGAGACGTGGCCGGTTAAAGCGGAGGATATCGATAGAATAGAATGGAATGAGAAGAGAATGGTGAGATGGATGTGTGGGGTTAATCTCAGTGACGGGGTATCGAGCGAGAAATTAAGAAGGCGTCTGGGCATCAGTAGTGTCAGTGAAGTGATGCGCACGAGCCGACTTGGTTGGTTTGGACATGTGGAGAGAATGGATGATCAGAACTGGGTGAGAAAATGCCGGACTGTGAACGTGGAGGGAGCTGCGCGTAGGGGTAGACCTAGAATGACATGGGATCAGGTACTCTGGTCCAATCTCAAAATAAAGAACTTGACAACAGCGGCAGCCCTTGACAGCCTGGAAAGCCGCCATTTAGGATGTGAAACTGTAACCACATTCCCTGTGGACAAAACGGTCTTTAAACTTGTATGTATGTAAAGTAGGTTGGAGAAGTTTATGCCACAATGTGTTATTTATTTATTTATTTTATTTAGCTTAATTTTTTGTATTTTTTTTTTTTCATATGGGTTTCCGAGGGAGGAGTAATGAGTCAGATGGTTATTGCTGTTTGCTGATTGTACAACCTAAAGTTGTGGTTTGTATAGATTTTATTGAAAATTGAACACCGCGGTATTGTTAACATATTTAGAGGTATGAATGGAACTTTTGTATTATTACTAGCTTCACTTCTGAAAATTCTTTTGATGTTAACTTTCTGATATAATTTTTGTTTTTTCAGACTTTAAAGAAGCCGGACTACTTTGGAAAATTTGGAAAAATTCATAAAGTTGTTATAAATCATAGCACTAGTTATGCAGGGTCTCAGGTAAGCACAACATATTGATTTGTCTTATGTATGTAGGAATGGGATATTTTAAGTCTGAATTCAATAGTAGTTTAATTCTTATATGGCTAGTAGCTTTGCATCCCCTAATCTAGCCTCAGTTTAATCTCTTAGGATAAGAAGTGAAACTTGGGTATCCTAAAATGCTATATAGTGTAGAGATAAATGGGTTTGGCAATAAATGTGTACTGTACATGTATTTGTTATTTGTAATTCATATTATCACCAACCCACCAATTAACTTACAAATAAACCTAATTAATGAAACTAATGAATATATGTGGCACTCCAAGGACTCGAACCTAGGAAACTGTCTTCGTGGTGCAATGCATAAGTGTGTTGATTTTCGGTGTGAGAGTCCTGGGTTCGAATCCCCGGACTGCCCTATATGTTTGTTAATTTCATTAATCGAGTTTAGGAGTAAGGTTGGTTAGTGGAGAGAACATAATACTCACACCGAAATTCCACGCACTAAGCATTACGCTATCAAGACATATGAGAAGTGGATACAGTACTAGACTTCGAATGCAGAGTAGTTGAATGGATCAGTGAAACTATTTTACTGTGTGGTGGTACTGGGTGTTCACAAACCCACGGACAAAGCTTCCTCCCTACTTAATGCTACCCAATACTATTTTTTTTTTTTCTTTCCTTCCTAACTACAGTAAAAGTCCTAAATACTGGCGAGGAGTTGTTGTTGTTGTTCCCTAAGCTGCCTGGCCGAACAGCCCCGAGTCCCTGAGAAAGGCCATGGCCACGATCGGGCTTTCCCACAGAGCTCTCATTGAGTGTAGATTGTGTTGTTGGCGTAAGTGGTTGTGTGAAATGCAGTCTTCTATGATGTGTTTAATGGTATGGGGTGCTGTGTTACATCCCGGGCAGGCGTCGACAACAGAGTCATCCAGTCTCTTCTGATAGCTCAGGAGAGCTGGATGGTGTCTGCATCTCAGCCTGGCCAGGTGGACTCTATCCTCGCGAGGAAGGGAGGATTCGGAAGGATGGATTTCGGGAGGTCGTGCATGCAGCTGCGTGTTGTCTGGGAGTGAGTGGATGGATCGGTGAGAGATATGAGTATGGATGTGCTTTTGGAAGTTGGTTCGGGGTGGACAGGGAGGGAGAGAGGACAATAATTGTGTGTGATACCGTGTGCTGGGTGTTGTTTTGGTATTTCTTGGTGTCTGTGGGTGTGTTGCCATGTAGTTTAGTGGGTGGTCTTGGTTCGTGGAGGCTGC
This sequence comes from Paralithodes platypus, assembly GCA_032716605.1. Classification (NCBI taxonomy): domain Eukaryota; kingdom Metazoa; phylum Arthropoda; class Malacostraca; order Decapoda; family Lithodidae; genus Paralithodes; species Paralithodes platypus. The sequence goes on along the minus strand of CM064547.1, from coordinate 53,001,234 downwards.
TGCCAGGAATTGAGTGCCTCTCATGTCCAGATGGTCTTTGACTTTGAGGATTTTGGTTTATTGATGTAGGTGATCTGTGGGTGAAGTAGCTGTGCAGCCTGTAATGATCTTCAGGGCTTTGTTTTGAATAGTCTGTAAGGTCTTATGATGTGTTTCAGCTAGGTTAGAAGCCCAGGCTGGGCTTGCGTATTCCATCACTGATCTTATGTATTGTTTATATACTGTGGTGGTAGTTTCTTTGTTGTGTCCAAATTTTGTGTGAGCAAGTGACCTGAGGGCATTAAGTCTGGGTGTCAGTTTCTTTTTAATGTTTGTGGTGTGCTGTTTGAATGTCATATGAGTATCATATGTTACTCCTAGGATTTTGGGTGTGTGTGTATGTGTTAGGGGTGTGTTGTTTATGGTGAGTTGAGGGATGTATTCGTGTTCTGTCCAACTTGTGAGCAGGGTTGCGGTGGATTTGGCTGGGGCTAGATTAAGTCTGTTTGTAGTGCACCTGCCATGTAGTGTGTTGAGATAGGGTTGAAGGAGATCTGTTGCTCTTTTTGGGTCATGTTGTGTGCATGTGAGTGTTATGTCATCTGCATAGGAGGCTAAGTTTATTTGGGGCGTATTGGGTGTAGTTATATCGTGCATGTACAGATTGAAGAGTGCGGGCGATAGGATGGATCCTTGTGGGACTCCGTTTGGAAAGTTTCTGATTTTAGATGACTGACCGGCAAAAGATACGTGTGCACATCTGCCTGCTAGGAAGTTGGCCAGCCACCTTTTTGTGTTGTTGTGCATGTTTGTGTTGTAGATTTTGTTTGTTAGGTTATGGCGGGGTATGGCATCGAAGGCTTTACTAATGTCGAGTGTGGCTAATAGTGATCTGTGTGGTGGTCTAGCTGAGTTGATGCCGTCGAAAGCTCTTTGTGTAAGGTCTGTGAGAAGAGTGTTTGTGGAGTGCAGTGGTCTAAAGCCATGTTGTGTTGGAGCTAGGGGTAGGTCAGGTGTAATTAGTTGTAATACTAGGCATTCCATGACTTTGGAGGGGGAGCAAAGGAGTGTGATAGGGCGGTGCGAGGAGGGTAGCGTGGGGTCTTTGTTGGGTTTGGGGAATGTGATGATGATACCATGCTTCCAAATGTCTGGTATTGTGTTGTGTGAATAGCTGTAGTTTGATATGTTAGTGAGTGCTTGTATGCCTTGTGGTCCCAGGTGTCTGAGGTGCATGTTGCTTATGTTGTCTAGGCCACAGGCGGGTGAGTGCTTGAGATTGTTGATGATATTCTTTGTCTGGTGATTGGTGAAGGGTGTATAGTCAGGGTCTGTGGGGAATTGTCTCTTACGTCGGATGACACGTCGGTCGTCTTTGTGAGGTTTTAGGTGGCTGACATGTGAAAAGTGATTGATGAGAGTGTATGTTTGCTTGTTTACATGAAGGAGTAGAGTCTGTTGTTGTGATTGCAGCATGTGATTGTGTTGTGTTGCTGTTGGAAAGTGTGATGCTGTTTAGTGTTTTGTAGAGTTTTTTGGGGTTTGTTTTGTGATCAAGTGTTTGTAGGAAGTTATTCCAATTTAGTTTTTGTTGTTCTTGTATTTTGTTGTTAGTTTGGGTGTTGAGTGCTTGAATTTGTTGTGTGATGTCTTGTGTGTGGGGTGCTGGGGAGTGTTTCAGTATGTCGCGTTGTCTGATGAGGTTTTGAATTTCTGGTGTGAAGTTGGGGTTGTGTCTTTTTCTGTTACCTCTTGGAATGTGTTTCTTGTCAGCGTTTTGGATAGTTTTATTGAGTATGTGTACAGCATTGTTGATGTTAGTGATGGGTGTACTGTTTAGAGTTGTGAAGTGTTGTTCTGTCTCATTTGTGAATGCTTCCCAGTTAGCTCTTATAATTGGTGTATGTGTGTTTGTGGCTAGCTGGGGTGAGTCTGGTTTTGGTGGTGATAATGATCGGGAGGTGGTCAGAGCCTAAGGTTCTGACCACCCTCCAGGATGTTGTGGGGGCGAGTTCTGGGGAGCAAAAGGTGATGTCTGGAGATGATGGGTTATAGAGGGCTTGGTGAGGAATATGGGTATGTTGATGGATGTCGTTAAGGATGATGAGGTTATCGGTTTGGTTTTGTAGTACCAGCCCTCTGTCTGTGTCGGGGTTGTCGACAAACCAGGCCGACGTCTTGGCGTTGAAGTCACCACCCAGGATGATGTGTGGGGTGTTTGTGATGTATTGTAAGTGTGGTCTGTATTCATTTGGTACTGTAGGGGATGTTTGGGGAGGGATGTATGTGTTTATGATGGTTATGTTGGAGTTGTTGCCAGTGCGTATTTTAATTGACTGTATTTCTGTTGTGTTATCATTTGGGGGGAGGAGGGATTTGGTTTGTACACTGGTTACTATGTATGATATTTCTTTGTGTACCAGGGTGATGAGTCCACCGCCCCCGCCGACAGCCCGGTCTTGTCTGATGGTGGTGAAATTATGAAATGTGGGTGTTTTTTGTGTTGTGCGGAGTTTTGTTTCTTGTAAGATGGCAATGTGTGTTGTTTGATGAAGTGTGAGAGTTTGTGTTTCTTTGTGTTGATGCCATCTATGTTCAGTTGAAGAATGTTAATGTTATGTGCACGATGTATGTTGGGTGCTGCTGCACGAGGATATGGGGGGGGGGGGGTGTGAGGTGGGATTGGGGAGCAGGAGATGGGGGTTGGAATGGATTAGGATGGGGTGTGGTGTGTTGAGTTGAGGATGTGGATGGTATGGGAAGGTTAGGTGGGTTAGGGAGGAGAGGTGGACGGGTTTTAGGGGGGGGAGTGGATGATATGGGAAGGTTAGGTGGACGGGTTTTAGGTGAGGGATTTGACTGGGAGAGGGAGGGGCATGAGGAACAGGTCCAGGTGTTTGTGTAGTGTTTCTTGGAGGCAAGTGTTGTGCAGGTGAAGTGGGTCCAGTTCCCGCATGAATTGCAGAGAACTGACCCCTTAGTGTGGCGACTCGAAGTGATGGGTTTTGAGCAAGTTGGACATATGTATGTGTACGTGGGTCCTGGGTTGCTCTCAATGTCTCCGGCTAGAAGAAGTCTTCGAGAAATGACAGCCGGAGAGTCATTTCTCGGTGTAGGAAAAACTGTGTGATGTGTGTGTGTGGTGTGAGAGGTGTGGAAATTCCCGGCGCGACCGAAGCCGCTCCAAGGACCCGTGCCCCCAGGGAGGGGGCAGGGGATGGTTGTGACGGTTTGGCTCCCGAAACTGCTCCCCGCGGCCGGCATCCGTTTTTCCTCCACTGGTTGTTGATTTTGTCTTCGGCCGTGGAGGGTCGGCAGCCTCGGGAGGTGGCCCCACGGCGTAGACGCCGCCACATCAGGACCTGATGGCGAGTAGTAGTCCTAGGTAGTGCTGGAAATTTTATGATGCCAAATTCTCAGTATGGCCCTTTGAAATTTCCCCCTTGTAATCAATAATAAGCTCAGATAGCTAGAAAGTACGAAAAAATAATGGGTATTTGATTTTACCTTCAATATCCCTAAGCCACATTCTGGCGTAGAGATGCGGTGACCCTATCGCTCCCACTTCGGTGGTGCAGTCAGCCTCTGTTGCAGTTACAATGATTTATTGTTACTGCCTTGTTGTAGCACTGTTAAGGCTTGTATGGTGCACTATTAGCACTATAACAACATCAGCCACAGTGATGACACATGATGGGACAGTGTTGTGGCAAGACTTCAGGTAAAAGGACTGAAACCACACTGTGGATGAAGCAGTCTTTAAACTTTTGTTTATATAATATAGCCATTATCTTACTATATACATAAACAAAAGTTGTTAACCTATTATCCAAGTAATTTATTTAACATTTTGGAGGGAGTTTTCTATTCTTTATGAAATAAATACTGTTCTCAAAAGTGCTGGTCTCAGGTGTGCTATAAAATCAGCTGCCACTTTAATGGACTTTTACTGTATTCTGACCCACACCACTCCCCCTTCTGGTCACTTCTGTACATAGAATGAAAGGAATGTTGCAGAGGTGTACTCATGGATGTTGTAAAAAATAAATATAATATTCATTTTTTTTTTTTCTTTTTTTGCATGCAGGGTCCGAGTGCATCAGCGTACGTGACTTATCAGCGTGCAGAGGACGCCTTGCGAGCCATCCAGGCGGTGAACAATATCCATGTGGACGGGCGCACTTTAAAAGCCTCGCTCGGTACCACAAAATATTGCTCACACTTCATGAAGAACCAACAATGTCCTAAACCAGACTGCATGTACCTCCACGAACTTGGTAAATTTCCACTTACCATTGACTTTCAGGGGCCTCAGAAATACAAGAATTCATAATAATTAGTCTTATGGAATTAATTTCATTCAAAAAATAAAAAAATACAGGCACTAATGGTTACACAATACTATTATAATATTTTGATTATTATAGTTTTTACTTGTATCAAATTAAATATCCTAGTATTGACATACAGTACTGTATATATGACATGTACAGTACAGTACCATTACTGTACTTAAAATTTGTCTGTAATAGTCCAAGTGCTGTAGTTTTGTGATACTTTTTTGTAGTGTTTTCTGTGGCCCAGTTGTTAGCTCCTGTGCCCAGTTTATAGAAATTTAGGAGAGCAGTGATTCAAATGTCCTGAATCACTCTATTGTAGTTTTGTATAATGGAGTCTTGAATTAAGATAAAGCCATTGTGAAATATTTATATTAATTGTTACAAATATAAGAAGGAAAGTGTAAATATTGTTAACCCAGGATCCTTGAAGGGCAAATCATGTAATATGTTGTTGACACTTCTTCCAGCATTGTTTTTTGTCCTGAAGTGGCAACTGAATTTTGAGTTTGTTATATTAATTTTGACAGTAACAGTAACTTTTGAGTTTGTTTTCAAGTTATATATTTTTATTGACCCACTTACTGTATATCTGGCCTTAGTTGAAGGAGGTTGTCCCAGACACATTGGTGACTTTTCAGTTTATCCTTATCAAGCACACCATAAGCTTTCTCTTATCCTCATTATTTTCAACCCCACAAAGAAGTACAAATTCTATATTCAACTCATTCCCACAGGAAGGTGAAAAATCTAAAGAGGACTTTTTGGTGTCTCTTCGAAATATGTACGCCATGCTTTATCATAAACTACTCAGTTTTTTCGTACTCTTCGTTTAGTTTTGTTCGTACTCTTCGTTTAGAGAGAAACATTTGGTTAAAAATTACTCAACACATACATTTTGACCGTACTTTTGGAGTTCAATGAATGCTAGCTTTATTTTGCTATTGCCATACAGTACCTTTATATCAGAAATCTGATTTATTTTTTATTTTTTACGTGTTGGATTGTTTTCCTTCAGAATACTTTTACATGTTTCAGGTGACTATTAAGGAAATTTTATTATTGTTTTGATATGTTAGGTAAGGCTGTTTTTCTGAAGAATACTTATGTGTTTTAGGTGATGAATCTGCCAGCTTTACTAAAGAAGAAATGCAACAAGGAAAACACCAAGAATTTGAAAAGAAACTTCAAGAACATTATCTAGGAAATCCCACTTCTGATAAAAATAAGTAAGTTGTTTTTTCTTCACACTATATTTAGGAGTAGTGGCATGTTATTGGATAGCCCAGCCAATCCATTTATGGTTACTATGGTACCTGCAAAATATTAGTAGAGATAGGTTTACTATATAAATGTACAATAATTAACCCTCTCGCGCACGTATGGACGCCATGGCGTCCTGAGCTACTTTTGCCCTGGCGCACGTATGGACGCCATGGCGTTCTTTAGCCCTGCATGAAGTTCGGTAAAACCACACAAAAACGCCATGGCGTCCATTTAGGACTAGTCTACTACACTCAACCCTCAGCTTTCACGCACTTAGCTATCGCGTTCCACAGCTATCGCCTGCTCCCCAAAAGCTGTCGGACCAGGGCTTTCACGCCTATGAACTGGCTATCACGCACTAAATGTGGCCAAAAATACAACAAAATTGGAAATTCCCGGGCTTGGGAATTGGGAATTGTTTTTATACCTGTGAACAATGGCTACTAACCCACCCCAACGGCCACCGAATCCCCCTACCTTTGCTCAGCGTAATGTGACCGCACCAAATCGAGACATTAAGAGAAAGAACCTTACGTATGCTCAGAAACAGGAAATTGTGGACTTAATAGGCAAGGGTGAAACAAAAAGGAATGTGGCAAAGAAGTTTGGAGTGAATGAATCGACAGTGAGGGGGATTTATCAAAAGCAACGCCAGATCACAGACATCTTTCGTGGTCGGCCAGGCCCCTCCGACCACCCTCAACCGGGTCCCTCCGGTGAGCCTCGACCACGGCAACAAATCGATGAACAGCCTTTACTTACGGCACTTGAATTGGATACAGTGGATGATGACACTTCAGAATTTGAAGGATTTGATGTTGAAGGGATACTGAATGAGATAGAGTAACGTAAGAGTGGCCAATAATTCGCCACCCCTAGCCTCGGAACCCAACCCACCTAAATCCCTCAACACACCTAAAAAGGTAAATGTGATGGTGTAATATGTTCTTATATTTACTTTTATAATGTTTCTTATAATTATTATTATGTTATGTTAGTGTTCAGTGGAAATTATTAGGTAAAAATCGCAAAATACGAAAAATAGTTGTCAAATTCGGCACCCAGGCACCAATTAGAATTATTCCCATTAGTTGTTGTTGTTCCCCAGGCTGCCTGGCCGAACAGCCCCAAGGTCCCGAGCAAGGCCAAGGCCATAGAGCGCCCCCACAAAACCCTCCCTGCTTACCACTAACAAAACCCAGGTGACCGAAGCCACTCTGAGGCAGGGAGCTGAGGACGGCGCGGAAACGCCCGGGAAACCAAAGCCCCACCCAAGGCCCTGTGCCCCTCAGCAATTATGAAGGGAAAGTTGAGGGGCAAGGGTGTGACGCTTTGGCTCCCAATCTGCCAACTTTTAGGTTGGCAGTAGGGAGGTCGATCCACGGAAAAGACGCCGTCACTTGAGATCTAGAAGATATATAAGTAAAAGGAACAGTCAGAGTAAGCTATGGGTATGGCAGAGATCGCTCAGCTCTCACTCTGATAGACCAGCCCATCACCAAATTCCCATTAGTTCATCAGTATGGCTATCGCGGTTACGGCTACCGCGCGGCTAAAGCTGCACCAATTAGGAGTGATAGCTGAGGGTTGAGTGTAGTCCATATGTGGAGGTATCTGGCAAAAATTCATAGCTAGGTGAAAGGGAACATTGAAAAACCGTTAGCAGCCCCAGACCGTGTGTCGCCTGTCCATGGAAACTTTAAAAACTTACTCAGAACTTAGAGGTTTAAGTTACTGTTAATTGGTGCTATATTGATCAGGCCAATCTAATTTTTTTTTTACATTGATATGACATACTACTTGGACCACCTTATCCAGATTGGCTAGCCTCCATTATCTATCTATCTATCATCGTTCCATCCAGTTAATGTGAACAAAGTTTTAGGTTACGTCAGAGACCTAAACAAAACACATGGTTCTTGTTAATTTCCTGTATTTTTTCCCTAATCTTCTTGATTAACCTTACAACCTGAAGTAATAACGTTTTTTTTGTGTCCCAAGTCCTACAGTGGTGGTGCCCCAAGCGGTGAGCATCACGGCGGGGGGGATGGTGGTGGTGTCGTCGGGAGGGCCAACCAAACGGTCTGCCTCGGGTGGGGGTAAGGAGAACGGGGCCGCCAAGTCACAACACCCAGACCCTGCCACCACAGGTGACGCCTGGCCTTCCCTCAGTGCTCCCACCACTAAGGAGACCGCCAGTAAAAAGTCAAAGAGCAGCAAATCAGATAGGAACCACAGCTCAACAAGAAATACACCTACAGATGAGCATAATAATAACAATAATATAGGCAAACGGTGAGTTTTTGTATGGTTATCATTATTTAACAAATTCTCAATTCTTTTTATGGGACCGGTAGCTGATATTTTGAATAATTCAAGCCTCTCAATTTCTATGTACAGTACAGTATTTTATGATTAATTCTGATTTTCTGATATTCCTTCAGAATGACGAGAGTATTTTGATATATGTGCAACTAGTTTGTTTGGGAAACAAATTCACTTGTTCATAATTATAGTGATGTACCCCCAGGGGGTAAGGGGGCCTTCATCTAATGGTGGAGGAAAAAAATAATATGCCTCACGCATCCTAATGCGTGTCGTACAAGGCGACTAATGGGGGATGGCGATAGACTTGTGGACCAACAGGCAACAGCCATTACTATGTAATAAAGTCTTTATCTTAGCACTGTCTTGGTATGGCACTGCCGAGGCTGGTGGGGTGCGGATAGGTGCCACAGGGGACCGAGTCTTACCTGGGCGCTGTTTTGCACCACACCTGTGTCAGCAACAGTGTTTGCGTGTTGGGGCAGGACTTTATTGTTCTATAGTCCAAATTGCCTAATATACAGTAGTCTTGTTATGGTGCTGTCTTTTTGTAACATTGTTAAGGCTGGTGTGGTTGCAGATACTGCAGGGGGACTCTGTTGAGTCTTGCTGAGGCACGGTTAGCACTATACCAATAAGCCACAGTGATGACTTGGTGGGGCAGTGCTGTGGCGTGACTTTATTGTACTACAGTAGTGTACACTCCAACTACTGAAAGGCAACCCTGTCTGAGCCGTTACAATACATGTTATGGAAAAATGACGCTAAACTATTGTATGTATTTTGTGTTTTTGTATTTCATAACATTATTTTGCCAAGTCTTCAATGTGTTATTTCCACATAGTGATTTTAATATAATTTCTTTTGTCTTTATATTGTGTGGTTCCTCTATTGGTTTGTTTGTTTTGCAAGTTTCACATTTTAATTGTAGGTAGGTACTGGTGCTGTATTATGGTAAATAACTAATACTTTTCTTGGTCATATTAATTTTCTAAACCAATTCCTTGCAGGGAATAACAAAGTGAGGAAAACTTCTGTCAATAAGGTTGTGCACTAACTAACTTGGAAAATAACTTGCCATCGTGTTTTCTTATTTTCTTTAACTCTCTAAGAGCGGGGGGGAGGGGGTGTACCACGCCTGGCGGGTATATTTACCGAAAATTAGCTTCATTCCATGCTCTTTTTCATGCATAAGCAAGAGCCAGAGCGTAATACAATTATATATCTGTGAAAGGACGATGTAGAGCTTTAAAAATACACCTGAATCATCCTTGTACGACCACGGGTTCTCTTGCAACGATTTTGCAACTGGAGGCGAAAATACCCTAAAATGAAGTATTTTTGTCAATTTCATCCTTATTGAGAGCTGAAGGGAGATGGGGATGAGATACAATAGTCCTCAGAGCCGGCCACGGAGTGGTGGCGAGCAGTCCAAGGCTGCCTATCGTCCCCCCAACTCTCGGTTTCTCTCTCATAGCTCATAATGGCCTCAAAAGGACGGTCACCGCGAGTGGAGGGTTAAACCCTTGGCAGAGTTAGCAAAGTTTAAGGAAGATCAGTGACTCTGGGTGCATTAAGTATCATTGACATAATTATTGATCTTATGCAGTCTATTATATTATTATGATTATTATTATGTTGCAGGGTTAGCAAGGATCGTGATAGATCAGTGACTTTGGGTGCGTGCAGTAACGGCAGCAGCAGCAGCAGTGGCAGCAGCAGCAGCCTGAGCACAAACGGTAGCAGCAGCCTCAGCAACGGTAGTAGCAGCATTAGTCTGGGTGTGGACATGGTGGTGATGTCGGCTGAGAGTCCCGTGGCTGCCTCCTCGCCACCTTCCTCTGGCCAAGAGAGTGGCTCATCCTCTGCCTCATCCACCCCTCCACCCTCCTTCTCCACCTCCCCTCCACCATGCTCCACCTCCCCAGTCCCCCTGGAAACATCACCCCTCCCTACACCCCCTTCGTCCCTGTCATCATCCTCAGAGCCCTCGTCCTCCCTGCCACCACCCCAACAGTTCTCCCGTGCCAGCGCTGTCGCCGCCGCAGCCGCAGCAGTCTCCCTCTTCTCCGACAATAGCAACAGTTTCTTCTCCTCTGGGCCCTCCCTACCTCTCCACCAGCGCTCCTCCCCGCCCATCTTACCTGTCCCTGCCGCTACTGCTGACTCTCCACATCACCACCATAACAATACCCACCACCACCACCACCACCACCACACACACGACCCAAACCCAGGTATGGTGTACAACAAACACAGATTCTACTGTATATTGTACTGTGGCATTTACTTTAGATAAATTCATTAATTAGCGAAGCAGTTAGGTAGAACAATTCTGTATTTTTGTATTAAAGTATCAAAATTGTCACACACAATAAAAAACATAATGAAATCAAAATTAAATATGGAACCATCATAGGTTTAGCCTATGTTGGCTTTGGCAGCCCCTTTTCAATTAATTTCCATTAGAGTTCTGAAACATTGATATTTGCCCCAAACTGTATTCTTATTAAATAATTGCTCCTTAGTACAAAGTGCCTCTATCTGATCCACACATTTTACAGTCCATCCTCCTATAACACAAATTCCTACAACGCGATCCTCCTACAATAGTGAAGCAGATAGGTGAAAGAATTGTGCATTTCTTGATATAAGTGTCAAAATTGGCACAGACAATAATAAGTGCAGTATAATCAAAATTAGCTATAGGGCCATCACAGGTTTAGCCTAAGTTGGCTTTGGCAGCCCCTTTTCAATTAATCTCCATAAGAGTACGTAAAATGGGGTAGCTTCGGAAATTTTTCGATGTTTTTTAACAATTGCTCCCGAGTGTAAACACCTTATAGAGATTTAACTAGGTCAAGTGATGTATGGTGATAGTGCGCCGTAATCCAGGAAGCCTCCTAAAATTAACCCCTTTAATAAGAGCTATCCTTATCCTAAATGATATCCGAAGTTTGCTTGAAAAGTTGACAACTTCGGACATACTGTAGGAGATTTCTTATGGAAAATGATTGCCAAGAAAGCTGGGCTAACTCCGGACAAACGGAGGAGAACTTCGGACGTACGTTCGTGGCCTTATTTCATTCATTTTTCGGCTCCTATTTTATATGAATATTTTATTATTGCTGCTTATTCCTGTCTGATGTTTAAGTGGAAAATGCAGTCAATACTTTTAGGCCTGTATAATCAGTATAGGAGGGGGATATATACGATGTTTAACATATATTCTGTTTGGATCTGTTCTCGTTAGGCATTGAGCTCACTGTTAGAAAATATTGAGCAGGAAAAATAACCAATGCTGTCTAATCAATAACTCGAAAATTAACTAGGCCTAGTGAAAATATATAGGTACCGGTATGTATACTATATCACTGCATATACACTTTTATGAATTTCAGCATTTTTATAGGTATAACGTATTTGTTGGTGTTTCTTTCGGCAGATAAAAAAAAATTGGACAAGATATATGCCTCTCATAATTTATATATATTATACAGTAAACTTCCATTAATCCGAAGGGCAGCGGACCGGCCCTCGTTCGGATTAGTGGATTTTTCGGATTATCGGACTTTACCCCTATGAACCTGTGTATGACGAAAACATTGAGGCATTAGGCCACCCAAATGACACAATGGTGCACACACACATATCATATGTTCATGAAATCAGTTCAAAAGTTTACCATTGTCATTGTAGCCTATTACCTACTTCAAAACATTCAGATTAATGATCAAAGGAATCTGCTGATATAAACGTCTTCTTCTTCTTCCGTCTACTAGCGAGTTTGTCTTGCTCTTGAAGATCAGATCAGATGTGGTTCGGGAAGTAATGCCTTAACAACGGCACTTCCCTGAGAGGTTCTTGTAATTTTCATTTTGTGATTTTCCTTTTGTGACATGCTCTGTTATATTATATTGTATTGAAAGCACCCTTGTCTTGTTGTCTTGAAAGCACCCTTGGGACGCTCCGATCACTGAACTATAAATAGTAGCGTATCGGAACGTCCAAAGGTGCGTTTTCAAGCTCAAGACTAATACGTCCAAAGGTGCGTTTTCAAGCTCAAGACTGAATGCGCTTGCAGAAAATGCGGTGCAAGCCAGTAGCGCATCGGAGCGTCCCAAGGATGCGTTCAAGAGCAAAACAAACTCTCTAGCAGACGATGTGGAAGAAGAAGAAGAAGGTGTTTACGTTTATATCAGTAGCTTCCTTCGACCATTAATCTGAATGTTTTGAAGTAGGTAATAGGCTACAATGACAATGGTAAACTTTTGAACTGATTTCATGAACATATGATATGTGTGTGTGCACCATTGTGTCATTTGGGTGGCCTAATGCCTCAATGTTTTCGTCATACACAGGTTCATAGGGGTAAAGTCCGATAATCCGAAAAATCCACTAATCCGAACGAGGGCCGGTCCGCTGCCCTTCGGATTAATGGAAGTTTACTGTATAATATATATAAATTATGAGAGGCATATATCTTGTCCAATTTTTTTTTATCTGCCGAAAGAAACACCAACAAATACGTTGTGAATTCATGAACATATGATATGTGTGTGCTCCATTATGTGTCATTTGAGTGGACTAATGCCTCAAAAAGGGGACTTTGGGACTTCTTGAAATTCGGACCATCGGGTGAATTCGGATTTGGCCTCAAATTGAAAAATTAGGACTATTGGGAGATGCGAATCATCGGTCGTCGGATTAACCCTCCTGGCCCGGTTGTCATTTTAAAATGACACCACGAACTAAGGGCAGGAGCCCGGGTGTCATTTTAAAATCTGTAAACTTGAAAGCCTATTCGGCTTGGTCTGAACGCCGTGCGTCCGACGCATGTAAACAAAGCCGATCGTTACGTCACCGCACCTCCGAAAACAAGAAGGAGAAGACTCGTTTGTTATTGTACGTCTGTATGTCGTTGTTTCAGTAGTGAAAAGATCGTCATATTGCTAACATCGCCTGCAAGTGCTCTCCACTGAAATCGTCATCACAACTGAACCAGTTGACATAGAGAGCTCTACTCAACGCCAGTCTACAGATTGGAAACCGCACTACATTTATAGATGCGTGGGAAATTTCTAGCAGTTAAACTAAACAAAAATACGGTAGCCTAGGCCTAGACGTTTTTCGGCCAGATCGCCCGGGTAGCCCACACTGTCATTTTGAGAGCCTGCCCGGGCCAGGAGGGTTAACGGACTTTTACTGTATATCCAGAATTATCCGAAATACATAAATCGGTTAGCATATTATCATATTTTTATGGGTTTTTGGACTCAGAGAATGATTATTTGATCTTTTACCACCATGTTAATGATCGACAAGTATTGTGAATTATTTTCATAGGGTAAATAATAACAAACGATTGTTTTGTTCCATGTCCGAAGTTAGCAAGTTTTTTTTTAAATACACAATCGGCTAAATGATAGTGTTCTAGCTAGAGCGTTATACAAGTGTAACAAATTTCCTTTGGTGAATGTTGTCTCTGGTAATGTTACTACAAAATTATATCAGTCACAACATCATTCATACAAACAAATTTCTTCAGGGCGATAGAAGTTTGGCAGGGTAGCGAAAAATGTACATATTTTCGTCATATATATAATATTTTTTTAGTGTACATACTGTATACTCATGTCAGTTTCCTAGGAAACTGGGTATGTGAAAAGAGAAAGTTAAAGGTCAATGTAGGGAAATGTAAGGTAATGGTGTTTGAGAGAAGAATGCATGAAACTAGATTTTAAGGAAAAATATAGAATCAAGAAAGAACACAAGAAAAGTTGTAAAATAAAATTGAAAAATGAAGTACTAGAAGAGGTTGAAAGTTTCAAGTATTTGGGAGCTGTACTATGCAAATATGGTAAAATGGAGAGTGAGATAAAAGAGAGAAAAATGCAAGGGAGAAAAGTGATTGGAGAACTTGATAGTATTCTCAAAGGAAGAACGGTTAGCCAGGAAGTCAAAAAGTCACTGAGAAACAGTGTGCTGCTCCCAACACTCTCGTATGGAAGCGAGACATGGACGGCAAGTGACGAGGACCTCTTCAAACTAAGAGCTGTGGAGATGAGCTTTTTCAGAATGGCAGCTGGCATGAATAGGCTAGATGGGCCAAGTAATAGGGAAGTGTACGAGTCCTTTGGAATGGAAGAGCAGGCTTTGGGCATTGATTGTGGTGTGGTTGAGTGGATAAAGAGAAGTACTTTGAGGTGGTATGGTCATGGTCAGAGAATGGATGAAGACAGAATGCCAAGAAAGATATATGGGAGTCAGGTGAGTGGAACCGCTAGTAGTGGAAGACCACCTATGGTATGGGAAAAGAAAGTGGAAAAATATATTGAAGAAAAACTTCCACGTAGTGGAAGGGGCATTGTGGCACGGGCAAAGGAGGCATGTCTTGACAAAGTAGCTTGGAGACGTTTCTGTCATGGCCATCCTCTAGTGGGGGTTTCCCAGGGGGAAGCAAGGAGTCGGAGATGATGATGATGAGTTTCCTAGGACTTTTACATGCTCTTCCTTTGCCATTTCTCTAAACGGACCCCACAAAAAAAACAATAAAAAGCGTTTCCATTATATAATGACAGTCTAATTACTTATTATCGCCGATGTCCGAAGTTATCACCGCAGTACGAAGTTACCCCACTTTACGGTACTGAAACACAGATATTTACCCCAAACTGTATACTGTGGTAGAGATGTCAATCTAGTCTCAAATGGCTCATCTGGACAAGGGAAACAACTTATATTCATAGAATGTTGGGCTAATGTTGACTGTTTAACTTGTACTGGTCCCTGTAGTTTATTATCATGCTACAAATTGGTAAGAATTGTTGCCAATTGCCTCTAATTTGTTGAACTACAGGGACCAGTACAAGTCAAATGGTCAACTTTCTATAAACATTGTCTGAACATTTATTGTTTCCCTTGTCCAGACGAGCCATTTGAGACTAGTTTGACATGTCTACCACAGTAGGCCTATACAGTTTGGGGTAAATATCTGTGTTTCAGTACTCTAATGGAGATTAATTGAAAAGGTGCTGCCAAAGCCAACATAGGCCAAACCTGTGATGGCCCTATAGCTAATTTTGATTATACTGCTTTTCTTATTGTCTGTGCCAATTTTGACACTTTTATCGAGAAACGCACAATTCCCACACATTCTTTCACATATCTGCCACACTACAACACGAGGGGGGGTCCTGATAAATAGTACATTTATTCAGTTAATTGTAGCCATGATATTGTAGATTCAATTTTTTTTTAACTAATTTCTCTATTATATATTCATACATTTTGATATATTCTATGAACTAATATATTCTAGGTCTTTCCTAGGACCGATCAATCACTTTTATTTACCGCCGTATGTATACGCGGTGTGGTGTGGAGGTGGATGTGCTGGAAAGTGTGAAACGGAACAACTTGAGATGGTTCGGCCATATGGAACGTATGGAAAGCGAGAGATTGACTAAGAGGGTGTACGAGAGCGAGGTGGAAGGACAGAGAGGGAGAGGTGGCAGAATGGAGTGAGGAAGTATATGAATGAAGGCGGTGCTGGTTGGGAGGAGGGGCGTCGACTGACTGGGGACAGAGGTGCTTGAGGGCGGTTCGTTCGTGGCCACCCCTTCAGGGATCACAGCGTCAGGCAATAGATAGATAGAATAGAGATGTATACGCGATCGCACAGCGCGAATTTCATATATTGCGAGGGTCGAATCGACCCATTTTTCTTCGTTAGTTTTAAGGTAAGTGATGTTTTTTTTCTATTTGTTAATGGTTTGATGGTATCTGGTAGGTAATATAGGTGTTTCTTTAGCAAGAAACTCGGAAAAAAAAGGGGCAAAATTGTGGGGCTCAGAACCATATAGAATTATCTCCATATAAAGTGTTATTCCTACAACGCGAATTCCTACAGTGCGAGGGGCTCTACCGCCCATATAGTTGTGTTATAGGAGGATGGACTGTACAGTACTTTCTCTTGAAGTATTTATTAGAGCGCCTAGGTCGGTAAAGACTATCTCTATGATTGGGATGTTAGAGGTGCTCTCCATGGAGTGTTGCGCTGGCCAGGTGGTGGCCTGTGTTCTTTTAAACTTTTTTTATTTTGCGATACACAAATTATAATTTTAATGTACAGTATTGCGATTCTGTTTATCTTTTTTTAGGCTAGTATACAGTATGTTCTGTTTTCTATGTTTAGCATACATTTCGGTAAAATTTTTGATTTTAATAAATTTAGACGGTACCGGTAGCTCTAATAATAGAATTATATATTTTTTATTTCAGATTGGACAACCAAGCCATCAGAAGTTTTCGATATGGATAGTGTATTTCCATCACAAAGTCACTCTAATAGTACGTGGAATTGTATATTTGACTTCGAAAAGAGCGAGGACATGCCAACCAGTCACAATCTAGTAGATGATGAACTAGGATTTGATCCGTTCGAAGAAACTAACAAGGCATTAGCAGAGGATATAAAAATAGAACAGAAGCAGCAACAGCTACAGAGGCATCACCAGTTGAGTCAACAACACCATCACCACAGTCAACTTCAGTCACAGCATCACCAACAGCAACACCACCACCATCACCAACAGCAACAACAACAGCAGCAGCAACAACAACAACAACAACAACAACAGCAGCAGCAGCAGCAGCAGCAGCAGCAGCAGCAGCAGCAGCAGCAGCAGCAGCACCAACAGCAACAGCAACAACAGCAACAGCATCAACAACATCAACAACATCAACAACATCAACAACAGCAGTTAAGAGCTGGTCTCAAGTCACTGCTGGACTTTAACACAAATGGACAGTCACGCACCAGATTACCCCCTCCCGGTTTTAACGGTCTGAGCAGCTTTAACTCCTATAGTATTCCCCGACAGAACCAGCCGGAACCTAGCAAACTGCTACCGCCATTCATGAGTGGGCTGACTGGCAACCCTAGTTTGGGTCTGGGTGGCACAGGGCCATCAGTCCCTCCCCCTCTAAATGGTCTGGTGGGTACAAACAGCCTGGGGGTACCTCCTGGTCTTGGGGGACTTGGTAACAGTGCTGGTGGTCTTGGTAACAGTAGTATGGCTGGTGGTCTAGGTAACAGTGGTCTACCTGGTGGTCTTGGTAACAGTGGTCTACCTGGTGGTCTCAGTAATGGTTTACCACCTCATCTACTGTCCTCCCCCTCACTCCTGGGCCTGGACACGCCCCTCAGTGCCTCACATGCCCCCCCTGGTATGGGATTACCCAAAGGCGATGCACACATCCTTAAAGACCTGGAAAATGGAATCCGCAATATGTTCCCGACCATCAGCTCAGTTAGCACCATGAACACACTCAATACAGTTAATACCTTAAACTCCCTGGCAGGAGGTGCAAACAATCCAACCTCGCAGAATAATCCCTTGACCAACTTTTTAAATATGGCTCACCAACAACAGCAGCAACAGTTGCAGCAGCAGCATCAGCCACACCAGCACCCAGCACAACAGTCTCTCCTGCACCAGCTTACAATGAACTCCTTAGCTAACTCACACAAAGGTACTGGACCCAACAACTACTACTTTGACTTATAATTTGTATTAACTTGATAGCTTTGGTTTCATGTCAGAGAATCAAGGAATGAGTGGATAAGCCTTGATAGCTTTGGTTTCAAGTCAGAGAATAAAGGAATGAGTGGATAAGCATTGAGAGTGTCCTATGTGTTATGCACTGGCTTCGTTAAGGCAGATGCAGAAGTGCTTTTGATACGCAAATTTATTCAAGGATAATTTATTATTGTGTACTATTATCAGCGGCCACTATTAAAAATAGATATTTAATTAATAGACCTGTGACAACTTTCACTAATTCCCTTCCCTTATCAGGGGTATACCAACATGCACTGATCTTCCTTGTATTGTTATGATTACTTTTTGTTTGTAGGGTGGACGACCTCGGGAGCTCCAGACCTGACCGTGTTGGACCCAGCCATTGTGTCTTCAGGTCAGCTGACAGATTCCCGCTCCGACTCTCCTCCCCACTGGATGAAGACAATGGACCAGCTGACAGACGCCACCCACCAACCTCTGTGGAACAACCTCATCCCCTACAGTGCCGGGCTAGCTCCCTCTGCCCTGGCCCCCCCTCACACTGGCCAGACGGGTCCCGCGGCTCCCACACAGCGCTCCGTGGCTCCCATGTGGCCCCCAACATCACCACCACCGGGCTTCAACACCATCTCCCCGCTACACCACCCCAAGCACCACCAACCACACAAGATCGAGAGTGAGTATTCGACTGGGGTAACGAATCTCTTATCTGTGCTCTAGTCCTTCAACATTTGTCCATTGTGCATAAATGTGGCATATTTACTGTAGTCTCATGTTTCCAGGCAAAAATTTTGGGTCTTCCCTTCTTTGAAAATTATGTAGCAGCAATCTGATGGTTCACTGTTTAGAGATAAACAGGGCCAGAAATGAAGGGAAGGACAGTGTAGATTAAATATATTATGTACATTACTCTACCAACAGAAGAAAGACATGCTGACTCCCATTGATCTGTTTTTGTCAGCAATATTAACCTATTTGACATAACCAAAATGTTTATATACCATATTAACTTGTATTCCCATTTTGAGGAGTGTAGGAAGGGGGGATGTGTGTCCTTTATGTATCCTTTGTACTTTGAATCTAACAAACTGTCTCTCTTTTCAGATCTCTAATAGCAGTTTATGGCCAGATTATTATCCTGTATAAATGCAGATGAAGACGTACATTATATAAAAAAATAATATATTGAGATCCAGATCCATGTCACCCTGTTCAAATCTATTTAGGGGAACAGCTTACTGGTCATTTAGCCAACTACCATTGTATTATGAAAGGGGTGGATTAGCCAATTTGTATGCAGTGTTCTAATTAGCAAAATCTATAAAAAAAAATACTTATACAAACTATTAGTTAGATTATATACTTTGTGTCAGAATGTATGATAGTCAAGGTACATTTTGATACTATATCTAACTACTGAACTGGTAATAATATTTGTTGATGGGTATTTTTTTCTTAATATTGCGTACCAATTGGAGCAGGAAGTACTAATTGGCAAGTTTACCCTACTGGTGGTAGTTGGAGAGTAGAAGATTTTCATGTCATTTCAGCAGATAAAACAGCCTTCCAAGATCCATTCTTTTGTCATATTATATATTATCTTTTTAAAACATAGAGACATTATATATATATATACCGTATATATGTATATATATATATATATATATATATATATATATATACACAGTATATACTGTATACTCTACTATTTTTAATAAGTTTTGTAAAAGAATGCAAGGTTTAACCAACATTTTCCTATTTATGTTTGGCAGCCTGTTTAACTTGCATGCATTACAATTTTTCTATCGCTCTCCTTGATGATAGTATTGCACTCGGCCGTCAGCACTCATGCAGCATCCTAGCTAGCAGCAGCAGCAGCTCCGTACATGTGTAGAGTTGTGTTTGTAGTCCCACTCGGCGTCAGTATTAACCCCTTCAGTACCCCGTCGTCGTCCTCATCTCGTTCTGGCTAACACAAGAGGATTTTACTGTTTAGAATGACCTCTTGGAATCAAAGGGTTATATACTGATTAACCCTTTGACGATGGAATAACCTCTTCGAATCAAAGAGTTCTACACTATATTAATTAACCCTTTGAATTTTGAAATGACCTCTAGGAATCAAAGGGCTATACAGTACACTATATTAACCCTTTGACTTCAACAGATCCTTGGAATGACCTCTTGGAATCAAAGGGCTAGCCTCTTAAACTATCTTGATTAACCCCTTGACTTCAACAGGTCATAGGTATGACCTCTTGGAATCAAAGGGTAAAGACTATATCGATTAATCCTTTGCTTCCCACAGTTAACTAAAGAATATCGTCTAATGATAGCCACAAGAAGATGAAGACAGGCGCCATCAAACTGAAAGGGTTAAAAATTGTGATTTTGTTTATTTGACATGTTACGGAAATTTTGTTTTTTGAATTCACAAAAAAAAGTATCTAATTGAAAGTATATCTTGAATGCATTTCATTACCTATATAGTGGGTGTAATATAGAAATTTTTGCTTTTTGGAGTGCTGGAGACTTTGGGGTTCTAGTTACCTGTTTCAGACTTTGTTATTTGACACATGATTTTGTTGAGCTTATTTGTAATAGAAAACTTCCACTTCTTTCCCCTCCTCTACCTCCCTTCCTTCTCTTCTCTGACCAAGCAAGGAATCCGGGATAAGAGTATATGTGCTTTTAGACAGACACTCAAGAAGAAAATGCTTTAGTCTATATTTAAAAGTAAAGACATTTTTCCCGACATGTTTAAGACCCCACGGGGGGGGGACCCCCCCCCCCACCCTCCCTGAATATGAATGGTGAGTTAGTTCTGAGTTCCACTTTAGTAGCCTGACCCTTCACTTTTGTACCCCATGATCTTAGCCCCTTCAATCAAACGACGCTTCCTTTACTCTATTAACGCTACTTTCAGATGATTTTACCCGGCTTAGGAAGCATATACCTCCATTAATCAAAGGGTTGAAGACTGTTTCCGTTAATAGCCCTTGCAGATCCTTACTAAGTCCAAGGAAATTATCTGGTAACAGGTAGAGTAAAAGAAAAGTTGGTATCCTAGGATTGAAAGGGTTAATCCCTTTGAGTATGTTGACCCCTACACTTTGTTTCCTGTATACAAGTCTCCCTCGATTTACGATTGGGTTACGTTCCTGAAAACCCGATCTTAAATAGAAAAATCATAGCGAACCCTAAAATTAATAGGGTAAATGTGGATGCATTCTGGGACCAGCCACAAACACCAAAAGACCTATGATAATATCGTAAATCAGGGCATCGGATAGTGAGGGAGACCTGTACAATAATTCCTCGCTGAAAGTGGTAGGCGATGTTCCTGATAAATGAGACTTCCAGTGAAGCAGATTTTCTGTTTCCATTTGTGCTCTTTTTCTGTAATTTGTTTCTCATTTACAACTTGATTATGAACAACTTTAGGTGGCTTTTGTTCCTCCGTTACTTATATATACTGTACTTTAAAAGACTAACTATGAAAAGTAGTATTTCAGTTCAATTCTAAGTAATTTAAATGACAAAACAATATATAAAAAGTATTATTTTAGTTCAATTCTAATAAAAAACAAAAAGCTTTAGAATGAGGAGAATGTTGAGAAATGTATAATGTACCGGTAAGCATGACTTAAACATGAGGAGACTTCAAGTGAGGAATATATAATCAAATAATAAGAGGACTTAAATGAAGACTTGTCAATGTCAGGGCAGGTGGTCGGGGCAGACACACCTATACATCAATGCCCTCGAACTGTAAGCGAGGAATTACTGTACTGAATCAAGAAGGGTATGCAATTTTCCCCAAGAGTATAACTTCCAGTGACAGATTCGGCTCGTATCTAAGGCAGCATCACAAAGGTATTATTCCTGCATACTGACTCCCCAGTATTTGATTTTGGCTTGCAATTCTTGGATAAAAACACCAAAATCAGAGGTCACTTATATAAATCACCATTGTGTATTTATTTCATTTTGGCTTGTGATTCTTAAATGAAAACAGTGAAATAATTCACGCAGGTTGATTAATTCCCACTGGTATTTAATTAGTACAGGTCTTCCTCGATTTACGATTGGGTTACGTTCCTGAAAACCCGATCTTGAATAGAAAAATCGTACAGCGAACCCTACAATTAATGGGGATGCGTTCTCGGACGTGCCAAAACCCAAATACAAACGCCTAAAAACCTATAATAATATCGTAAATCAGTGCATCGGATAGTGAGGGAGGCCTGTATGTGAAATTGACGATCATACATAGATCAGGTAGTTGAAGGCAGGAATCAGTGGAAAGTGTTAGTGTAGCCAGAATCGGTAACCGACTAGAAAAAAAAATGCTTAACCCCTTCATTACCAAGCATGACTTTTTTCTATTATTTCA
Source organism: Paralithodes platypus (assembly GCA_032716605.1). Lineage (NCBI taxonomy): Eukaryota > Metazoa > Arthropoda > Malacostraca > Decapoda > Lithodidae > Paralithodes > Paralithodes platypus. The sequence continues at coordinate 52,979,344 of CM064547.1, read as the reverse complement.
CAAATATTTAGAGGCTTATATATAGCTAAGGAAGTATCTGTGGTAGTTAAAAGGGTGATTCGAGATACTTTGAATTCTTTTAATTGCTTCATGTCCTTTCTAAGCTAAATATGGCCGTTTAATCATAGCCAGAATACAATGGAAAAGACGGCTTCGTAATGAAAGGGTTAAGAACCTGCCTGTATGACGCCACCTTTAACCCCTGCAATCTGATAATCACCATTTTTGCTACCACCAGATAATTCCGCTCAACTTACGAAGGTTATTTCAGAGTTAAGAGGGTTTATTGAAATAGCCTATAACCTTATAATTCTTAGAGGTTCTTCCTAAGCTGACTAAAATCATCTGGCAGTAACATTAATGAAGTAAGGAAACTGTTACCTGATTGGAGGGTTTAGAGGGTGGGTCCCGAAGAGGAGTGCCATATAAGATCCTATTTTTTACATTTTGCTATGGTACAGCTACTGACAAATGTTCGTGAGGTCTTGCGATTTTTTTTATGCAAATATACATTTAGATTGATGTTCAGATCAAATCAGCTTGATATTTATAAATGCATATTATGTATTAATTAATATATAGCTGATTTGATGTGAACATCAATCTAAGTGGATATAGTTGCACAAATAAAATTGCAAGAGCTCGCAAACATTTGTCAGTAGCTTTACCCTATATTAGATATTTCCTAAGGATGGCCTAGGCTAAGGGGAGAGATGCTTCCCTCCCCTCCCCACTCCCTCTACCCCTGGATATGTAACTAGCTTCTTGGTTAGCACTTGAGAATGAGAAGTGTGGTGGTACAATCGCCTGCAAGTGAACAGTGGCATAAATTTTGATGATAGATTCCGACACGCTAATGCAGTATTTTGAAACATTCCCTTGAGCTACACATACCGAGTCAGGTGTTTCTCTTCAATTAATGTTCACCGTCTCAAGTTATCAATGTTAATCGTCTCGAGTTGATCATAAAATATTGTAGCAGGTACTTGTGCAGGCGATTGTACATTTTTGTCTGACTGTACATGTACCCTGCCCCATGTGACATGAGTGTACTGGACAATATATGCACATCAACATGTACACTTCTGATCCATATATCATTATTGTATTTAACAGAAAACACATGTACACCTCCCCACATAGCATTATGTGTACCAAACAATATATGCTCCCAAGTACAGTCGTCAGCCATAATAAATGTACACCTATTAGAATCTGCACCTTTAAAGCAAAGTTCTGAAGCACCTGGGATTAACTTGCTCATGTAGTGATGTACACCTTATGTGGTGGATTGTGGTCTTTTATTTCAAATTTGATTGTATTAAGCGTTATTTCCACATTGCGATTATCTTGTGTCATCCCAGTATTTGTTTGTTTATTTTGCAAGTTTTACATTATAATATGAGGGATTGGCTTGTTTGGGTTCAAAGCAGATTTCAATAGGCGAGTAGTAGAGAGCCTATAATAACTACAGGATCTCTAATGAGTATTACGGCTGATGACTACACTTCTCCCAACATGCTGAGTGTAGAGTCCAGTGCCATTACACACTGACATACACTACCCTTGCTGCCACCCCAGCTCTCTGTACCCAGCCTTCTCATGTGAATTAACGAGTGTCTCTTCAGATGATATTCTTGTCTGTGCTACCTTTTGATGCTTTATATCTATATGACAAGTCTTTCCTCTCCTAGAGGAGATTTACAAAGCCTCTTCTGGTGATTCCATAAGCACTGCAGACTGTTCTCCCCCCCCCCCTTTTTTTTTTTAGTTTTTTCTTCACATAGGCCTATATATATATATTACCAGTATATAGTTTTGTTCAAATATGGGTATATGGAAGTGCTGCTCCCCAATATACTGTAGTAGTGAGACTTCACTGCTTCAGATGGAATATTTAATCTTGAATATTGTACTGCTGTTTGAATCTTACAGTGTGGTAAAAGTTGGTGTGCTGGAGAATTTTTTTATATAATGTGTGCATAAGGGAATGCTGTGAGCAAGTACTGATATCTTGAAATTGGTGGCATGAATACCTATTATCAAGGAAATCCCCCAAACTGTGAGTTTAGATACCGTGGTTTGCTTGAGGTGCACTTGCTGGATGTGCCCGGTCTTACATTTACCCAACATCAGCCAAGCATCTACCATAGAACATAATAATATGATATATTCTAGGACAACATTCAACCAAACATTCTAATATGAAAATAAAATTGATAAATATTTATTTGTTTCTTTTACTATCAAATTTTGAAAGATATATACATACAGTATACTGTATACAGAGCAGTCGCGAAACATTTGCCTATAGGCATTGTTAAATTTTAACCACTTCCTGACGGGTACCTATTTCCGGCTATTATGTGGCCTGGGAGCGAGGCAAGCTGTTGCAGGCAGCGTGGCAGGGCCTCGACCGGACCCCTCGGAGTCTGGGCTCATACTGAATTGTGAGAGAAAGTTTCCTCGCATCACTGCAGCGTTACACAACGAAAAAGCTCAAACGTTCATTTCTTGCAAGATCATTACAAGACAACCAGAGATCATACAAAGATGATTCAGGTGTTATTGGAAAGCTCTATTACTTTACTTGCACGGATATATATAATTGTAATACGCTCTGGCTCTTGCTTATGCATGAAAAGGAGCAGGGAATGAAGGTAATTTCAGGCCAATATGCCCGCACCACAGGTGTTACTATATGAAAAGACGGCATCACACAATTTTTATGTTGTCTCTGTAAATTTTTCAAGATTGCTCTGTATATAGAGATATGCAAATATTATGATAGACTTAAGGTACAGTATTGTCCTACATAACGCGAGAAATTGGTCGATACGCGACCTCGTGTTATTTGATTTGCTAATTGGTCGATCGGCCCTATATTTCCCTTATTTTTTTATTTTTATAGAATGACACACAGAACTAATCACAAGAACATAAAGGAATAATGAAATAGGCACAGAAATGAGGATTTAAGCATGAAATAAGGAGTTAATGTACAAAAAGGAAAATGTAGCTTAAATATCTAAAATTTTTATAACCTCATCATCTGGGGTTCACTTCCTTGTGTCCAGTCTTGATGATCCGTAGGCCTTAATAGCTTTGAGAATGTCTTCCCTCTGCTTCCAAATTGTTTGTACCGTAGATTCAGTGAGGCACATTGCTCGACCAATGGCCGAATTACCCTCTCCATTCTCTTTTCTGGTGATCGAGGTACCTCCTCCTTTACATCGTAATTTCGTAGGTAATGGATTTCTGTTTGCCGGGCATTGTGAAGTTCAATCAGAGCGAGTAACACCGAGTAACGCGAAACGAGGGTCGCAACACACTCCCTCCTCCCAAGCAGTGCAGACACCAGTGATGTCACATGGCTCATCTACGTCAGATGTATAGATAAAGACCGTCTCGTGCTAATGAAGACCACCTCAGATTTGCCCCATTCTTGAAGCCTGACTCGCGTTAATCGATCATCCTCGTGTTTATAGAAAATTTCGGATTGAATATTTTTTTCAAGAGACTCATCTTATTTGAATGCACTTTATATGGGACTGTATCTACATCCATCCTTATGAGGAGCCCAACCCAGTAAGCTGTAGGATACATTTTTGGTATTATATAATAACTACCAATGAAGTTAGAGTAAGCTGAGATAGATCATGTTTAAAAAAAGTGAGCAATATGAATAGCTCTTCAAATTTGCATTTAACCCTTGTCTAGCGGGGGTTTTTGGGCTTATTTGGTCATATTCAGGCCCTCCTGAATGATAAATCAAGTATCTGCATGAAAATAAATTTATTCAGCAAAAAACTAGGCGCTAAAAGCTTCAAAATGAGACCAGAACGAGCTACGTAGCACTCGTGGTTCTCATACAGTGGTACCAGTAACATGGGAGTTTAGCGTATAGCGGTATATTTTTCCCAGCTAACTACTGGCTACACTGCCGGCCTCTCGAGAACACAGGGAGGGTGAGTTAGTGGGCGGCGGTAAGCCCTGGGTGTCGGCCGTGTGGCCTGCTGCGCTCCCGGCCATTTGCACTCAATTTTAACCCTTTAAAAGCCTTAATAAAGCTCCTAACTTGCTGTTTTTTGGATACAGACTTAAGTCGGGCCCCGCTCTTTAAGTGTTAAGAACTATGGAGGTTTAATATGTTTTTATAAGGGAGGAAACTTACATCATAAGGAATAAGTAGAACTTTATAAATATTTGTGTTGTGTTTTGAGGGTATACAGAGGCTACAACAGTGTGTTACCGTCTCTGTATCCAATGGTTACTTTTGTGGCTATGTTCCATCATCGTTTGCATAAAAGACTGCATGCTCTGAGCCTGTGCCTTCAATGCCAATGGCATCAATGATTCTGTTATAAGGAAGTGTTTGATGTGAAAAATTAGAGATGGAAATGTGGATGTGGGTGAGGCGCACTTGCTGGGTTGGGAGTGTGGGATGGTGAGAGTAAGCATGATTTGTGGGGTGGGGAAGGATGGGTTGTCTGGATGAAGGATATAAACAAAAGAAAAAGGAAGGGGTAGGGCAGGATGAGGAAGTGTGTGAAAAGCTATGGATGCGTGGATTCAAGAATTGTGTGGTGTGAGTGCAAGATCGGAATAGATATATATACTTAACCCACTGAGCCCCAGCTAGTTTAGAATAAATGTTGTTGTTGTTGTTGTTCCCTAAGCTGCCTGGCCGAACAGCCCCGAATAAATGTACCACCAGGGACCAGCAGGTTTTGAAAAAAAAAAAATCCAGAAACAATTGGGAATGGGTTAGGAATGAAGGAAAACCCAGAAAAAAACGATCCCCTAGGTCATTAAGGGGTCCTACGGTGCGCCCGAAAGTCTGATTTACAAGAGGGGAAAATTGAAGGGGTTTAGCGTTACATACATTGCCGATGACAACGTGGCTAGGGTTCAGTGGGTTAAGTGTGTGTGTATCCACCTGTCAACCAGGAAACTAAACTGGGAAACGTGTGAACAAAAACTAAGTTTTGGAATATAGTCAATAAATGTATGTAGTATGTATATACTCTGGCATTTACCCCATTTTTTTTTTTTTTTTTATAAATACATGAAAGGTAACAGTGTACAAATGTAATTTTGCTGGGTGATGTGAATGATAGAGTTTGAAATGAGATAGAAGGTACTGTATAGTGGGTAACGGGTGTGGAGGGTTAGAATATAAATGGTGACTTTCTTTTAACCTAAGACGTGCGCATGGGGGGTATGAGACACCACACTCCTGTGCGCACGTATTTGAGCTGTTTCCATCACTAACATCGTTATTTTACCATAAATAGCATTAATACTTATCCATATGTGCCTATTATAGGTAGATTATAAAGGTATTAACCTGTTACAACAATAACACAAGTGGAAACAGTGTTTGGATGGTCAAAATCGGCGATACAGGCCGGGAGTTACATAATGTATGGCTGAGGCAACCTCCCTGCCCTCCTCCCCTCCCCTTGTCTGGAGAGACATTGTTACGCAATAGTCTCTCTCTCGCTCTTTCCCACGCTTGGTAACAGTGATGACAACGCCCTGCTACCAACTCGCTAATGTTAGCACGAAAATAGACCACAGAATAAGGGAATAACAGGGAAAATAGGTGATAACTGAAGGAGGGGAGGAAGGCGGGGAGGTGGAGGAGTGATATTTGGCATGGCCCAGGGGCAAAACAAAAATAAAAAAATAAAAAAATAAAAACAAAAATAAATATATATTTTTTTTTGGGTGTTTTAAATGGATTTTTTTTTCCCTGACTCTTAACCCGGGAACTGCTGGAAGACTCTTAAGAGTTCCCCCGGCGGACTGCGGGAAGACTTAAGAGTCAGAGAAAAAAAAAATCAACTTTAACCCTAGTCTAGTGGGGGGTCTGTGGCAGTTTTGGGCCTTTTCAGGCCATTCTGACTGCTATATCAACCATCAGCATGAAAGGAACTGTATTGTGCCGAAAACTAGGTGGAAATCGCTACACAATGACACCACATACAGCTACGTAGCACTCTTGGAGCACTGACAGTGTTACCTCAAAGATGGAAGTTTAGCGGATTTTGCTACATTGTTCACTTTTAGCGAACTATTGGTCACACTGTCATCCTCCCGTGCGGTGGGGGAACTGGAGTTAGTGTGGGCTGGGAGGCCACAGATGTCGGACGTATGGTTCATTACTGTTCCACCCATTTTCACTCTATTTTCACCCATTTTTCACCCGTTTTTTGCCAGTTTCTTTAACTCGACTTATGTTGCGCGCCGTCTTTAAGGGTCAAACATCGAAAAAAAAAAATGTTTATTTTTTTTTTTGCCCCTAGGCCATGCAAAATATCACTCCTCTACCTCCCCTCCTTCCCCACTTTCCTCCCCTCCTTCAGTTATCACCTATTTTCCCTGTTATTCCCTTATTCTGAGGTATATTTTCGTGCTAACATTAGCGAGTTGCAAGCAGGGCATTGTCATCTCTGTTAGCAAGCGAGTGCAAGAGAGAGAGAGAGTATCGATCGACTGTGTCTCAGTGGCCTTGGGGGAAATTGGTGGGAAAGCAGGTTGCCTCACCCATACATTATATAACTCGCGGCCTGTATCTCCGATTTTGACCATCCAAACGCTGTTTTCACTCGTTTTATTGTTGTTTCAGGTTAATACCTTTATAATCAACCCATAATAGGCGCGTATGAATAAGTATTAATGCTATTTATGGTAAAATAAATATTTTAGTGATGGAAACAGCTCAAATACGTCAGCACAGGCGGACGTTTCTAATTACCCCCATGCGCACTTCTTAGGTTAAGAGTCTCCCCGCAGTTCCCGGGTTAAAAGTATATGCGGAGAGGATTTTTTTTCTTGGCTAACATGTTTTTTGGCCAGGTGGCAGTCTGAATATATATATAAAAGTAGGTATATATACTGTATATATATATATATATATATATTTTTTTTTTTTTGCTTTAACAAATTGTATTTTTTCATATATTGCAAATCTGTTTTGCAATTTTTTGTGTTGAGACTAATTAATGTTTTGTTTGTTATGTTCAGCATGCATCAAAGTTAAGTTGTCAAGTTTTAAATAATGTATACATGGCACGGACGTCAAGGTGAGCAGGAACGGAAATGTCTGATTGACTGGCTGAACGGAAGAATCCTAGATTGGAAAGTTATACGAGGCACGCTGACGGGATCAGACCACTATACAGATACAGTGCTGTTGAAAGTGAGGATAAGGAAGGAGTGGACATATACGAGGAAAGAGAGAAAACTAACAGTAAAGAGAATAAATGTGAGATAATTGACTGAAGGATGTAATGCAATAAAATACAGTGATATACTGAAAGAGACTGTAAAGCCGGTATCACACGAGAGCTTTTATAGTCAACATTCGATGATCAAATAATTTCTGAATTGTTTTAAATAATTTACACTGGTATCGGAAACTAGACTGGTGATGAATGAATTTAGGTAACCAAAACACTTTAAATGTTGACCTAAGCTGTCAGACCAGTGTTGAGGGAAAAAGAGCTTGTGTGATACCGGCTTAACCCTTAATGGTGGCGCCCGACTATAGCCGGGCGAGAGAACCAAGGACTATGTGGTGGGGCCCGGCTATAGTCGCATGCAATTTTGAGCACGTAATGTGCTCTGAGAGAGAGCGGAGCGGTGGGAGGAGCGTAGGTTACCTCATGACCGCTCGCCACGGTGGCCGTGGAGCTACTGAGATGTACTCCGCCCTACTCCACCCTCCCTCACTCGTTTCACACGTAATAATGTAAGGAAATGACCGTATTTTACCGATTTTGCCCTTCGGTTGCACGATCGTTGCAAGACAACCAGTGATCGTAGAAGGATGGTTCTGGTGTCATTGGAAAGCTCATTTAACGCCCTTTCAGGGATACATACTTGTATTACGCTCTGGCTCTTGTTTATGCATGAAAACGAGCACGGAAACAAGCTCGTTTACGGTAAAACCCCCCGCTGGGCGGCACAGTCAAATATACTCCACCACCCGCTCTTTGAGTGTTAAAAGGCATGGACGATATGATTGATCTAGGAAATGCTATAAAAGAAGTATGGAAAGTAACAAGAGACTCCTTGAGTAATGCAGCTGAGAAAGTATGTGGCAAGAGACAAGTTATAATGTGGAAAAAGAAAGGTAAAGCATGGTTTGGCAAAGAGATAGAAGAAATAGTGAGAAAGAAGAAAGAGTTGTGAATGAGTATGGTGCAAATGAAAATAGGCCTAATATTACTAGAGATATGTATTTACTCAGGCTCATTCCCCATTTATATATATATATGGGGGTGGCCGACTCGAGACAGCCCGAACAGGGACAACATAACACAAAATAACATAAGTAAATGGGAGTCTGCAGAAAGCCGATTGACCCAAACAAGGCAGATCCCTCTCACACCCAACCCTAATTATAAGGCCTAATTATAGGCCCAACTCACTAACACTAAACAATTCACACACCAATTCACACACATTTTACACAATTTACACACAGCCCGTAGCCTAGTAGGTAGAGCTCTCGTCTCACACACGAGGGGTCGGGGGTTCAATCCCCGGCCGGGCGGAGACAAATTGGGCTTGTCTCCTTTCATGTGTTAGCCTCAGTTCACCTAGCTGTAAATAGGTACCTGGAATAAGTGGACGACGTTGTGACGTCCCATCTGGGGATGGCAAAAATGGTACAAGGCGAGATGGGTATCATATGGTTCACCTAAGCTGATGGCTACCTAAGCCTTCGGGCGAGACGGTACCGTCTATAGTGAGAATGGTACCATACAGATCCACCCTAAGCCTTCGTTTCCGATGTCGCCAATTGGCTAAAAATACAGACTACACACACATCCACAGCCATTCCAACGATACATATAATACCTACACATATAGGAGGTGGGAAATAACGAGCATGCTCACTCCCGCAATACAACTAGAGTAAGTACAACTAGAGTAAGTACATCTAGGTCATGAGGAAACACAAATATTATGTTCCTTCCAACAACCAACCATACTCCTAAAATCGATTAACCCGAGAACTGCTGGGAGACTCTTAAGAGTTCCCCCGGCGGACTGCGGGGAGACTCTTAAGAGTCAGAGAAAAAAAAAATCAACTTTTGACAATTTTTTTTTTTTTTTTTTTTTTGGCCCCTGGGCCATGCAAAATCTCAGTCCTCTACCTCCCCGCCTTCCCCACTTTCCTCCTCTCCTTCAGTTATCACCTATTTTCCCTGTTATTCCCTTTTTCTGAGGTATATTTTTGTGCTAACATTAGAAATCCGGTTGCAGGGTGTGGTCATCACTGATAGCAAGCGAATGCAAGAGAGAGAGAGAGAGTATCGATCGACTGTGTCTCAGTGGCCTTGGGGGAAATTGGCGGGAAAGCAGCTTGCCTCACCCATACATTATACAACTCGCGGGCTATATCTCCGATTTTGACCATCCAAACGCTGTTTTCACTCGTTTTATTGTTGTTTCAGGTTAATACCTTTATAATCAACCCATAATAGGTGCATATGGATAAGTATTAATGCTATTAATGGTACAATGAATATTTTATAGTCCTACAGACCCAAACAGGCGGTTATGGGCGCGGTCACATACCCTTACACTGGTGCCACCTGTCCACTTGACCCTTTCCGTACGACAACCTTTCCAAATTACTCTCGCTACCTCCCCCCGTTCAAGGTCAATGTAGGGATATCGGCTCTCTCTATATATACTGTATGTGTAAGACTGTGTAGCCCACATGAATGCATAGATTATTATTGCTATAATAAATTATAATACTATTTATCTCTCTCTCTCACACACCCTACACACCTTACCCCCCCCCCCCCCCCCCGCCCACACACACACCACACCACTCTACCCCCCCCCCCCCCACCCCCCACCCCGCATACACCACACCACACCACACTTGCATCCACTTTATTCTCCCCCCCCCCCCCCCAGTTTTTTGGCGCTCTCGCTCTCTCTCTCTCTCTCATATATATATATATATATATATATATATATATATATATATATATATATATTGAGAAAATATCACAAAGTTTCGGCGCATTTTTTTTTAAGAGGTTTCCCCTCTGTACCATCTGTACCATCTGTTTTGTCTGACTATGCAAGTGGTGGGGCGATTTGGAGCGGCTTCCATTGTGGATGGTGTCAAAGTCAGGAATGAAATGAAGTGAGAGTATAAATTTCGCGCGCCTGGCAGCGCGCCATCACGTGAAATTTGTGATAAGTTTTTTTGGCCGACGTCTGACAACGTCGCGGTAGCCATGTTGGCAAGCTGTATACAATGTCCATTGAATTTACTAATAACCGAATTAATTATAAAAACAATAAAGCTTTTTTGTACCTGTAGAAATAGCCTGAGCATTTCAAACCGACTTAAGGTACTTAATACCGAAAATAATATATATTCGTTGTTAGGGATTATACATGTGGCACCAATGTAAAGGGAGTAACCGCGGGTAGGACCGCCTGTTAAGATCTGTTTGACTATAGTGACGGAAACACCTCAAATACATGCGCACAGGGAGAGGTGTCTAATTACCCCCATGTGCACTTGTTAGGTTAATGAAATTTACAAACACATGTGGCAGTCCGTGGATTCGAACCCAGGATGCTCACACCGAAAATCAACACATACATCGCACCACGAAGACAGTTAAAGGTTGGTGGACACTGCCTACGATTTATTATGCAACTTCGAATCCTGCATATCAATCTAAGCATGTACACACATCCCAACTGCAACTCACGTAGGCTATGCATATGTGAATGGAAAGAGCAATTAATGGGGCCTTAACCACTTAGGGAAGTCCTCTCGATAAATTACTCCTGAACCAATATAAGAATATAAATTGGAAACAGAATTTGAAAAATTTGAAACAGTGAAGAGGACATTACAAGACACTACATGGGAGGCAGATTAGGAATATGAGAAGAAGATTAGTGAACAGTTTCTGAATGACAATAAAGCTTACTATAGAGCTCGGAGGAAGACCGAGAATGTCTCAGGTGGTAGAATGAGGGACATGGGCGGGGAGGTGGTGGAGGGGGACGATGTAGTGGATGTGTGGAAAGATTATTTTAGTAGTTTAGTTGTAAAGAGTAGGGGAAAAGTAAAAATGTCGACCATTGGAATTGAGAGAAGTAGAATACAGGGTAGATCAAAGACAGATAAGCAAAGAAGTAAAATAATGCATCAATAGACTTAAAATGGGCAAACTTCTGGAGTAGCCTACATAACATCCCAGGTGAATTGCTAAGATATGGGGGATACGAAGCTGTAGACATAATGCATAGGTTAAATACATTACTATGGGAGGCGGAAATTAAGTGTAGGCCTACCAGCAGACTGAAGGAAAGCAGTGATTGTGCCCCTATACAAAGTGAAGGGACCTATAGTCTATTTTTTTCCAACTGAGGCTAAATTGTCACGTTTCTATCTTTATTACTTCGCTATAAGGTAGATTTTGTGGCGAAATATGATGTTAATTATGAAAACTTGGCATTAATACGACACATAGTAGTTTCATATATTTCTATTAAGTATCGATAAATCAGCTACTAAGGGATTCAATTTACCATCAGCTGGACAAAAACAGACTATAGTGACCTAGATGTGTGTGAATTTGTGTTTTGTTTTTGTGTTCATTATTATTATTTTTTATTTTTTGTTTGTGTTATGTTTATGTGTGGTAGATATTTACATACATTTTGAGATTTTGTGTTTCCATGGGGATACGGTGTACAAGGTAAATACATTAATTTGGACACAACAACATATGTTCGTACTGTACGGTCGCGCTAATAGGGATACGGTGTACAAGGTAAATACATTAATTTGGACACACCAACATATGTTCGTACTGTACGGTCGCGCTAATAAATCATATCTCAGCTGTCATTACGTTTGGCTTCCTCTTTACTGTATTAATGTCTGTCAGATGTTGAATAGGGTAGATAAGTGTAGGAACATGTTTGTATATTTCACTCGATATGAAGAAATAAGGCTTAGATATTGCTGATACCAATTACTGATGAAAACATAGCCTAGGCTACATGGTGCCTAAACATCACTTATTAGCGCGATTGTACAGTCGCGCTAATAAGTCATGTCCCAGCTGTCATTGAGTTTAGCTCTCTCTGTGCTGTATTAATGTCTGTCAGATGTTGAATAGGGTGGGTAAGTGTAGGAACATGTGTGTATATTTCACTCAATATGAAGAAATTAAGCTTAGATGTTGCTGATACCAATTATTAATCAAAACATACTTGGTGCCGAGACATCACTTATTAGCGCGACTGTACCTTCCTCTGCTCCCATGGTCATAGTCTTACTCTGTATCTACAATATTAATTACCTGGTTTACTTACTTACTTGTTACTTGGTGTGGAGTTTCTCAGCCGCGCTCCGTCACTAGATGTGACGCTCGTCGCAGCTGCCCTTTAAACCATCTAGCACTTATAGTCTTGTCTCACAGTACCATCTTCTAAGTCATAACACTCCCTGTTTAAGGGGAGATGGGCCGGTTTTCTGGACCACTTTCTCCCTCATGTTTAGCCCCATTAGTTTTCAGATGTTAAGATGTTTGCCCCATTAGTTAGTTGATTTTAAGACCTTTCGCCCCATTTCTTCGTCAATATTTAGACCTTTCGTGTTATTTAGGTGTCGTTTTTTTTCCCTGGCGAACGATAGTGAGTCTGTAATGTTGGAAGAACCGGCCTTTGGCCGGGAAATTTTTCTACCGAAAAATTTACAAATTAATCTAGAAGGGGGATCTAATGGATGTTTATTTAAATTTGATGGAGATCTAGGGAGGACACTAGAAAAATAATTAATACATGCAAAAATCGCCCAAAAAGTTAACCATCCCCCCTCAATGTTATCATGACCTTGCGGATGTGGTCTTGGATGAGTGCGTTCGTCCTAAATTTGTGATTGGTATAGAATTATAGTTGATTTTGGATATCTTTTCATTAATTTCACCTGACACGTGTATACAAACTAAACAAAAATACATAACTAAATAAATGATACACACACACACACACACGCGCGCGCGCGCGAATAACACTCACAAACATTACATACATAAAATTACACAAGCACATGTTATAAAAACACATACAAACCAAAATTACCCCTACATACTTACATATACATAAGAACATAAGAACATGGGAGTCTGTAGAAAGCCGATTGGCCCACACAAGGCAGATCCCTTATACACCTAAATACTCAAAACATGACGTAAATGCACATATACCAAACACACACGCACACACCTGCTCCAACACGGTATCACACGAGAGCTTTTATAGTCAACATTCGATGATCAACATTTTTCTGGCAACATTTCTGGTATATTTTACAATGGTATCGGAAACTAGACTGATGGTAGATGAATTTAAGTGACCGAAATAGTATAAATGTTGACCTTATAAGCTGCCAGACCAGTGTTGAGGATAAATGTTGAGGGAAAAAACGCTCGTGTGATACCGGCTTAAGGATAGTCTCTACATATATAAACTGATAAATTAACTTTCCACATGAAACTAAACATTACCAAAGCTTTGCCAATTTGGAGGGAGATTTACACGAGCGTTTTTTCCGTCAATTTTATATTGGCATTTTATTCCTGCAACATAACGATAGTTGAGGTGGAGTCACGCTATCGATTTTAATGTCTATTTTCCATAAGCTTTTTTTTTTTTTTTTTTTTACTAGTGCAGGCGACAGAACATGGATATATTATTATAAAAATTCACAACATAACCTATTTTGAGTAAACATAATATAATTCAAGCCTATAATAATGAGAGCGCGATATCTTGCAGTAGCCTACACATATGGAAAGCAAATTTGACCGGAAATTAGGCGTCACATTTATTTTCTGAGTCATTTTTTCCAATCCCGATTTTCTGTGAACTATCGTGTCTAGCACCAAGAATCTTGATAAGTCCACATGATTCTCAAACAAACACGAATCATAAAAACAAATAAAAAATAAAAAAATAAAAAACCTTGGAGAACGACCAACATAAGTATAAATAGTAACATATAAATACATGAGAAGGACTCGCATTAAAACAGGGGACTTTCAGTTAAACGTAAAGGTTGTGGATCCCAGAATCTGCTTAAAATACAATATACTAAATAAAATCATGAAAATATATCAAACATCTTTGAAAACTAAGGAATCTTATAATTAATGCAATTAAATACAACATGGATCTTGAAAACGCTCCAAGAATTTTGACAACAAAACAAACCAGCAGACGGTTCCTGGAAGATATGAATAAAGAAATGCACGGATAACAAGAAAACGCACAATTTGAAAACCATAGGAACCATGAATATTCTTATAAATCTTGAAACATATCTAGAATATAATCAAGGGTTGTTGAGCGTTACAGGGTTGTGACAAGTGATATTACTGTTATAAGTTGGCCATATTCTGCCAGTCCGTAATAGGCCTCTTTTATTATTTCGAAAAAATAAAAAAAAAATCACCCATAGACGAGGGACAAATGCATGGATTTTGCTTAAATGTGTATCACAAGTACACGTTGACCCGCTGAATCCATTGGTACAGTCAGAATTGAAATCAGACCATTATTATAGGATTTAGATTTTGAATTGATCTCCCAAAACGGCCAAAATGATCCAATTTTGAACTTTGAAAGTCGTCTGTAACCCAAACTATAGGTCCAAATTTATTTTATCTTGTGCCAATCGATTTCTCTCGGCCTAAATATTCCATAAATGCTCGCATATTTAATTTTTGATTTGACATTCTCCCAGAATCACAAATAGTGTTCTAAAATCACCTGGGCAAAATTTGGGCACTTGTCGGGTGATTTTTTAATTTTGAGTTTCCAAAGGTATATTTGGATTCGTCACGTCGTTGCGATTCCAACGGTATATGGATGTTTATATTATGATTTCGAAAACAAAAAATCACCCATAGACGAGGGACAAATGCATGGATTTTGCTTAAATGTGTATTCTATCGAAAAATGTACAAATTTATCTTGAAGGAGGGTCTTGTGGGGTGTTTTCTTAAGCTTGATGGAGGTGTAGGGAGGAAGCTAAAAATAAATTATATGAATATAAATAAATGAGCAACTAAATATGCCCGTCTCCTCTTAAGGGAGCCCACCTCGCATTTTTTCTCTTTCTCTCTCTCTTTGGCTTGTATCCATTCGGCCCCATTCAGCCTACTGTTTTAAGACGTTTACTCCCATCCAGGTGTCAGTATTTTCCTGGCGAGCGGTAGCGAGCCAGCATATACAGTATATATTTTTGTTTTGACAGCAAGCTAAATTTGTACATTTTCCGATAGAAATATTTCTCCGGCGAAGCCGGATATCTCCATAAGATGCTGGCTCGCTATCGCTCGCTAGGAAGAAATTGACACCTGGATGGGGATAAACGTCTTAAACAGTTGGCTGAATGGGGCCGAATGGATACAAGCCAGGGAAAGAAAGAAAAGGAGAAAGATAAAAAAAACACGGTGACCCCTCTTAAGGCTCTTCTGGGTAATTTGAGTTGCCATTCTGCTACGAAGATAAAGGTAGAGACATTGAGGGGAGATGGGTCGTTTTTCTAGTCCCCCTTCTGCCTCACGTTTAGAGCCATTAGTTTTCATATTGTATGACGTTCGGCTCATTAGTTCGGCGATTTTAAGACCTTTCGCCCCATTTCTTTGTCAATATTAAGACTTCGTGTTATTTAGGTGTCGATTTTTTTCCTGGCGAGCCTGTAATTTAAGAGGAACAGGCCTTCGGCCGGGACATTTTTCTATCGAAAGATTTACACATTTTTAAAGCTTGATGGAGGTCTAGGGAGGAAACTAAACAAAATATGAAACAAACATATAAATGAGCAATTTGACTACTTGCGAGTTTCAGGCTATAAGGAAGTTGGAGCCGTGAACATAGATATTAAACAGAAATGCAATAATTATATAAGTTTCTGATGGATAAATGGGATGTTGATTGGGTTTTATGTATTTATAAATTTACTACGACCGTATTTTAGCAGTAAGTTCTGTTAAATATCGTTGTCTACAGCTCCAACTTCCTTATAGAACGAAACTCGCAAGTCGGCAATTTGGACAGCACTACACGTGTTCCCCTTCTTATGTGTCATTAATCATCTATATAATATTTTCGATTGTCTGTGTGTGTGTGTGTCTGTCTGTGTGTTCTTAGTAGGCGGCCGCAGTTTTGGACCTGGGGAGCTGAAACTTTGCATGTGGGTGTCAATTGACCTGGGTCAGGTCATAGAGGGGGCGAGGCCACGATCGGAGGTCGTTTCGAGGCCGAAATTGAAAACAAAAATGAAAATTAAAACAAAAAAATTGCCGTTTGGGGCAGAAGGAGGCCTCCGATCGAAAAGGTGTATGGAACGAAAGTTGTTCACAGCCCCCCAAAATGGGGGTACGGATGAGGTCAGATCCAAAATCGGAGGTCATTTAGCGGCCGAAATCGAGGTCGCCGTTTAATGAGGCACAGGGAGGTCGAGGCCGGTGATTATGGTAGTAGTAGTATTGTGATGATAGTGGTAGTAATGATTGATGATGGTGATTATGGTAGTAGAATTTAAACCCGGGCAACGCCGGGTACCCCTGCTAGTGTATACTAAATACATATGTATATGATAACTTGTACATGAACTCACTCGCAAATCACACATATACGCACTACATACAGAACGAAAATTATATAGACACATACAACCACAAATTACAACACTCACATACAAACACAAATTATACGCAGAAATACATTATGACGTCATATAAACACATATTGTACACACACACACACACGAAATAAATCGATTAGATATATATATTTATATATATATATTTATACATACACACACACACACACACACACACACGAAATACACCGATTAGATATATATATTTATATATATATTTATACACACACACACACACACACACCGACGCACCCGTGCACCCGCACTAATATCAAGATTATCCCCATCACTTCTAGTCTGATAAATTAACTTTTGCCACGAATTCAAACCTTACCTAAAGCCGGTATCACACGATAGATTTTATAGTCAACATTCGATGATCAACATTTTCCTGGCAACATTTCTGGAATATTTGGCACTTGTATCGGAAACTAGACTGATGATAGATGAATTTAGGTAACAGAAAAATATTAAAGGTTGACCTCATCAGCTGCCAGACCAGTGTTGAGGATAAATGTTGAGTGAAAAAACGCTCGTGTGATACCGGCTTAATAAACATTACCAATTTAGAAGCGGATTCACTTGAGCGTTTTCTCCGTCATTTTCCTCTCGGCATTATATTCTGGCAATGTTAAGGGGGGTCACCTGTTTTTTTTTATCTTTCTCTCCTTTTCTCTCTTTCTGTGGCTTGTATCCACTCGGCCCCATTCAGCCAACTGTTTTAAGACGTTTATCCCCATCCAGGTGTCGATTTCTTCCTGGCGAGCGATAGCGATCCAGCATTGTATGGAGAAATCCGGCTTCGCCGGAGAAATTTTTCTATCGAAAAATGTACAAATTTAGCTTGCTGTCAAAAAAAAAAAATATATATGCTGGCTCGCTACCACTCGCCAGGAATA
The DNA here is from genome assembly GCA_032716605.1 of Paralithodes platypus. Taxonomy (NCBI): domain Eukaryota; kingdom Metazoa; phylum Arthropoda; class Malacostraca; order Decapoda; family Lithodidae; genus Paralithodes; species Paralithodes platypus. The sequence goes on along the minus strand of CM064547.1, from coordinate 52,961,704 downwards.
TATTGACACCTTAATGGGGGTAAACGTCTGAAAACAGTTGGCTGAATGGGGCCGAATGGATACAAGCCAAAGAGAGAGGGAGAGAAAGAGAGAACAAACGAGGTGGGCTCCCTTAAGGTAGTTGAAGAGCGCTTTTAACATCAATCAACCACATGCGAGTTTCAGGCTATAAGGAAGTTGGAGCCGTGAACATCGATATTAAAGATAAATGGAGTAATAATATAGGTTTCTGGTGGATACAAAGTGTGTTGAATGTGGTTTAATGTATTTATATAAGCTATACAGCAATATTTTAGAGAGTAATTTGGCTAAATATTGATATAAAAACTACAACTTCCTTATAGACCAAAACTCGTCAGTGGTCAATTATTTGTTTCTGGGAGTATTTCGGGGTTCTTTTTCGCTATTAATATCTGCATTATTATTATTATTATTATTTATTATTATTATATAATAATATATATTGGGTGGGCTGACCCTTTGTCCGAGTGAGGGTTGGTGTCCTCTACTTCCTATAGCCCCTTCTATCTTTTTCTCCTTCTGCATCTCTAATTTTTTCAAATGGCGTAGGGATGCGGCGACCCCAACGCCCGCCACTTTCTGGTGCAGGTAGCCTCCTCTGTGGTGGAGGGGTGAGAAATTTCCACCACCACTTTTCTCCGGTGAGACGTAGAAGTCGGCTAAAGGGGATCGGGGGCGGGGGGGCCTGGTATCCTTCTCCCCTTAAATAAATCTACCAAAAAAACGAGACAGAGATAGGGGCGAGGGAACGCGTTCGTGGGCCCGGACCCTAAGAATAGGAGCTTTGAATGTGCGTGGATGTAGTACGAATGAGAAGCGAGAGGATATTGGAAGGTTATTTGAAAGAAGGATGTATGATGTCCTTGCACTGAATGAAACAAAGATGAAAGGAGAGGGAGAAGTGGATTTTGGAAACGTGATAGGTAGAAAGTCTGGAGTAGACGAGGGAGTCAGGGGGAAAGAAGGAGTGGCTATTATTGTGAAGGAGGAGTTGAGAGAGTTTATAAAAGAGTGGAAAGAGGTGTCATCAAGGCTAATGTGGGTGAGAATGCGGTTTATGGGTGAAAGGTGGGTTTTTGTAAGTGCGTATGGACCAGGAAGTGAAAGAGAGTTAGACGAGGTAGAGGGTTTCTGGGAGGATTTGAGAGATTGTCTACAAGGGTTTGATGAAAATGAAAATGTTATAGTTTTAGGGGACCTAAATGCTAGGGTAGGAAATGAGCCTGTTGAGGGAGTCATCGGTAGTTTTGGTGTGGATGGTGTATAACGAGAGTGGAGAAAGACTGAAAAATGTATGTGAAGAGTGTAGATTGAGTGTAGGTAATACGTTCTTCAAAAAAAGGCGTATACACAAGTACACCTGGCATAGACTTGTGAGGGGAGAGATTGTAGAGAGGGCATTGATGGATTATGTGCTGGTGACAAGGGAAAGATTGTGTAGACTGCTGGATGTGAATGTGATGAGAGGTGAGGCGGAGGGTATGTCAGATCATTACCTGGTGGAGGGAAAGCTAAGAGTTAAGAGTTACAGGCGAATAAGAGACAAGCGTGAAGTAAGAGAGGTAATAAAAGTTAGTGAGTTAGAGAAGAGTGAAAAAGAGAGGGAGTACAAGGAAAGACTAAATGAAAAGTGGATGGAAGTGAGAGAGATGGAAGAGAGAGAAGTAGAGGTTGAATGGCAACAGTTTAAGGAAGGAGTGAAAGCAAGTGCAGAGGTAGTATGCGGCAAAAGGAAAGTAGGAGGCAGAGGTATCAGGAAGGGAAGCGAGTGGTGGAATGATACGGTGAGAAAGGCAGTTGAGGAGAAGAGACAGTGTTTTGAGAGGGTTTTACAGGATGGTAGTGTTGAGGTATGGGAGAGGTACAAGGAGAAAAGGAGAGAGGCAAAACGGAAAATTAGAGAAGCGAAAAAAGATGCAAACGAAAGGTGGGGCCAAAGGCTGAGTGAGAATTTTGAAGAACGAAAGAAGATGTTCTGGAAGGAGGTAAATAAAGTAAGGAAAGGAGGACAAAAGAGGGAAGAGTCAGTGAAAGATGAAAATGGAGAATTACTAGTGGAACCAGTTGAAGTGAGGAAAAGATATGCCGAGTATTTTGAATCTTTGTTAAATACAAGAGATGGAAGAGAAGCAGTGATTGAAGCAGAGGTGGATGGAGATAGGTTACCCAGGCCACCCAGGTGGCAGGGAATGAATGAAAGGATTGAGGAAAATGAGGTGAAAGAAGCAGTGAAACAAATGAGAGCGGGAAAAGCAGAAGGTTTGGATGGTATTGCTGTGGAGTGTATAAAGAAGGGTGGAGATGTGATAATAGATTGGTTGGTGAGACTTTTCAATGTGTGCTTTGCTGTGTCAATGGTACCAATAGACTGGAAGAGTGCATGTATTGTGCCGTTGTACAAGGGGAAGGGAGATCGGCAGGAGTGTTCAAGTTATAGAGGTATTAGTTTATTGTCAGTGGTTGGAAAGCTGTATGGCAGGGTGTTGATAGAGAGGATAATAAAGTGTACGGAAGTTGCAATAGGAGAAGAACAGTGCGGTTTTAGTAGGGGAAGAGGGTGCGTGGATCAGATGTTTGCAGTAAGACAGTTATGCGAGAAGTATTTAGAGAAGCATAAGGAGATATTTTGGGCTTTTATGGACTTGGAAAAAGCATATGATCGTGTGGACCGTGAAGCAATGTGGAAGGTGTTAAGGATTTATGAAATTGGAGGAAATTTGTTAGAAGCAGTTAAGAGTTTTTATGAAGGGAGCAGAGCATGTGTGAGAGTAGGAAATGGTGAGTTGAGTGAATGGTTTGAGGCAAAGGTAGGTTTGCGACAGGGTTGTGTAATGTCACCATGGCTGTTTAATATGTTTATGGATGGTGTGATGAGGGAGGTGAAAAGGAGAACTATGGGAAGAGGATTGGGTTTAGTAGGAAAGAATGGTAGAGATTGGGAGTTGAATCAGTTGCTGTTCGCTGATGACACAGCATTGGTGGCGGATTCTGATGAGAAACTGCAGCGGGTAGTCAAAGAGTTTGGTGTGGTTTGTGGAAGGAGGAAACTGAAGGTGAACGTCAATAAAAGTAAAGTAATGGTGTGTAATAGGGGAGAGCATAGGGTGAATCTAGATGTGAGGCTGGATGGGGAAATATTGGAACAAGTAGAGTGTTTTAAATATCTAGGAGGAACAATAAGCAGGAGTGGAGGTATGGAAGTGGAGGTAAAACAGAGAGTGTGTGAAGGAAGGAAGGTTTTCGGAGCAATGGGAAGTATGTGGAAGACGAGAAATCTCGGAGTGAAAGTAAAAAGTGCACTGTATCAAGGAATTGTTGTGCCAACAGTGATGTATGGGGCTGAGACATGGGCTCTGAAGAAAAAGGAGAAAAGAGGGCTGGATGTGATGGAGATGAGCTGCTTGAGGAGTATGTGTGGAGTTACTCGTAGAGACAGATTGAGAAATGAAGAGATACGTAGGAGAGTGGGGCAGCAGGAACATTTGTCAGCCAGAGTGGACAGAAGGGTGCTGAGCTGGTATGGTCATGTTGAACGAATGGGAGATGAAAAGCTTACAAAGAGAATATGTGAGTCAGGTACAAGGGGAGATAGAAGGGCAGGAAGACCCCCATTGAGATGGAGAGACTGTGTAAGAAAGGCTTTGGATGATAGAGGAATGACTATAGATCAGGCAGGGGAAGTGGTGGTGGACAGGAGTGAATGGAGAATGCTTGTGAATAGTTGAGTGAACACGTGGTCATTTGGAGTAAGGGGTCGGGCGCAAGTTGGACTAGATAATAGTCCATCAGGCGCCTGGCCCGGGGAGACGATTAATATGAAGGGTGTGCCTGGAAGTGTGGTGGGAGGGCTTGTCGCTTTGGCTCCGCTGCATGTCTGCCTGCCGAGATCGGAACCTCTTCTGGTGGTCAGGGGCCGGGGGAGTGCTGGAGCGACCTTGGTAACCCTGGTCTCTGGGTCTTCTCCTGGGTGACCTGGATGTGTGAGAGTTTGTTTTTTATCTGTGTTTATTTTTTGTTTTATGTTGTTTTTGTGTTTTCCCTGTTCTTGCTCTGTCTTGAGTCGGCTACCCCCAAAATGGGGATTGGGCCTGAGCATATAGATAGATAGATAGATTATTATATATATATATACAGGTATATATATATATATATATTCGATTTTTTTAACATCTGGCACTAAATTATCTTTGCTATGTCATAATTGCATAGTTAATAGGTTGCTAATTATAGACATAATGTATTCGATATATAATTATCATGCATTAATTAACCCAGAAAATATGATATGCCTTATAAGAGGCTTTCCTGATGGACGGCAATAGACCTCATCTATCTATCTATCTATCTATATGCTCAGGGCCAATCCCCACTTTTCCTATTTGTTTTTGTTTTTTTGTTTTTTTCATGGAAGCGCGATTTTATAATGTGTCCAAAAACGCAGCAAAAGCGGGATATGTATAGACATTGTGTGATAACTAGGATTAAGTGTCAGCTCTTGATATCCAACATCATAATACCCTCACACACACACACACACTCACAAACCACACCATTACTCCTCCCTCATTATCGTGGAGGCAATGGCAATGTTCAGGGACCGTCGATCAACCTCAAATATATTTTATAATCTATGTAAATATACGAGAGAGGAGGAGGTACATAACTAGGTCGACCAAAATCACTTCACCATTAGAACAATGCTCTACCCCATATCATTAATTATTATGTTTATTCCACCAACCAACTTCACCTTTAAACTCAATTAATGAAATCAACAAATACACGTGGCACTCCAAGGACTCGAACCAAGGATACTCACATCGAAATTCCAAACAAAATGATTAGTCACAAACAAAATTAAGTAAATTACAATCATCATCTACGTATTACATTTGCCAAACAATAAGTACTCAGCTCAGATCCAACTATGAATTCCACGTTCAGCCGGAGTCACACGAGCAGTTTTTCGAGCAATTATGATCTGCCGGCTTCAAAACTGTTACTTTATCAGAATTCAGCCGCCTAACATACACTACCTTTAGTCTAGTTACCGATACCAGTGCAAAATAGACCCGAAATATAACGAGAACAAACTTGCTCACGGAAAATTGACGGAAAAATCGCTCGTGTGACAGCGGCTTTAGAAAGAGGAAACACTGGACAATAATTAAACTACATGCATCATGAGCCCACCTCGCTTTGTTTATCTTTCTCTCCCTCTTTCTTTGGCTTTTATCCATTCGGCCCCATTCAGCCTACTGTTTTAAGACGTTTACCCCCATCCAGGTGTCAATATTTTCCTGGCGAGCGGTAGCGAGCCAGCATATATATATTTTTGTTTTGACAGCAAGCTAAATTTGTACAGTTTTCGATAGAAAAATGTCTCCGGCGAAGCCGGATTTCTCCATACAATGGTGGCTCGCTATCGCTCGCCAGGAATAAATCGACACCTGGATGGGGATAAACGTCTTAAAATAGTTGGCTGAATGGGGCCGAATGGATACAAGCCAGGGAAAGAGAGAAAAGGAGAGAAAGATAAAAAAAAAACCGGTGACCCCCCTTAACAATGTCAGACATTTTGAATGCTGAAGTTTAGTTAGGCTACACATAGATATAAAGTAAAATGCAATAGGTCGTAGCGAGTGTGAGGCACCCGCCTTTCAAAAGTCCCACTCTTATTCTGTCCAGCTCTCCAACACAAGAATTAACAACAATTCTCAGTCTTTCTTATACTCAACAAGTGAACTCTGGAACTTTCTCCCGCAATTAATCTTTCCTTCATCTTACGACTTAGACTGCTTTGAACTTCGTGTGTCCAGGCATTTTTCCCTTAAATTTGGCTCTCTGTCACTGTTTTGGCTTTGGGAGAGACACTTGTTACAAAGAGTCTGCCTTTTGTGTCCATCATACACAAAACTAAAACTAAAATATTGCTCGAAAATGGCAAAAAACAAGCAAAATCCTCAACAATAATTAAACAAAATATCATGATAACCCCCAAAGCTTCGGACCAGATAGTGTTAACCCCTTCTGTACCGGCGACGTCTTTTTCATTTGATTTCAGCTACATTTAGACGATTTTGTAAAGCTTAGGAAAGATATATGGTAACTAAATGGATTAATTACGATAGTCTGTAGCCTTTTCATGGGTAGACGTCTTTCCGAAGCTGAACACAATCGTCTAGTAGTTGCCAGCATATAATGAAAAGTACATCACCGGTATAGAAGGGGTTAACATAGGATGATACTAGCACAATGAAAGCATTCAACACAACTCTACAACCTACTATTCTAGACCATTATAATCACACAACTAACCAAGAATCTATACCATACTATTTTAACCAAACACTACCACTACACTTAGCTAAATACATATTATATTAATCTGTCACTACCACTACAGTTAAAGGTAACGCCAGCGAACTTGACAATAATCATGATCCCTTAAATTCTTATAATCGAAATTAATTAAAGCAATCGGGCTGACGTTTCTATCATTTGGGAAGAGTCCACCAGGAAATAGGTGTGGAGAATAGCTAATGAGAATATAAAGTTATTTTAGTTTTTGTATTTATTTCTCTTTATGACTGAACTGTTATAATATTAATATTAATAATAATTAAACATATTTTACTTGTACACCCACATACGACAAATCATGGCGTCCATTCGTATTACAAAAACAAAACAAAACCGAATATTGCAAATAATCCAATTACATTTTTTAACTACTTTCTAACACGTGTGTGCACGTGAACAATGTAACTGATTAATACCGTACGCTTGGTCAAAAAAGTATCTGCACCCCTACCCTGATGATCTGGTGTGTACAGCTTGGTAGGGTTGGCAATAGGGGAGGTGTGGTGGAGTGGTCTTGCCACTGGCCTGGTAATCCAAAGGTCCCGGGTTCAAATCCCGATGTATCAATGGGAAGATATTATTGGGATGGAATTTGTGCTGTACCTAGTATCAGTGCATTACCACAAGCCCACCGAAACGTCAATAAAATACCCTCATTGTTCCCTGATTAAATAGCACTGTATGAATATTCCCATATTCAAAATATGCTATAGGGGTGCAATGCCTGGTGAGTTATCTGCTCAACAGGTGGCGTTGTGTGTGTGTAAGTGTGAGAGTCCGAGTGTAGGTGGTGAGACAGTGAAGCACGGGAACGAGGTGGCTTCAGAGATGGGGTCGTTTCGGGCCATGAGTGAGCACCGTGCCTCATGTGAAGGCAAGATGGCAGGTGCTCGTTGTACTCTACGTGCTTCACATGTCTCACTCCCTAGACTGGAACAAGACCTCACGGGCTTCACTGTTCATTGTAAAGCGGTGAATGTTAAGGCTCTCAGCCTATGCCCGAGAGGAAGTAAGTTGGAATATAGAAAAAAACAAAAAAAAACAAAAAAAAAACAACCTACAGCTATATCCATATAGACTAGTACCTTCCTATACTACCTACGACCTACAACCTATACTACCAGGGTACGGGTGCAGATACGGTTTTGACCGAGTGTAAGTCATAGGCATTAATAAAAGTATGGTTATCAAAATATATATAAAGTACCGATACAAAATACTAGTACTTTATATAGGTATATGCAGTAAATAGTATAATAGGATCAATAATATGTTTCAAATTAAGAAGATTTCGAATATAAGTGGCTTTATGGAAAAGGTGTTATCACACCTGAGTTTTTGTATCGTCAATTTACGATCATCAACACTTTTCCGGCAATATTTCTGGGATCGGTAACTAAACTAGAGATTGATTATTATTCTTATGCTAATGACGAAATGGTGGTAGTAAAGTTATGAAAGTGGTGGGGATTGTAATAGTGATGCAGAATGCTGGTGATGTAATGGTGGTGGTGGTGGTGATGTAATGGTGGTGATAAAATAGTTGGGTGGTGGTGGTGAGGGTGAGGGTGGTGATCAAGTAGTGGTGGTGGTGGTGTAAAGTAGTGGTGGTGATGGTGGGCGTATAATCATCCTAATGGTCGGTTCCTTAAACAACTTGAACAAAAGACCCCCACCTGACAGACACACGCACACACACACACAAATAAACACACACATACGCACACAACCACCAACAGTAAGGGCAATATCAGTAATGGTTAATACACAAACATACACACACAAACATACATACGCAAAACACTGAATCTGTATCGAACTTAAATGAGATTATACAGTGCTATTCTAATTTATTTATTTCACTCCCAACACCTCCCAAGGAAATTAATTAAAGCATGTGATCCTACCGGGATTCGAACCTGGGTTACCACATACAGATCTTTAACACTCTAACTATTACACCATCATATCCTAAATGCTTCAAGGTTTGGCATTAAAGTTTTACAGATTCAGAAAGGAGTGTACATATTATAGCTTGTGAATCTACAGCCACTCAAACTTTAATTATTAGTATTTATATAAAAATAGAACTTCAGAGGCTATCAACCCTACTGGATTATTAAGCCAGGACACTGTAAGTCAAGCATAGCGTCAGGACTGGATCCCCTTTTCGAGAACTCCAGTTCCTTGCAATCAAACTAGTTCGTTAAATTAGGACTACAGAGGCTATCAACCCTTCTGGAATATTAAGCCAGCACACTGTAGTCAATAAGAGCGTCAGGGCTGGGTCTCCTTTTCGAGAACCCCAGTCCCTTGTCAAATTCAATTAGTTAGAATAGGACTTCAGAGGCTTTCAATCCTTCTGGATTATTAAGCCAGCACACTGTAAATAAAAAATAGCGTCAGGACTGGAGCCCCTTTTCAAGAACTCCAGTCTTTTGCTTGTCAAACTATACTAGTTGAAATAAGACTTCAAAGGATATCAACCGTATTGGATTATTAAGCCAATACACTTAACCCTTAACCAAACACCTGGACCTGTTCCTCATGCCCCTCCCTCTCCCAGTCAAATCCCTCACCTAAAACCCGTCCACCTCTCCTCCCCAACCCACCTAACCTTCCCATATCATCCACTCCCCCCCCCTAAAACCCGTCCACCTCTCCTCCCTAACCCACCTAACCTTCCCATACCATCCACATCCTCAACTCAACACACCACACCCCATCCTAATCCATTCCAACCCCCATCTCCTGCTCCCCAATCCCCACCCCCACCTCACCCATCCCAACCCCCAGCCCCTCCCTCACCCCCACCCCCACCCCATCCTCGTGCAGCAGCACCCAACATACATCGTGCACATAACATTAACATTCTTCAACTGAACATAGATGGCATCAACACAAAGAAACACGAACTCTCACACTTCATCAAACAACACAACATACACATTGCCATCTTACAAGAAACAAAACTCCGCACAATACAAAAAACACCCACATTTCATAATTTCACCACCATCAGACAAGACCGGGCTGTCGGCGGGGCGGTGGACTCATCACCCTGGTACACAAAGAAATATCATACATAGTAACCAGTGTACAAACCAAATCCCTCCTCCCCCCAAATGATAACACAACAGAAATACAGTCAATTAAAATACGCACTGGCAACAACTCCAACATAACCATCATAAACACATACATCCCTCCCCAAACATCCCCTACAGTACCAAATGAATACAGACCACACTTACAACATATCACAAACACCCCACACATCATCCTGGGTGGTGACTTCAACGCCAAGACGTCGGCCTGGTTTGTCGACAACCCCGACACAGACAGAGGGCTGGTACTACAAAACCAAACCGATAACCTCATCATCCTTAACGACATCCATCAACATACCCATATTCCTCACCAAGCCCTCTATAACCCATCATCTCCAGACATCACCTTTTGCTCCCCAGAACTCGCCCCCACAACATCCTGGAGGGTGGTCAGAACCTTAGGCTCTGACCACCTCCCGATCATTATCACCACCAAAACCAGACTCACCCCAGCTAGCCACAAACACACATACACCAATTATAAAAGAGCTAACTGGGAAGCATTCACAAATGAGACAGAACAACACTTCACAACTCTAAACAGTACACCCATCACTAACATCAACAATGCTGTACACATACTCAATAAAACTATCCAAAACGCTGACAAGAAACACATTCCAAGAGGTAACAGAAAAAGACACAACCCCAACTTCACACCAGAAATTCAAAACCTCATCAGACAACGCGACATACTGAAACACTCCCCAGCACCCCACACACAAGACATCACACAACAAATTCAAGCACTCAACACCCAAACTAACAACAAAATACAAGAACAACAAAAACTAAATTGGAATAACTTCCTACAAACACTTGATCACAAAACAAACCCCAAAAAACTCTACAAAACACTAAACAGCATCACACTTTCCAACAGCAACACAACACAATCACATGCTGCAATCACAACAACAGACTCTACTCCTTCATGTAAACAACAAGCAAACACTCTCATCAATCACTTCTCACATGTCAGCCACCTAAAACCTCACAAAGACGACCGACGTGTCATCCGACGTAAGAGACAATTCCCCACAGACCCTGACTATACACCCTTCACCAATCACCAGACAAAGCATATCATCAACAATCTCAAGCACTCACCCGCCTGTGGCCTAGACAACATAAGCAACATACACCTCAGACCACAAGGCATACAAGCACTCACTAACATATCAAACTACAGCTATTCACACAACACAATACCAGACATTTGGAAGCATGGTATCATCATCACATTCCCCAAACCCAACAAAGACCCCACGCTACCCTCCTCGCACCGCCCCATCACACTCCTTTGCTCCCCCTCCAAAGTCATGGAACGCCTAGTATTACAACTAATTACACCTGACCTACCCCTAGCTCCAACACAACATGGCTTTAGGCCACTGCACTCCACAAACACTCTTCTCACAGACCTTACACAAAGAGCTTTCGACGGCATCAACTCAGCTAGACCACCACACAGATCACTATTAGCCACACTCGACATTAGTAAAACCTTTGATGCCATCCCCCGCCACAACCTAACAAACACAATCTACAACACAAACATGCACAGCAACACAAAAAGGTGGCTGGCCAACTTCCTAGCAGGCAGATGTGCACACGTATCTTTTGCCGGTCAGTCATCTAAAATCAGAAACTTTCCAAACGGAGTCCCACAAGGATCCGTCCTATCGCCCGCACTCTTCAATCTGTACATGCACAATATAACTACACCCAATACGCCCCAAATAAACTTAGCCTCCTATGCAGATGACATAACACTCACATGCACACACCATGACCCAAAAAGAGCAACAGATCTCCTTCAACCCTATCTCAACACACTACATGGCTGGTGCACTACAAACAGACTTAATCTAGCCCCAGCCAAATCCACCGCAACCCTGCTCACAAGTTGGACAGGAGAACACGAATACATCCCTCAACTCACCATAAACAACACACCCCTAACACATACACACACACCCAAAATCCTAGGAGTAACATATGATACTCATATGACATTCAAACAGCACACCACAAACATTAAAAAGAAACTGACACCCAGACTTAACGCCCTCAGGTCACTTGCTCACACAAAATTTGGACACAACAAAGAAACTACCACCACAGTATATAAACAATACATAAGATCAGTGATGGAATACGTAAGCCCAGCCTGGGCTTCTAACCTAGCTGAAACACATCATAAGACCTTACAGACTATTCAAAACAAAGCCCTGAAGATCATTACAGGCTGCACAGCTACTGCACCCACAGATCACCTACATCAAGAAACCAAAATCCTCAAAGTCAAAGACCATCTGGACATGAGAGGCACTCAATTCCTGGCAGCAGCCTCCACGAACCAAGACCACCCACTAAACTACATGGCAACACACCCACAGACACCAAGAAATATCAAAACAACACCCAGCACACGGTATCACACATAATTATTGTCCTCTCTCCCTCCCTGCCCACCCCGAACCAACTTCCAGAAGCACATCCATACTCATATCTCTCACCGATCCATCCACTCACTCACAGAAAACACGCAGCTGCATGCACGACCTCCCGAAATCCATCCTTCCGAATCCTCCCTTTCTCGCGAGGACAGAGTCCACCTGGCCAGGCTGAGATGCGGACACCATCCAGCTCTCCTGAGCTATCAGAAGAGACTGGATGACTCCGTTGTCGACGCCTGCCCGGGATGTAACGCAGCACCCCATACCATTAAACACATCATAGAAGACTGCATTTCACACAACCACTTACGCCAACAACACAATCTACACTCAATGAGAGCTCTGTGGGAAAGCCCAATCGTGGCCATGGCCTTTCTCAGGGACTCGGGGCTGTTCGGCCAGGCAGCTTAGGGAACAACAACAACAACAACAACCCTTAACTGGCGGCGCGCAACATATGTCGAGTGAAATAAATTTGGACTAAGTGGCGGTGCACGACAGCTGTCGAGAGCCATTTTCAGCACGTAATGTTGCTGAGAGAGAGAGCTGAGCGGTGGGACAAGCGTAGTAACCTTATGACCGCTCCCCACAATGTACTGAACTGTATTCTACTTTCCTCCCCCCTTTCCCACTCGCTACACAGGGAATTATGTACGGAAATTACCTTATTATAGGGTTTTTGCACTCGTGTTGCACAATCGTTGCAAGAGAACCAGTGGTCGTACAAGGATGGTTCGGGTGTCATTGGAAAGCTCTGTTTACGCCCTTTCAGGGATAGATACTTGTTTTACGCTCTGGGTCTTATTTAGGCATGAAAATGATCACGTAAACAACCCTATTTAGGGTTAAAAAAAAACGCTGTGCGGTGCGGTCAAATAAACCGCCTAGCCCGCCAATAAGGTGTTAAAGTCAAGAATAACGTCAGGAATGAAGCCCCTTCTCGAGATCTCCAGTCCCTTGTCCTTCTCAAACAATTTTCGTCACCCATATATATTACGGTGAGATATAATATGACACATCAGACAATTTTCGTCACTCATATATATTACGGTGAGATATAATATGACACATCAGACGAGGATTTCTAACAAAACCTTCTTACGGCTTCTGTACCAGTGATCGCTGTGATGGATATTGGAGCCAAGGGTCACGAACAAATATTTAACTGTGTGTACAGTCGTGAGCATAAATAAGGTTACACCATTTCGAATTTTTGAACTTTTAAAGCCAAGTTCTGTGGCATCTGGGCCAAAATAAATCATTGTAATGCCTCGTTTGCGTTTGATACTGATTCAAATAGGTGCATCACCATTTCTGCTCAGTTGCAATCATCGATGTATCTCTACATTTTCACAGATACTCACAGAAGTCCTTCTGGAAGAGGCCTTATCAGGCCTGTGGCTCCAGCTCTACAGTTACATCACTCTGTTGTCCGTGATTGCAACTGGTGGCGGTGGTGGGGGACTTTATTGATGCCTTATAGTTATATTTTTGTTCTTGATTATTCCATACCCTATCTTAATTCCTCTCAAATATTTCCACCATGTCTGAATTTATAACCCAACCTGGTACCTATGTTGGGCTGAAATGAATCATCTTATAATTCTTTACCTGATACTTGTATTTTGGAGTTTCGGTTTATTAGTTTGAGGTTTCTAAATGTATCAGATTTAATGACTGCACCTGTATGCTCCAAGACACAAATCATGGCCCAATAAGAACCTGCGAACAGCAAAACATTGTTCGATGTATTACGCGAGTTGCTGCTGGTCGGCGGTCGCGTGCGGACGTCCCGGTGCTCAGCGCAACCTATGGCTATATTTGGGGGAACTTTAGTCGGTCCCGGTGATCTGCTGTGTCGGTGGTTATGCAGCCTCTCCCCCCCCCCCCCCCCGGCTTCATCCCCTTCCTCCATGGTGCCCTGCTCTGCCTTCATCATCCTCTGATCGTCGTCTGTGCTGGCTTCACTCTGAGCCATCTTTGTTCCTTTCTGGTTGGTGGGGTCCGGTGCCTCCCTGGACCTGTGACCCATGGCTTGCCCGCTGGAGGGACACGGCACCCACAGTGGTCGGCTCTGAACCCGGCGCAATCTTCGGCTTTCTTCGGAGTTCCTTCGTGGGCCCCACCTTCCCCGTCGGTGCCCGGGACGCCTTCAGCCTCTAGGGTTTGTGTTGGTTCCACCATCATCGTCTCTTCACTTCACCACGAGTCTTCTTCCTGCCGAGTGCCATTGTTCATTGCTTCACCTTCCCCTTCCATCTTCGTGTCCTGGGAGTGTTGTTGTCCCTCTGCAGCCCCTTCTGTGTCCCTGACATTTGAACCTTCCTGGGAGGCCGTTGCAGCCTGACCGATACCGTGACAGGGCTAATTGGGCCTGCCAACACAACCTTTAAATCAAGAATTAAGATCAAGATATACTACACTATACTAGACTGTAATTAGGAGTCTCCACAATTATAATGTCATGCTAAGTATGCCCTAGGACATAAATTGTGGCCTCAGGATTTCGAAGGTAGCCAGGAGTGCATTGAGTGCATCTTGTTACTTCTTTACCTAGTATATGCATTTCGTGGGTATATTTAAGATGGTGTTTTTTCCTGGAACTCCTTCTCCCTCATGTTTAGCCCAATTTGTTTTGAAATTTTAGAAGTTCACCCCATTAATTTTGGCTATTTTAAGACCTTTCACCCTATATCTATGTCAATTAAAATACCTTTCTCGCTATTTAGGTGTAGATTGATTTTCCTGGTGAGCAATAGTGAACCTGCAATTTACAAGGAACCAGCTTTTGGCCGGAGCATTTTTCTATCGAAAAATGCACAAATTTATCTCGAAGGAGGGTCTTGGGGTATTTTTTAAGCTTGATGGAGGTCAAGGTAGGAAACTAAACAAACAAATAATAACTAAACAAATAGATTTTTGAAAATCTCCCCTCAGCTGCGCAGCCCCTGTAGTATACCCCTGTGTGTAGGTATTTAGATACATTCCTCACTAAAATCGTTAATTTACCATAAATATAATTAATACTTATCCATATGCGCCTATTTTACGATTAATATGAAGATAGTAACATTTTACAACAATAAAACAAGTGGGAATAGTGTTTGGGGGGTGAGAAACATGAAATATTGAAGAGCGGTTCATTGATGAAGTTGACAGGGAGCGAGAGTACACCCTCCCTCCACGAGCTCTGGTGAGAGACTGGAGGTAGCTGGGCTACTACTCTCTCTCTCTCTCTCCTCCTTCCACACCCCTCCCTTTCCACCTTGGAACCGGGTGGGGATTTTTGGCGCCATAAATAAACCGATAATTACAGGAATAAGAGAAGAATAGGTGATAATTGAAGGGGGGGGGGGGGGGGGGACTTTGACAGATATGGAGAAGTGATATGAGGTATGGAGGGAAAACAAATAATGTTTCAAGTGCTACTGGGGCCTTTTATAAGTTTTTTTTTTTAGGCCTAGGATCTTAAGAGTCTCCCCACAGTCGCCCAGTAGAACCTCTTAAGACTCTCCCCGCAGCTACCGGGTTAAGCAGTACGAGGATTCTGAAAGGGTCCTGACTTATGTGTTACAGTGTACCTACCATTCCATTCATTAGCGGAGGTAAAGGCCTTTGTAAGTAGAAAAACAAAACTATTTCTGAGCCCATTCAAGTTACCTAACCGTCCTGCGGTCACGGAAAAGAAGGATAGAAACTCAGAACAAGACAGTAGTTGTGTCTTTGAACAATGAGAAGCAACCAGGGCTTCCACCACACCGCCCCCATTTGTTTGATTTCGGGTTTTATTTCTGTTTTTGTTGTAAGGGGGGGGGGGGGATATTTTTTCTGGGCCCCTTTTTTCAGCCCCATCAGTTGTGAGAATTAAACACGTTCACCCCATTAGTTTGTCGATTGTAAGTCCTTTTGTCCCATTTCTTTGTCAATATCAAGACCTTTCTTGCCATTTAGCTGTCAATATTTTTCCTAGCGAGCGAGAGCGAGCCTGTAATTTTGGAGGAACCTGGCCGCGGTACGTTTTTCTACCGAAAAAAAATGTACACATAATTAATCTCGAAGAGGGATCTTGAGGATTTTGTTTATGTTTGATGGAAGTCTAGGGAGGAAACTAAAAATATAAAATATATGAATGAATAAATACATGAACAAATAAATACAAATCTCCCCTTAAGTAAGGTTAGGTTAGATAAGTTAAATAGGTTAGGTATGATAAAGAGCTGGTTAGACCAAATCTGACGCTGTAGAACATTTGATTAGGTTAAGTAAAATCAATAAGTTAGGGTAAATCGGCCACGGTAGAGTTAGATTAGGTTAAATCGGGCAGGGTAGAAAGTTATAGTAGGTTAAGTTAGGTAAGATAAATTAGTCCGACCGAGATTGTGTTCCAGTGGCTGACCATAATATAATACAGCCGACGTCTCCTGTATTCGTTCACATCCACACAGTAGCTCTCTCTCTCTCTCTCTCTGGGTGAACAATGAGCCGAGAGAAGGGTCTGGTATAGGATATGTCGTACTACAAGACCGCTATTGACGTCTGCCATTGTTATTTTTTTTTTATAGTAGCCTACACACACAGGCACCACAACACAACGGTACTGAGAGAGAGTTGCCATAGAGTTACCGTTTGGTGGCGGTAGTGTGTGTGTGTGTGTGTGTGGGGGGGGGGGGGGGTATATATGTGTGTGTGTGTGTGTATTTTTATGTATGTGTGATAGCCTATGTGGTTACATTCTGTAGGTCAACAATTCTCAGTAGCAGTACGGGAAGCAGCGGGAGAAACAAAAGCGGT
This sequence comes from Paralithodes platypus, assembly GCA_032716605.1. Classification (NCBI taxonomy): domain Eukaryota; kingdom Metazoa; phylum Arthropoda; class Malacostraca; order Decapoda; family Lithodidae; genus Paralithodes; species Paralithodes platypus. The sequence continues at coordinate 52,944,957 of CM064547.1, read as the reverse complement.
ATACCCTTTCATCTCCACCTTCAAAGAAACGACTTATATAAAACTATTATTCAAAAAGAGAAGACTAAAGGATCATTCGGAAAAAATACTCTTTATAATTTCAAATTGAGGATGCCTTTGTGTCGGCCATAAAATTGTAGAGGAGTTTCGTCTTTTATTACAAAGGGACGGTGGTACATATTTTTCAGTGGGCTCAGACAGTGTGGATATGAAAAGTCTGTTGGTGGGGAAGTCTGTTCGCTTATCAGTCTATACACTATTTTTTATTTCTCTCTCTCTCTCATCAAGCCTCTTTATAATTTTATTGTTATTTGTTTTATTCCTACGGTGATGCTCTGCGGAGCTGGCGAATCCGTGGTTATGTTGTGGGTAGGCCTATTATTTGTTGGCTCCGATTGTTGTCTTTTTCACCTGCGGCTCTTTTACCTCTCCCAAGCTCCTTGGCCTTCCTCTATGCTGCTATGTTTCGTCTTTCTCGTCCTGTGGCTCCCCAACTTCGGGGCGATCTTTTGACCTTCGGGAGTTGAGGGTTCCGTCACCTGCTAGAATAGTAACCTGTGGTTGTCCTCTGCCTCCAGGGTGAAGGTGATTGATTCTGGGATAATTACTTATTTTGGGGTTCCTCGCTGCGGCCCCATCTTGAACATCTTCCCGTTGGTATCCAATGTGTCCCTCGTCCTCGCCACTGCACATCTCTTCGCTTCATCCTGCTGAGTGTTATCATAATCCAGGAAGATGAACTGGGAATAGTAGGAGATTATTTGTTCAGGGAGGAAGGTCTGGAAGAGAAAAAGGAGATTTTATATAAGATGTGGAAGAGAGAAATAATAATTGAAAGTTTGACATCTAATTAAGAAAGATAAAAACTATTGAATGTAAACTAGGAAATATCAAGTAAACTTAAATCTTCAGGGAGCTGCCGTTGCTAAGGCGTTCTGCCCCTTGGAGACGACATCCGACATCCGTCCATCTGATAAATCTTGCTCCCCGGAGTAGCCCCTTTCGGGTCCCCGTCGAGTTTCGTCCTCTCCATTCCGTGCCAGGGTGTAGGCTATACAGATTTCTTCAACCGCTCTTTAACTTGTCAACGACCAACGGCCGAGAATCCAAGGACAGGGTAAGCAAACATTCTTCTTCACCGCCATCAAAGACTGGAACGACCTACCCCAGTCAGTCCGTGAAAAGAGAACACTGTATTCCTTCAGACGTAGCCTGAAGGAACACCTGAACCGGACAGCTGCGAGAAGGGAGCACCAAGCTTATGTCTACTACTAAATGCGACATAAGAGATAGACAAACCAAACTGAAATGATTACTGATTACGGATTACTGATATTTACTATAGGATGTAAGGTATCTTAAAATAACCCCCTAGAAATACTTTCTCTAAAGTATCTATTTCTTTATCCTCCCCATTTTTCCCCCAGCTAACCTAATCCCACAAGGACCCCAATGGAAATACGCCTAACGGCCTTATTGGGCTATCCTTAGTTGGAATTATGCAAGGCTGGTACATGTCATATGTGTAACAAACTATGTGGTACCAAATCTGTAAATTGCTAACTGAATAAATATTATTATTATTATTATTATTATTATTATAACGAATTATCTTTGATTATCGCCTTTTCTTTTTACCAAATTTATAACTCCTGGAGATAATAGAACGTCTTACGTATCTTACCTAGCCTAATCAAATCTAATTTTGGGTAACTGATGTTCGATAAGTAAAGTTATCTAAAGAATTTTCAGTTTTATATAGCAAGGTGGACAAATAGTGATATGTCTTGATACCTCTCAGTTTACTGGTGTCCCCACCTTAAACAGTCAGCCAAATACACTGTCTGGCAGATGTTGAATATGGCTTATATGAAAGAACAACCAAGCAGCATCGAGGATATAGACGTAGTAGAATCAATCAAATATTTGGGAGTAACAATCACAAATAAAAGAGACTGCTATAAAGTACACAAAGAAAAGATGATAAATAAAGCACAAAGGTTAGCAAATCTCACACACTCAGTAACAGCAAGGAGTTGTAATAAGATGTTAATTGGGAAAACATTCTGGAAAAGTTTAGCTCTACCTGGAATCCTATATGTTCTGGAGTACAACAAAGAAAAAAGAAACAAACTACAACGAATAGAAAATTCTGTTTATAGGATGATATTGGGAGGATCTAAAGGAACCCCAATTAGCTGTCTTCGAGGAGAAGTAGGAGCATCCCTGTTAGAATCAAAACTAATGAGATCAAGACTACAATACTTACAAGGCATAATGAACGGTGATGGAAATAGAATGCTATATGAAATAATTGAAGAAGGATTAGAGGAGAATAAAAATAAATGGGTAAAAGCATGCAATAGGTGTCTAAAGGAGCTTAACATAAATAGAACAAAACTGAGCAGGATGACAAAGACAGAACTGTGTAAGAAGATCTATGAATGGGATACACAAATGTAGCAAAAAGACATGGAATCAAAAACCAGTCTAAACATTTACAACAAAATAAAAAAAGAAATTGGGGGAGAAGATGAAGTATATGACAACACAGCAGCCTCAGTCACATTTTTAAATGCAGATCAAACAACCTAAACCTAGAAGACCGAAAAAGATTTAAGAAGGATACAAAATGCAGACTGTGTGAAAAAGATACAGAAAACTTAGAACATTTTATCCTGGAATGTGAAGAATATAATGAAATTAGGACAAAAATAACAATATTACACAGGCCATATATCCAAGACACTGAAAAACTTATAGGAGAGTTACTATTCAAGAAAGAAGGAAACGAAGAGATAAAACAATACTTACATAGATGTTGGAAAAGGAGAGAAAAGAGGATAAAAGAACTTTACGAAAGAACAGAAAATTAAGAACACAGGAAAAATTAGGAGAGCTAGTGTCTTAAAAATGTATAAAAAATGTAAAAGAAAGTAAGAAAAGTGTTAACAAGAAAAGTTTTAATACTAGGAAAAAAGAAAAAAGAAAAAGTGACAATATATTTTGGAAAACATGTAAATTTATAGAAAATAAGGACCCCAGTAAGAAGATGAAGAAATAATACATCTACAGTGAAGAAAGAAAACTGGGGAAGGTGTAAGAAGACCAACGAGGGGCCGATACTTAAGGCTATCCCTCAACATCATCATCATCATCATAGCCTACAATTGTAGAATGGTGTAGGACTGTAGGCTACAGAATGAAGGATTTTCACAAAAGCTAAATCAAACTGGGTCACCTGGTAGGCCTATAAGTGCTGAGAAGCTATATCTTATTATCCCATTCACTTTAAATGTATTCTGCTTTACACTAGGCGAGTATATTCGGAATTCAGGAAATTAACACTATCTCGCTTAAATATCGGATTCCCGCAGATTTTTCATTAATAACAAAAAATCGTCTATTGATACAAATACAAATGAAGCAAGGCACCACTGTCTACTGATGGGGTTGAAAGAGACTGGTTTGGCGACATCATTCTTGTGGCCACCTGTATCTCGTTCCTCGCTTGGTTGGCTCAGGATCGTGGCAGCTCCCTATAGTTCCTGTAATATGGGGCCCCTCGCTGTGTGTGTGTGTCTGTTGGTGTGTGTAGGTTTTTTGTGTTTTATTTTATTCTTAGTTTTTGAGTGTATGTGTGAGGGTGTGTATGTGTGCGTAGCTGTGTGTGTGTATGTGTGAAGGTGTGTGTGTGGTTTGCGACATCCCTTTTTCTGGCCAACTGTATCTCGTTCCTCGCTTCGTTGGCCCCTAGTCGAGGACTCGAGGACTCGAGGTTCACAGCCCCGCTCTAGTCTGTTCATCAAGGCATGGGCCTCGCTGACTTCCGTTATATATCATTATTTATACTATACGTGTTGCTAGGTCGGTGTCCGGGTGTGGGCGTATTATGTGAGTGTGGGGGTAGGCTACTGTGTGTGTGTGTGTGTGTGTGTGTAGACCGCTAAATTCCCGGGCATCTCATTATTTTATATCGCCTACGTGTTGCTTGGTCGGTGTGGGCGTAGGCTATTATGTGTTTGTGTGTGTGTGTGTGTGTGCTCAGTAGTTTGGAATTTGTTGCTCAAGTTGATTTCAGATTGCTTCGTTGCATCACTTATACATACAAATTCGAAGTTGTCTCGGGTTAAATAATAATTATCAATCTTCATATTAATGCTTGACCTGATATTTGAATTTTGGATGTTTCTTTAAAAACAACGAGAGTGAACCCCAGTAACTGGATCTTCGTGTCTCAATCCTTTGTTTCATATCATTGCGTCGGTTTCATAATAATTGGTACTCAAACATATCATACTGTTCCTGATTGAGGGTGTAGGACTGTATTCTTAAACCAATTCCCACCGTGAAGCCCGACAAATGACGAGATAAAAATAATGTTGTTTTTTAAGACTTGGGAGATTATAAGTTCTTTCACTAATTAACACTCATTTCCAATAGATTTGTTTAATATGGACTGGATGACACCCACTCCACACCACACGTCAGCAGGGTTACAAAATTCAAGTCCGCTAGATAGTAAATAAATGCGGATAATAGCTAGACTAAAGGCACAATCTCTACAATTTCTCTCTAAAATGGCTCAAACAACAGAATATTCCTAAAATTCATGTCGTTAGATGTACAATGTTTTCTCTAGATCGAATAAATACCTCTAGATCTAACGGAAAAGTACCTAAATTGGCAAGACTGCTCGTCGGATGTGTGAGAGACTGGGACCGTCTGGGAGTCATTTGCCAGTTGCCACCCCAACCCCGCACTCGTAACACGTGGACGTTCTTTGGTGGAGTATAGTGTATACATTTTGTGAGTGTTTTCGGTGTTATCTCCGCGTCTTGACCTCCCTGACTTGTTTGGCCTTGATGGATCTGTCACCACGCTTGGTTCTTGAAGGGCATTGTGAATTAGAGGACATTCTGCTTCCGCCCTCTGTCACCGTGCTGATCACCTTGTCTATGGAGGTAGGCTTTGTTGTTGTCGCATATTAGAGTGTGATTTTACTTTGTCGGCGCGCAATTGACAGGTACCACCACGGACTTATGGCCGAAAATCAGGAGGTTACCGCTTCTTCCAATCGTCGGTTTGGTGAGCTCCACGTTAGTTACGTTTCCTGTTTTTTTTTTTTTTTTTTTTTTTTTTTTTTTTTTTTTTGCCCCCTGCTGGCAATAGCCTATATATGATGACAATAAATCTAGGCGGGGTGAGGGCTCTGAGGGGGGGCTCAACACATACTGTATACCACGGCCTAAATTTTAATTGAACCGCCAATAATAAGTTAGATGCGTAAAGTACCGTGAAATGGCCTAGCTTAGGACGGGGGCTATACTTCGGACACCCTCCTCAACCCATCCTGTATCCTAAGGCAAATAATGGTTGTTTTTTTATTCTGAAAATGACATAGCCTACGGTACTGTGCATCTGAGGGAAAATATGGAAAATATAACCGAAACTACCACTAATTTTCCCATGATTTTCTTTTTGGTTTTAGGTAGTTTTCATCGTTATACAGTAGGCCTAGTTGAAATTAGTTACAACCCCCGGAAAAATTTATTTCTCATTATCCAAAGATCTTAAAACACTCCGATGTAGCCTAAGTCATTTTCAGAGTAAATATACAATTGTTTTTGCCTTTGGATACAGGATGGGTTGAGGAGGGCTTTTTCACGGCCTCACCCCCCATGATTTATTGAAATCAGCATCTATTTTAACAGTAATGGGCTTAATAAGAGTTTCACTGCCATCAATAGAGAGATGGGAAAAACTAAATAATATGGTCACCAATTTTCCCATGGATTTTTTTATTTTTCCCTTTTAGTTTTCATCAATATATAGTTTGGAAATAATTACAACCCTCGGCGAAACCGTTTTCCCCATTATACAACGATCTTAAGACACGCCGCCCGATAGTGGGGAGGGCTATGAAGTACAGGGAAAATGAGGGGTTAAATGCGTAAAACGGCGATTAAAACGTATTTTAGCAAAACTTGGCTCGGGTTTTAAGGTATTTCTAAGGCCTAAAACCCAATACAGGTATTTCGAAAACCAGAGCCAAGTTTTGGCCAAAGCTGGCTCGGATTTTGAGAGTTTGTAGACAACAAAATGACAGTAGCCTAACCTCATTTAGAAATTTGGCTCAGGTTTCCCGAAATTGCAAAGCCATAAAACTCGAATTTTGGAAAACCAAAAACTTGGCTCGGATTTTGGGAATTTTAAGAGTAAAACAAATTACAGTAACCTAATTTAGAATTTTGGCTCATGTTTCCCTAAATTGCAAACCCCAAAAAGCATAATTTTGGAAAACCCGAGCCAAGTTTTGGCAAAACTTGGATCGTATTTTGAGAATCGAAAAAGACTAACTAAATGTCGGAAATCGGCTCATGATTTCCCTAATTGCAAAGCCATATAACAAGATTTATCGAAAACGTAGCACTTATGTAAATCATAAATATCCAGTAACATAGACCTAGTACATTGGATACAAGCCTAATCCACACCTAACGCCTACAATGTGTCCGTAGTACCTAGTAGGCCTACGTGGGATACAACATGGCGGTTGGGCCGGCGTCCATTTAGTAGCCTACCGGTATTCGGCCGTATCTGTAAATACGAATGAGAGTCACTTCGAGCGAATTCCTGATCGAGCAGATGCACAACCTAACCTAACCTAAATGCGCCTCCGCTCGAATTTGAATTCGCTCGAAGTGTCCAGATACCGTAAATACTACCGCAACTACGAATCTTGTTTCTGAGACCTAGTATATTGACCTAACCAAACAACCCAACCTATCGACAGAGATGGGCCCAACAAAATGGGACTAAAAAGCTGGTGGACAGACCTCGGGAGACGGGTGAAAATAGCGTGTGTACGTATCGGTGCCGTCTATAGGAAGGTATTGCCAACCATGTTACGACAAAATTCCATTTTAGTGCCATATTTTTTTATTAGGTTTTGCCGAGGCTTAAAACACTTTCATATTATGTTTAGAGCATATAAAATCCATATTTGTTTTCAAATATTGCAAAATAATTGGTGAACAACTTATTTAGTTATACTGAGAGATGTTATAGGGAGTGTTTTTTGTTTTTACAGTACATAAAATGTATCTCCGGAGGTTGAAACGCATTTTAATATGATCTTTGCAACTCCTTATTCTATAATAACCTTCAATTATTGAGAAATAATTAGTGGTAGTATCGGTAATAAGTACCCATCTGAGTGTTGTAAGATCGTTGGATAATGGGGAAAACAAATCCGGGGATTGTAACTAATTTCAAGTACTGTATAATGATGAAAACTACCTAAAACCAAAGAGAAAAACCATGGGAAAATTAGTGGTGGTAATTTTTTTGAAAAGACTCGCAGCGTTATTAAACATAATTTATTAGGGAAAGTGAAGCTCTATGGAATCCTTATAACATACTCACATAGATTCCACTGTGGAAGAATAGTTTTGATAGTTAACTATAGTTTTGATGTAAATACTACCGCAACTACGAATCTTGTTTCCGAGACCTAGTATATTAACCTAACCAAACAACCTAACCTAACCTAACCCTAGAGTGCCCTAGACCCAGTACGTGGGATACAACCCTAGCCCTTGCAAGTTGCATGCCAGCTACTGTGGGTTCATATATTAGACATACAGTAACATCTTTGTAGAACATAGGCTAACACGGAAAAACTAAATAAGATAGTCACCAATTTTCCCATGGATTTTTTTTATTTTTCCCTGTTAGTTTTCATCAATATATAGTGTTTGGAAATAATTACAACCCTCGGCGAAACCGTTTTCCCCATTATGCAACGATCTTAAGACACGCCGCCGATAGTGGGGAGGGCTATGAAGTACAGGGAAAATGAGGGGTTAAATGCGTAAAACGGCGATTAAAACTTATTTTAGCAAAACTTGGCTCGGGTTTTCAGGTATTTCTAAGGCCTAAAACCCAATATTTCGAAAATCCGAGCCAAGTTTTGGCCAAAGCTGGCTCGGATTTTGAGAGTTTGTAGACAACAAAATGACAGTAACCTCATTTAGAAATGTGGCTCAGGTTTCCCGAAATTGCAAAGCCATAAAACCCGAATATTGGAAAACCCGAGCCAAGTTTTGGCAAAACTTGGCTCGGATTTTGCGAATTTTAAGAGTAAACAAATTACAGTAACTTAATTTAGAATTTTGGCTCATGTTTCCCTAAATTGCAAACCCCAAAAAGCATAATTTTGGAAAACCCGAGCCAATTTTTGGCAAAACTTGGATCGTATTTTGAGAATCGAAAAAGACTAACTAAATGTCGGAAATCGGCTCATGATTTCCCTAATTGTAAAGCCATATAACCAGATTTATCGAAAACGTAGCACTTATTTAAATCATAAATATCCAGTAACATAGACCTAGTACATTGGATACTAGCCTAATTCACACCTAACGCCTACAATGTGTCCGTAGTAGGCTACCTAGTGGGCCTACGTGGGATACAACATGGCGGTTGGGCCGGCGCCCATTTAGTAGCCTACCGGTATTCGGCCGTATCTGTAAATACGAATGCGAGTCACTTCGAGCGAATTCCTGATCGAGCGGATGCACAATCTAACCTAACCTAAATGCGCCTCCGCTCGAATATGAATTCGCTCGAAGTGTCCAGATACCGTAAATACTACCGCAACTACGAATCTTGTTTCTGAGACCTAGTATAATATTAACCTAACCAAACAACCCAACCTATCAACAGAGATGGGCAGGTGGAGTGGACTAAAAAGCTGGTGGACAGACCTCGGGAGACAGGTGAAAATGGCGTGTGTACGAATCGGTGCCGTCTATAGGAAGATATTGACAACCATGTTACGACAAAATTCCATTTTAGTGCCATATATTTTTATTAGGTTTTGCCGAGGCTTAAAACACATTTTCATATTATGTTTAGAGCATATAAAATCCATATTTTGTTTTCAAATATTGCAAAATAATTGGTGACCAACTTATTTAGTTATACTCATAACACTTTACCGTAGCGTGTCCATACTTAGTGTACTCAAACTAGTATGAACAGTCTCGATGTTACGTAATCTGGGTTGATGTAGCGTTACGTAGTCTTAAGTTGAATGCTTCCATAACCTTGGTCGAACGTTCCATGATTGGGTAGAATATATTATTCTATAGTTGTATATGGGAAAGTATTGTAGGATTATAATTCCCATATATATATATATATATATATATTTAGATTGTTTATAAGTATCTCATTGTAAAGAAGATGGGATACATTTTCCATATGTTATGCGCGGTATGTCACGACAGAGACAAACATAACGCGCTCGCAGACTCTCCAACCAACCTCCGTCCCAGCTACGCACGCTAAGCCTTCTTTCACCTAGTTATTTCACCAGGTGTTTTCGCTTCACTTTTCATCTCATATTCCATATAGTCATTACATCATCTTTGTTACTTAGCACAACTTAACGTAAATATCTAGCCTATTGTAGCCTCTTTTCATACTTTGTTTACTATACTAACCACTTCCAGCAATCTAGCCTATTTTCCGCCATCCTCCAATCACCAGCTGAGTTCATCAAAGGGTAAATATTTCTATATGGTTAAAACTTCTTCATTATCAAATATACAGTCCACTTATCTAAATTAGCCATATAATTGGTCCTTAAACCTTTCACTAGTTAGCCCCCCCCCCCCCCCTCCATTTTTTTGGGTGTTATTCGGCGGTCGGTAGTTGCCTTGCTTGGAGTGTGGCTGGTCTATCCCTGTTTTTGTCATGTGTCCTTCGTCCTCCAGGCCCCGGTCTTTTGGCCCCGTGGGGCTGTCGTTTTTTTTTCGTTCTCTCTTTGCTCAGGCCGCCCCAGGTGCCTGACCAGTGTGGGACAGGATGTGGAAACTAGTGGATAGGTCAGGGCTGCGACGGGAGTTTTACCCAGAATGAAAAGTTGTAAATCTGAATCAGTACAGTACTCAAAACAATAATTAGCCTACTTTAAATGCTTTTTCAGGCTCATTAAATTATATTAAAACTACTTTAGCCCTAGAAAATCTTGCACAATTGGCACGGCATTAAGATTAAATTCATCCATACTGTACTGTATGTTAAATTTAATCTAGATTTAATTTAAATCTAGATCAAAATTAGGCCTATACTGAAAAAAACTTCTTTAAAATTTAAAGGTTATTCATTCACATATCTTTCTAAATTCTACTCTCGGCGTGTGCCCTGAAGGCGGGGTAATATGATAGCTGATAGGCTAAGTGTGTGTTAATCCAACTCAAAACTTTTTTCCTTGTGACTTCTTGAGATGAACTTTTCTTGTGTACAATTTTCACATTTATTAATTTAATAATATAAAATTAGCGGTACCCATTGAGTTTAGCCTGTTTCAATTACCCTATAGGCTCACTCTCTTAAAATTCTTTAATTTATTATAACTTTAAACGGTACTTCTCTTTTTGACATCTGGAGACTTTTGGCCTATACTGTATTGTACTAAATTTCCCTCCCGGCTTTTCTTAACTTATGGTGTAATGATTCTATAATTTCATAACTATTATGTAAGGAGTTAAATTGAAAAGCTCCAGATTGCTAGCCTACATTGCGCACAATTGTTATTCCGCAGTTCGTGAGGGTGTTTTATTTTCGGCTCGCGATTTAATTTGATTTCTCAGAGTACTGTATTGTTGTCCGTAACTTCTTCGGTCTGGCATTGATAGTTTGATTTAACGTCAATAGATTTCCTTCCCGTATAATCATGGCTAAAAGTGTACAAAAGCGTCGAGCTGGACTTAAGGGCTCTTTGACGGTCTTAACCTCTGATATTGACGGATTCCTTGATTCGGCGTCTAGAGTGGAGGTGGAGGCCAGGTTGCTCAGTATTCAAAAGCAACTTGACAAGTATGAGGTCACACAGGAGGACCTGGCCGACACATACGAGGACGCCGAGTATATCGAGGTGATCAGAGAGGATACCCTATATATGGAGGGCATACAAGTATTTGTTGCCACACTGAAGGGGATCTTGATTACAGAGGTCAAGAAAGAGCCAAAGAAATCCGCAGTCAAATTACCACATCTTACTCTTCCAAAATTTGAAGGTGATGCCACCATGTGGTCGGGATTTTGGGAGATGTTCAAGTGTACCATCCATGACAATCCCGACCTCACAGATATACAACGCTTCATCTATCTAAAGGGTCAGCTTCTGGGTGATGCACATAAGCTAGTCGAAGGATTCATTATCGAAAGTGCAAGCTATGCCCCAGCAATTGAGCTCCTGCAAGAGACATATGGGCATCCAGATCGAATCAAGGCAGCTTATGTTATCAAATTCAATCAATTAGTGTCACCCAAACACCAAACAACTGACCTGAAGGACTTCTATGCCAATACAGAGAGTGTGATGAGGTCAATCATTAGCCATGGTATTTGTTTGGAGGAATTTTGTGTGGTGACTCTTGTCAATAAGTTACCATCACCACTAAAAGAAACCATAAAACGGGAAATGGGTGACTCGAGCCTGGATTATAAGAAATTCACTCATTGCCTCCAGGCTGAAGTGTACAATATGGCGGGTCAAGACAGAGTAGGGGGTACACCCATGGCTACGGCAACATTTACCGCCCAGAGTGAGTACAGGAAATTCAACTGTGTTCTGTGTAGTGGCACCAATCATTTATGGTACAAGTGTATGAAGTATAAGACGGCCTCTTAAAGTTAAAAGAGCCCGTCAACTACGTCTCTGCACTGGGTGCTTGTCAAAAGACCATGGCCATTCGGGTTGTACTAATCCTAACGTAAGAAGCTGCAAGTTTTGTAAGGGCAAACACTTTCATTCCCTGTGTACACAAAAACAAGGGAAAGAAAGTAGACCAGCGGAGGATAACACCAAGAGAGAGCATACTGCTGCTACTTCAACTACAATGTCCGTTGCCACAGGTAAAAATACAGTAATCTTGCCCACCGTACAGCTGCCGGTAAAGGGTAAGGATAATAATTGTGTTAAAATTAGATCGCTACTTGACCAATGTTCTCAGAGGACCTTTGTGAAGTCTTCTGTTCTATCCTCCCTTTCCTACATTTCTAAAGGAACTGAGGAGTTATGTCTTCACGGATTTACTGGGAAACAGGCCTCTAGGGAATATAATGTTGTGGCACTGCAATACAAACACAGAGGTAAATTTCATCATCTAGATGCAATAGTGGTTGATGAATTGCCAGAACATAAAGGTGAACTTAACCTAAAGTCTAAACTGGTTAGTTTACAAAGTAAAGGCATAAAATTAGCCGATCCGCATGCGACGGACACAGATCAGCTGGAGCTGCTCATCGGTGTGGATCACTATTACGATATAGTGCGACCTGGGTATAAAAGGTCAGGTAGTCTAATTCTGCTTCCTACCAAGTACGGGTACGCCATCAGTGGTTCATATGTGACACAGCCTACAAGCTCCAGCACAGAAGTAATTACTGTATTGAAAGTAGCAGTAACACCAATGGACGAATACATGTCCACTGGTAATATTCCACCATGCAAAAATGACAAATGTTTTGTGGGAATTAGATCATATCGGGATAACCCCTAAGGAATACTCACTGGTTGAGCGTCAAGCACTATCGTCGTACGAGGATACCGTTATCTACGATCCCGACAGCCAACAGTATAAAGTGAGACTGCCCTGGAACAATTCCAAGGATCAGCTGCCATCTAACAAGGGTTTGGCCATAGGCCATCTTCGGGGACTTCAGAAAAGATTCCTCAAGGAGCCTGACTTTTGCGAGGAATACTCAAAAGTCATAAAGGAACAGGTGTCCCGGGGTTTTATAGAAGAGGTGCCTTTTGATACAGCAGATACCGGGCATTACTTGGCTCATCATGGTGTAATCAAGGAGAGCAAAACTATGCCAGTGCGTATTGTCTTCGACTGTTCCGCCAAGATGAGTGAACGTCATCCTAGTCTTAATGACTGCCTGTACACTGGACCCTCACTGGTGCCAGATTTAGCGCAGGTTTTGCTTCGGTTTCGACTCGGTAAGTACGCCTGGGTGTCTGATATTGAGAAGGCATTTCTAATGTTAAGACTCCATGAAGACGACCAGGGCTATACGCGATTTATGTGGCCCAAGTATCCGAGGCAACTGGATTCCCCCCTAATTTGTTACCGGTTCCGGGCAGTTTTATTTGGAGCGACTTGTTCCCAATTCCTTTTAAACGCCACCATTTTGAAACATTTGTCTTATGTCAGTGCAGATCCGCAGATTATTCATCAGATTTGGTCAGGGTTGTATATAGACAATTTACTGGGTACAGGAAATTAAGAAGATTTCCTGGTTGATACCTACGCTGTAGTCCGAGAGATTATGAATGACGCCCATCTACATTTGCGTGAATGGGCGACTAATAATTCTGTTTTGCGGACTACTGCAACGGGATAGTGTGGCGGCTGTACAGCAGGAACATGTTAGAGTGCTAGGGTTGTTTTGGAAAACGGACACCGATACCCTCTCATTCGGCGTTCAGTACGCGCAATATTCGCAGATTACAAAACTAATTTGCTTGAGTATGACCGCTAAACTTTTTGACCCCTTGGGGATAGTTCTACCGGTGTCGATCAAATCGAGATTATTCCTTCAGCAATTATGGAGGATAAAATTAGGTTGGGATGAGGTTTTGACTGGCGATCTGGTTCAGGAGTGGGAAGACATTATTTCGGATCTTCGTCTCTGTAAGGGTTTTAATTTTCCTCGGAGAGTTGTCATGGACCATCCTGTTTCCATTCATGCCTTCTCAGACGCTAGCAAGGTCGCGTACGGCACCGCCATATACTTTGTTGACACAAGTGGCAGCCGTCTAGTCATGGCGAAGGCGAAAGTCGCCCCGATCAAATCCCTTTCCATCCCAAAATTAGAGCTGACTGCAGTTCTGTTGGCTGCTAGACTCGTTCACTTTGTAGAGGAAACTTTTAAAAATTTGCTAAATATCTCCGAGACAGTTGTATGGAGTGACAGCCAAATTACGCTCTACCGGTTACATAGCCGTAAGAAGCTACCAGTGTACGTCACCAACCGTGTCGACTAAATTCGTACCCTGCTCCCAACCGCACAGTTCCGGTATGTGTCTACCAAAGAGAATCCAAGTGACTGCATTACTCGTGGTGTCTCTGCTAAATTTCTCAAATCTTCTGCGTTGTGGTGGAATGGCCCATGCTGGCTTAATGATCCCAACGAATGGCCAGAGAATATAGATTTGAGCGAGCAACACACTGCTATTGTGGCACCGGTAATTGACTCGGTGCCTGACGAAGACACACGGTTATGGGACGGATAGATTCAGCAGCTATGAAAAGTTACAACGTGTTACAGCATGGGTGTTACGATTTGTACGAAATGTAAAAGCAAAAATTAAAGGCACACCGCCCACAGGTAGTGCTTATCTCAGAATTGCAGAATTGCAGAATCAGAATTGCAGATAAATTATTACATAAGCTCTGTCAACAAGAAATATATACGCAGGAATATAAATTACTGGTTAAGGGAACAAAGTCTAGGAATAACCTGATCAACCAGTTGGGCTTACACTTGAAGGGGGACTTGATACATTGCGGAGGCAGATTACGATTGGCAGCCCTCTCTGAGGCAAGTAAGTATCCAATACTACTGCCCCCCAATCATCCCCTCACCCATCTTATCATCGATAGGTGTCACCGACTCTGTTGTCATTATGGGGTTGGTCATATAGTCACCTATGTAAGACAACGATGGTGGGTGCCTAGAATCAGGCAGGTGGTCAAGAAAGTCCTTCGCAAATGCTTAAAGTGTAGAAGAGTACAGGGAACACATTATGATCCCGTCGGAATTCCTCCCTTACCAAACCTGCGAACCACCCCAGGTGACCCTTACAAAGTTACCGGGGTTGACTACAGTGGAGCAATCCCTGTGAAAGATTCACCCAATCTTAAGGTGTATATGATACTTTTCACCTGTGCTGTTACCAGGTCAATTCACCTGGAACTGGTCACCAACCTCACTTGTGATAGCTTCCTACATGCCTTCCGAAGATTCTGCAGTAGACAGGGATATCCGCGTATCATGCTGACAATGCAAAGACTTTCATAGGGGCATCTACATATCTAAAAGAAGTGAGCAACAATCCTAAGATTCAGACCTGCCTAGCGGATGTAAAATGCGAATGGCGTTTCATTCCCGCCAGAGCGCCTTGGTTTGGCGCCATATGGGAGAGAGCCATAGGCATCGTGAAGGCGGGTCTGAAGAAGGTGTTGGGTAGAGCTCTCATCTCGATTGAGGAACTCAACACCATACTCTTGGAGATTGAAGCCACCGTAAATGATCGCCCTCTATACTATGCTTCTGGTGATTTGGAAGACCTTACCCCAATCACACCCTCAGTACTGGTACGTGGATACAGACTGCGGGATCTTCCTGAAGAGCATGACGAGGATACTATGGAAGATCCAGACTACATAAGTAAGGAAGTGATATCGGCCCGCTACACATACATTCGTAAATTATCGCGAGATATTTGGCATCGCTGGTCAACAGAATATCTGGTGACTTTAAGGGAAGCACAAAAGAATAAACTAACACCATTAAAAGGTCATTGGCCTAGGGTAGGGGACATGGTAACCATCCATGAGGAGGGCCCACGCACATTTTGGAAATTGGGTCGGATAGAGGAGTTATTACCAGGTCGTGATGGTGAGGTTCGGGTAGCAAAGGTTCGCACCAGGACTGGAGTAATCACACGGCCAACAGTCCGACTATATCCTCTTGAGGGTGACCTCGATCGCAAGGACACCCCCTCGGATCAGTTATCCATTGAAGTCCCCTCTCTGGCTTCTACTTCGGTGCAGCCTGTTGACGTGTCCGGCGGACGCCCACGTCGACAGGCAGCCCAGATATCCTCCCAAGTTTGGCGGGATAAGATTGCCTCCGGGCAAATCTAATCATGTAAATTTTGTATATTTTTCTGTTGGTGGGAATATGTCCATACTTAGTGTACTCAAACTAGTATGAACAGTCTCGATGTTACGTAATCTGGGTTGATGTAGCGTTACGTATCGTTCCGTAGTCTTAAGTTAAATGCTTCCATAACCTTGGTCGAACGTTCCATGATTGGGTAGAATATATTATTCTATAGTTGTATATGGGAAAGTATTGTAGGATTATAATTCCCATATATATATATATTTGTATTATTTAAGATTGTTTATAAGTATCTCATTGTAAAGAAGATGGGATACATTTTCCATATGTTATGCGCGTGCGCGGTATGTCACGACAGACAAACATAACGCGCTCGCAGACTCTCCAACCAACCTCCGTCCCAGCTACACACGCTAAGCCTTCTTTCTCCTAGTTATTTCATCAGGTGTTTTCGCTTCACTTTTCATCTCATATTCCATATAGTCATTACATCATCATCTTTGTTACTTAGCACAACTTAACGTAAATATCTAGCCTATCCTAGCCTATTGTAGCCTCTTTTCATACTTTGTTTACTATACTAACCACTTCCAGCAATCTAGCCTATTTTCCGCCATCCTCCAATCACCAGCTGAGTTCATCAAAGGGTAAATATTTCTATATGGTTAAAACTTCTTCATTATCGAATATACAGTCCACTTATCTAAATTAGCCATATAGCGAGTGTACTCCATTTCGAACACTTTTTGTAAACATGAACACGTCCGTAGCAGAGCTCTCAAGATTGTGGGACTGAGTTTGTTTACGCGCGGGACTATTTATATCGACAAAATCGAGTTACAAAACTTATCAAAACTATTCTACCACAACGGAATCTATGTGAGTATATTATAAGGATTCCATAGAGCTTCACTTTCCCTAATAAATTATGTATAATAACGCTGCGAGTCTATTCGCGATAATTATCTTAGTGGTAGTTTCGGTAATATTTTTCGTCTAATGAAATATTTTAATTTCCGATGGTAGCCTAATGACATAGCCTATAGGAATGATATATGGGTCATAACGATGGTAGGCTATATATGACATAATTATCGAGCCTCGAGGTACCGGTACTTAGAGCCTACCTGAATTGGAGACAGATGATAACCTTGTCCAACGCGTCCTCGTATACTGAAAGGGTTAATCGTCATCCAGTTGAATAGTTTATAGTGCCGGTACTCCTATCATTGTTGTTTGTGGTAACAATATTAAGTAACCAGTTGTTCATAGCCAGTGAAACCACGAAACTATCCCTATATACACAGTGTAGGCCTATTCCATGAATGGTGCGGTAATGGGTAAACATCGAAGATACCTGAGCTCGTTTGAGAGGTATTATTTGTTCTAAATATTAAAGTAGGCTACCATGGCGATATAAGTACGCTCTACGCATCGACTTTTACCCTTTTTTTCTGAGATTATCCCTTGGCCAGCGGTTATTTGCCCCCCCCCCCCTCCTGGCATTACATATGATGATGACCTAAGTCGGGGGGGGGGGGGGGGGCACAGTTAGCTAGAGGTAACTCATAATAAAGAGACTAATAAGGTAAACCGATGGTGGAGATTATTGGAACTTGGTGGGAATTTGATGACTTCAGACACTTCTCTCGCCGCTAGGGTCAGTCAGGGCAGCACCAGAGGTCTTCCGAGTTGAAACACGTGTTGGCTGTACATAGGATACTGGTGTTTTCCACCCAAAATGTGAAGTGACATGGATAAACATAGACTTATATAGTGTGACAGGACCCTAGTCTATTTTCTAAAGTTGTTATTTTTTGCATTTGAAGATTATATAAATCTCACACCGGTATATGAGATATTGCAGAAATAAATATAATGTGAAGGCTAGAAAGTAACTAAGTTTGCGGGACTTTAAACTTTAAATTTGTGTATCAAACTAAGAATAGGGCGGTAAGTTGACCGTGACCTTATCAGACCAGAGAGAAGTAAAAGAAAAAAAATACCGTAGTCTGTTTACGGTCATTTTACGGTCACATTCAAAGGAATGTGTAGTATTCGTCTTGCCCCCCCCCCCCCCCCAAACCACTCCTTAGCTACCCCTAAATCTCCCCCTCCTCACCTTCCTTACCCCTCATCACTCTCGTCTCCCTGCATCTCCCATCAATATATTATACGGTTCATGTTATGCACTGTACTTGTAGCTACTTATATTATGTCAGTATATATATAGATATAATAATTATAGTGTATGCACTAATATTCATGCAGCTTACGATATTATTGAGTATGTAAACAAGGGGTAGTGCAAATTGTTATGGAGGCAAGACGTATTCCACACTGTTAATTACTGTATAACCGGATGTTTGTGCACATGTGGTAGAAGGACAAAGAACACGTTCTATTGGTATTACCTGTGGTCTGGACCTATTGTGATAACTTGTTTTTATTTGTGCTAAATACTGTGCATTCATCATAAAATATAAACATGGTTAAGTTAAAAGATATTAATATTTTGTTAACTTGTGTCTTTGATAACCACATCATCAGCTGCATATACTTCTCTCCATCACTGCATCTCTCATTGTAGCCTTATCAAATAAATATAAAGTACCAAATATACTGCATATATTGTGACGTATCATTAGGACTATTACATACATTACATTACTGTCATGAAGTAGATGCATTATGATCGATAAATATATTGTAGGAATAAAATGAAGCAAACATGACGATACTGTAAACCATTTATTCGCTATCACTGCCCATGAAAACATCGTCATCCTCGCCTTCATCGTCGCTGGCGACGTTGATTATTACAGGTTCCACGCTCTCGTGTATGTTGTCGGACTTCCAGTACCCCTCTTCAAAGTTCCTGGAATGTTGAACAGCACCCTGCCACAAGTCCTTGTTTGCCAATAGCCGCGCTTCTTCCAACCTGGCTTGTAGATCCGCCCGGGTAAACCGCTGGAGGGAGGACCGCACATGGTGCTTCATGGTTCCCCATACTTGCTCAATGGCGTTGAGCTCTGGGTGACCAGGTGGCAGCCGTACGACCTCGTGGCCCCACTCACGGATGGTGTTGTCGACCTTGTACTTGGGCTGTGGACGGTTCTGCTGGCAGAGGAGCAGCAGCTCAGGTCGTGTGGCAACAGGTGGGATGGAAATCCTGCGGTGCTCCAAGCCAGCTGATGAGGTCCGCCTTCTTGGTGGCTGTGGTAGGGCATCGACACTCGTCCATCAGTTGGCTGTGGTAAGGTGCATTATCCAGCACCAGTACAGATGGCTCTGGCAATGACGGCAGGAGGTGTGTTGTTAGCCACCACAGGAACAGTTTGCCGTTCATTTCCCCATGGTAGTCACCCTGGGTTGTCTTGGCCGTGTAGCACAGATAGGACCCGTCAACAAAGCCTTCGGCTGTGCCACCTGCGACCACCACAAATCGCTCCCCTTCTCCTGGTGGTACCTGACGACTGTAGGTGGTGCTGGTGGCAGGCTGTGTGGTATCCACCCACTCCCTGTTGTGGCCCATCCTGGTGGTAAACCAAGTCTCGTCAACATACACCACCTTCCTTCCCTCCCTCCGGTGATGCTGGAGAGCCCGGAGAGCAGCAATCCGGCGACACACCACGTCCAGAGATTCCCTCCTCACATACATCTTTCTCTGTGATGTCTTGTATTGGAATCCCATGGTGTGTATGAGCCGCCAAACTGCCGTCTCAGAGGTATCATTCGGGATAATATCAGCTGTCTTGAGGTCCGTCGCTATTACACGGAGTGTAAGATGTTGTCTGTCGGCAAACTTGCGGTGAATGTGGCGGCGTATGGCACCGACAGCAAAGTTGTCGATGGCGGCAGGTGTAGGCGGTGGTGCAGGTGTGGAAGGGGAGGACGTGGTAGCGCGTTGGACCATCTGCCTCACTTCTGCCGCAGTCATGCCCATGGTGTGTGCAACTCGGTGGTAAGGCCTGTGTGGATAATGATCAATGTTATTATTTTATATAGGCCTATTGTATTTCGTCTATCCTCTCTCTAAACATGATATTGCGATACAATGCAGTGTATGTCTTACTGTTATAGAAATTATATTTATAAATTATCATGCATAAAATTGTATGTATGAAACGTGTACGTATTACGTAAAACGGACACGAGGTATATAATACACAACATGGTCTCTTACACAGGAATATCTATTACCATCAACACCATTCCAATAAAAGATTTGGTTGCTAACTATAGGAATAATTAAAAGGTGGGGGAGGTAATGGAAAATTATGTTGTGGCGTAACATTTACCCACGTCCTCATAACCAATACTCCCGCCCGCTGGTGCAAATGTTACAGTAATGTTTAGAAATGCACACTTTGAGTTGAAGTACAGCCTCATTGGCACCCAGCATGAGGCCTCGTTCACCCTCAATAGTAATTGTTGCCTCACGGAGAGACGGATTGATTGTTAGCCACAAGAACATATCATGATATCTGGCTCTGTGCTCCTTAAATACACAATTTAAATAATGTACACACTGACGTGGGTGTGGGATAGGCCCTTTTGACAGCTGGACCAGCCTTATGGGTAAATACATGGAAAAATATAATTTGCCTTCTCATATTTCCACAAGGGGGTAGGGAGGATCAGCAAGAACTACAGTACATACTATATATACTGTGTGTATATATATATATATATATATATATATATATATATATATATATATATATATATATATATATATATATATAATACAAATACTCACACATTCCCCAGAAAACATGGATTCACCCCAGATACTAATACAGTATCTGGGATAAGTCCTTCCAGGATTGTCATTTTAACAGAAATTTCACATTACTCGGTCAAATATGGAAATATGGGAAGGCTACTGACTGACTGAATATCATTTGCAACACTCAATATCTCTGTCATGATAAAGCATTGGAATTTATGTATGGATCCAGGGATGCCATTTGGCCGGATTATATCCATTCGGGACCATTCAGCCGTCTGTTTTTAAACGTCTACCCCTATCCAGGTGTCGATTTTTAGCTGGCGAGCGATAGCGAGCCAGCATATTTGAGTTTTTTAGACAGCAGGCGAAATTTGTAGATTTTTTGGTAGAAAAATGTCTCCGGCGAAGCCGGACTTCTCTTCAGAATGCTGTAGCAAAATTGTAGTCCTCTAACAGTATATGGCAATAGTTCCAGCTGATTGGTGATTGTGATTGTTACTGTTAAAACCATGGTTCCTACGGCACAAATACTGGTCGAAAGCACAGTGAGAACGCTTATTTTGCCAAAACAGCTGAAATACAACGTAGATACTATAAATATAGACAAAGCCATCTACTTACCTATTCAAACGTATGAATGTTCTACCGCGGGTCATCTCCCTGTTGCAAGGCGAAGGACAAATGCTGTCTTGCAGCCACGGGGGCAATGGAGCAACATGCTGGACATCGTTGTTAGTGGTCGTGCCTCGCGCCTCAATAAATATTCACCTGTCATTGCTACAGTCATAGCCTCGGAAACCTCACCTGTTGTGGGGGTGGGCTCTCGTCAGAAAGTGACGAGGGGGGGGGGGGGGGCGCAATTACAGGACGCGGAATGTATTCAATAAAGGTACACTTTACATATCATGACACGGTTCAGAACACACGTAATAACATACGATTCCGTTTATTTGGTTTACTACACATGACTGCATGCATTGACCTCCTAATACACACATACGGCAAAACAGCCATTACCAAGGGGATTATGCCTTGCTTTCATGCTCGTTCGCCCCACTTCTCGTTTCCATGCCCAGACATAGCAGTAACTGTATGAATAATAGCAAAGTATGATACTTAAATACATAATTATATAGTATTTAATGTACGTAATCGCAATAACCTAAGTATTCACGATAACATAAACCGTATACTACAGCTTTGAAAGAGGGAGGGTGAGTGGGAGTAATGAGGGAGACGGGGAGAGGGTGAACTAGGCACTGGGGTAATGGTCTGGGGGTTGGTAGGGGGGTTGGAGGGGTTAGACAGTGCCCCACACTCGTCTGAATGTGTACAAGACCCTAGAGGCGATGACTGGATTAGACTTCATATTCTTCAGTAAACTTCTGACTAAACACTTATGGCAATGTAATATATTATCTATAAATTAGGTCGGGGTGTAACAGGCTTTGTGCTGAAATACCATACTGATACAACAATTCATTTGCGAGATATTTGCGAAAAACAGTGTGACGCTGCCTTTGAAATCCATTAGTAGAAGCAACTGAGCGTTGAGACTTGGTTTACTTAATGATAACCGGGCGTCGGGCACTACTATATATATACAGTATATACTGTATATCCATTCCAAATACGGTAGCGATAATGTCATGTCTTGACTGTCATTACGTTTGGCTCGCTCTGTACTGTATTGATGTCTGTCAGATGATAAATAGGGCGGGTAAGTTTAGGAACATGTTTGTATATCTCACTCGAAATAAAGAAATCCGGTTTAGATATTGCTGATACCAATTATTGATCAAAATAGACTTCGTGCCGAGACATCACGTATTTGGTCGCCTGTACACACACCCGTATAATATAACTGGATTAGGGTGTTGCAAATACTATATCGAATGAAGATAAATAAACGGAGTGTTAATTTGTAATAAAGGACTAAATAGGTCTACCAGCTTTAGTTTCAGTTTTTAGAAGGTAAATCTACAGTTATACTACCCCTCCCCCACTACCTCCCCCCTTCAAAACACGCCTTTTAGCGTGTTTTTGGATAGTTCAGCAGATGCGGAAACTGGAAAAAATCGTATTTTGATAACAATTTATCACCAACCAGATATGAGTTTTTCAGGGAATTTGTTGTTGTTTTTTATTTTTTATTTGATGTACAGTGTTGTTTAATACCGAGGACCGTCGCATTTTAGTATTTTTAACATTAGCCTAACATAACCTAACCGAAAACTAACCTGTCTCGTGACCGGTCTAAACCCAGCTCACGTTCCCTGTTTATGGGTGCGCGACGGTCTAAACCCAGCTCACGTTCCCTGTTTATGGGTTCGCGAAGGTTTGTAATACTTCAATGTATCTATTTCAAGTCAAATATACATTTCCGCGCATCATCAAACCATACTAAGTCTACTACTAATAATATTAACCCATTAGTACCAACAGAATAGCGACAAAATAGGGGTAGTATAACTAGATTTATCCCCTACGGTACCAGGGATGGCCTTTTCATCGTATTCTGGCAACGGTTAGACGATTTTATGCAGCTTAGGAAGGACCTCTAGCAATAATAAGGTTACAAATGATCTCGACCAACCCTTATAACTACCACAGATCCTTCCTAAGTTGCATAATATCGTCTAAATATAGCTAGAATACAATATAGCACACGTCGCTGGTAGCCTACTCAACGGGTTAAGGGGGATGTAGTTGCTTTTTCTCCCTCATGCTTAGTTCCATTAGCTTTGTGATTTTAAGAAGTTCGTTCCACTAGTTTGCGATTTTAAGACCTTTTGCCCCATGTCTCTATCAAAATAAAGACCTTTTGTGCCATTTAGGCTAGGTGTCAATATTTTCCTGGCGAGCAATAGCAAGCTTGTAATTCTATGAGGAATCGGCCTTCGGCTGGAACACTTTTCTACCAAATAATGTACAACTTTAACATGAATGGGGGTCTAGGGGGTGTTATATTAAGTTTTATGGAGGTCTTGGGAGGAAACTAAAAACAATAATAAAACAAATAAATATATGGCATAACCATGTGTAGGTGGGGGGGAGGCCACCTGTACTTAGATCTCAATCATTTGGTAATTTTACAATATATTTTTACATTTTACATTCATAAATAGTCCATTAATATACTAGATTAGGTTAGGTTAAAGATATTGTTCAATGGTCCTTAGTAAATAGGCATCTAAAAACCCGTTCTCCCCGCTACACAGGATCTTACCAAATATATAAGCAAATCAATAAGCCCATGTAAGGGGAGATGGTTCACTTTTTGAGCGATTTGTGCATGTTTTCATTATTTTTCTAGTTTCCTCCCTAGACCTCCATCAAATTTAAAAAAAAACATCCATTAGATCCCCCTTTTAGATTAATTTGTAAAAAATTTCGGTAGAAAAATGTTCCGGCCTTAGGCCGGTTCTTCTAACATTACAGGGAAACAATCGACACCTAAATAGCACGAAAGGTCTAAATATTGACGAATAAATGGGGCGAAAGCCGAAAGTTCTTAACATCGACTAACTAATGGGGCAAACATCTTAACATCTGAACACTAATGGGGCTAAACATGAGGGAGCAAGTGGTCCAGAAAAGCGGCCCCTCCCCCCTTAAGTGTTTGTCTAGGCCAAGGTCGAGGTGCAAGGCTACTATACGAGGGTCTCCAGCCAGGGTAGCTTTATCTAGGTTAACCCTTTTGGTACCGGTCACGGCTTTTGGGGTTGGATTTGGGCTACATTTAGAAGATTTATATTTACCGGTCACGTCTTTTTTGGGTTTGACTTCAGCTACATATAGACGATTTTTTATTAAGTTTAGGAAGAATATTTGGCAGCTAGAGGGATTAATTCAGATAGTCTACATCATACTAAATTTCGATGAATATGTTCAGACCCACCAATATCTCACGCTCCCTCCCCCTCACCCTCCCTATCTATTATACATATATTTTCCTCTCCTGTGACCTGGGGGCGACAGGTGGGTCCCCCGCTTCATTAGCCCGCTTCTTCTGCCTCGCCTACACCACATACGGGAAGGTACTGCAGAGAGAGAGAGAGAGAGAGAGAGAGAGAG
Organism: Paralithodes platypus; assembly: GCA_032716605.1. Classification (NCBI taxonomy): domain Eukaryota; kingdom Metazoa; phylum Arthropoda; class Malacostraca; order Decapoda; family Lithodidae; genus Paralithodes; species Paralithodes platypus. The sequence continues at coordinate 52,920,209 of CM064547.1, read as the reverse complement.
AGAGAGAGAGAGAGAGAGAGAGAGAGAGAGAGAGAGAGAGAGAGAGAGAGATGAGAGAGAGAGAAAAGAGAGAGAGAAAGAGAGAGAGAGAGAGAGAGAGAGAGAGAGAGAGAGAGAGAGAGAGAGAGAGAGAGAGAGAGAGAGAGAGAGAGAGAGAGAGAGAGAGAGAGAGAGAGAGAGAGAGAGAGAGAGAGAGAGAGAGAGAGAGAGAGAGAGAGAGATTTAGTTCTCTTTTTACGCTTTCAGGATGGTACTACTGCTACTGTTTTCAGAGAGAGAGAGCGAGAGTTAGAGAGAGAAAGAAAGAATGTGAGAGTGAGAGAGTTAGTTTTTATAATTCAACGGTAAATTTCAACCATATAGTTTCCGGTCATATCTTGAAATACAATTTGTGTTCTGTCTAGTAATTGCTATTTTGGTTATATATTTTTGTCTCCGCTAAGCAAACTTTGGGGAGATTGTGTGTTCGTCGATGTATCTCGGTCACATTAAGGACATCTGCTGCAGATATAATATCACTATATATCACCATAACATGTATCCAAGGTTACATAAAAAAATAAAGCTTTTCTAAATTTAAATAAGACAATATACCCCGACATTTCTGGCAATGTTTGCCGTCTTTCGTGACGTGACCAGTTTAATCATCTTTTCCCGAACGTTCGTACTAGCCTAGATGTATTTATTTACGCTGTGTACTTTGACAGACTAGGCATTATTTCGTTAAAGTAAAGACTGAATTGCTTAGCATAGCACATAATATATATGTCGGTAAATACCAATGCTAACCGATTTATTTGACTACAGGTTGGCGACTTGGCCTATGGTTTTCGCTCACGACCGAAGACAGTTGGTTGCTCCGATTGACGTCGGAGCAACACAATCTAGGCAACAGATTGTCCAGATTGCAGCTGGTTGGCCAGATTAATGCTCGTGTGATACCCGTTTAACACACAAGGTAGGTTGGCCGCAATTTATACAAACGGTATATATATATAACCATCCACCTTCCTCTACCTCTCCGAGCTCGGTGTTTTTGTTTCTATCCTACTGGTCACTAAAGCCGGTATCACACGAGAGCTTTTATAGTCAACATTCGACGATGAATATTTTTCTGGCAACATTTCTGGACTATTTTGCACTGGTATCGGAAACTAGACTGATGATGGATGAATTTAGCCAACCAATATATTTTAGATGTTTACCTTATTACCAGTGTTAAGTATAAATGTTGAGTGAAAATGCGCTCGTGTGATACCGGCTTAAGAGTATGGAGGTGGCGCACGATGGGTGGAGAGGTGAGTGGGTGTGGAGGTGGAGGTGGAGGTGGAGGTGGAGGGGAGAAAGTACTGGTAGGTTAAATAAGTATGTACTGTATGTATGTATATACTCAGGCACATACCCCATAGCTGGGGGTGGCCGACTCGAAACAGAGCCCGAACAGGGACAACACAACATAAAAACAAAACAAAATACGAAGTCTCGCATATCTAAAAAAGTTAATTAAGTTAATTAAGTAAGTTATACAAATTGAGAACTATATTGCCGGTAGGCCTATGTGGTGAAGCCCTCTTAATCAACCCCATCATTAACATTTAGCATTAGTCTTACAATAATAGATTACAAAGTATTAATTATTATATTTAATACCCAGCTTTACTTAGTTTGTGATATAATGACTCGTCAGGCAATTGGGTGTAATTAGGCAAAGTGCTTATTATATATTAAAACAAGAGAAACCTGAAGCAAACTAATGGCAATAATTGTGAGTGAAATAGGGACGCGGAAGTTTTTTTTCTCTCTCTCTCTCTCTCTCTCTCTCTCTCTCTCTCTCTCTCTCTCTCTCTCTCTCTCTCTCTCCAAACTAATTTATTGGTATGAATACAATTATAGTATACAGGTCTTTATAACAAAACAGATTTTGTTAGCAAACTACAAACTAGCGACAAATTAGATTAACAGAAGTAGTAAAATATTTTAAATTAGATAAGTTACCTTTGTAGTGTGAAATAATGTTGATCTCTGGATGACTTCCTCAAGCATGGGAGTCACAGTAAATGCTAAGTTAGTGGTATATTTAAATTGACCATGATTCAATATGTCTGCTTCTGTGTGTATGTGTGCCTCTGTGTCTGTCTGCTGTTGTGTGTTTCTGTCAGTCTGTCTGCTTCTATGTGTATGTCTGTCAAAGTGTCTGCTTCTGTGTCTGTGAGTGTGCCCCTTTGTCTGTCAAAGTGTCTGCTTCTGTATCTGAGTTTGCCCCTTTGTCTGTCAAAGTGTCTGCTTCTGTGTCTTGAGTTTGCCCCTTTGTGTGTCAAAGTGTCTGCTTCTGTGTCTGAGTTTGCCCCTTTGTGTGTCAAAGTGTCTGCTTCTGTGTCTGTGAGTTTGCCCCTTTGTCTGTCAAAGTGTCTGCTTCTGTATCTGAGTTTGCCCCTGTGTCTGTCAAAGTGTCTGCTTCTGTGTCTGTGAGTGTGCCCCTTTGTCTGTCAAAGTGTCTGCTTCTCTATCTGAGTTTGCCCCTTTGTCTGTCAAAGTGTCTGCTTCTGTGTCTGAGTTTGCCCCTTTGTCTGTCAAAGTGTCTACTTCTGTGTCTGAGTTTGCCCCTTTGTCTGTCAAAGTGTCTGCTTCTGTGTCTGAGTTTGCCCCTTTGTCTGTCAAAGTGTCTGCTTCTGTGTCTGAGTTTGCCCCTTTGTCTGTCAAAGTGTCTGCTTCTGTGTCTGAGTTTGGCCCTTTGTCTGTCAAAGTGTCTGCTTCTCTATCTGAGTTTGCCCCTTTGTCTGTCAAAGTGTCTGCTTCTGTGTCTGAGTTTGTCCCTTTGTCTGTCAAAGTGTCTGCTTCTGTGTCTGAGTTTGCCCCTTTGTCTGTCAAAGTGTCTACTTCTGTGTCTGAGTTTGCCCCTTTGTCTGTCAAAGTGTCTACTTCTGTGTCTGAGTTTGGCCCTTTGTCTGTCAGTGTCTGCTTCTGTGTCTGAGTTTGCCCCTTTGTCTGTCAAAGTGTCTGCTTCTGTGTCTGAGTTTGGCCCTTTGTCTGTCAAAGTGTCTGCTTCTCTATCTGAGTTTGCCCCTTTGTCTGTCAAAGTGTCTGCTTCTGTGTCTGAGTTTGTCCCTTTGTCTGTCAAAGTGTCTGCTTCTGTGTCTGAGTTTGCCCCTTTGTCTGTCAAAGTGTCTGCTTCTGTGTCTGAGTTTGCCCCTTTGTCTGTCAAAGTGTCTGCTTCTCTATCTGAGTTTGCCCCTTTGTCTGTCAAAGTGTCTGCTTCTGTGTCTGAGTTTGCCCCTTTGTCTGTCAAAGTGTCTGCTTCTGTGTCTGAGTTTGCCCCTTTGTCTGTCAAAGTGTCTGCTTCTGTCTGAGTTTGCCCCTTTGTCTGTCAAAGTGTCTGCTTCTCTATCTGAGTTTGCCCCTTTGTCTGTCAAAGTGTCTGCTTCTGTGTCTGAGTTTGCCCCTTTGTCTGTCAAAGTGTCTGCTTCTGTGTCTGAGTTTGCCCCTTTGTCTGTCAAAGTGTCTGCTTCTGTGTCTGAGTTTGCCCCTTTGTCTGTCAAAGTGTCCTGCTTCTGTGTCTGAGTTTGCCCCTTTGTCTGTCAAAGTGTCTGCTTCTGTGTCTGAGTTTGCCCCTTTGTCTGTCAAAGTGTCTGCTTCTGTGTCTGAGTTTGCCCCTTTGTCTGTCAAAGTGTCTGCTTCTGTGTCTGAGTTTGCCCCTTTGTCTGTCAAAGTGTCTGCTTCTGTTGTCTGAGTTTGCCCCTTTGTCTGTCAAAGTGTCTGCTTCTGTGTCTGAGTTTTGCCCCTTCTGTCAAAGTGTCTGCTTCTGTGTCTGAGTTTGCCCCTTTGTCTGTCAAAGTGTCTGCTTCTGTGTCTGAGTTTGCCCCTTTGTGTCTTGTTTCGGCTTGTCTGTATTTGTTTGTATCTTCATTTATTTTCCCTTTGTGCACCTGTGACTTTTCAGTTCGCCTGTGTCTTCATAAAACGTTCTGTCTTTTGATTTGTTGTCCTTTTCTCTATTATTTGTCTGTATACCTGTTTGAAAAAACGTTTATATCCATTCCGCTAATTAACCCCTTGAGGATTATGCCGAGTTTTGACAGTTTATTCTGGCTACCATTAGACGATTTTATACAGCTTTGGAAGGATCTATGGGAATAACAGGGTAAAGACTGTTACAACTAACCCTTCTGACTTTCACATACCCTTCCTAATCTGAATAAAATCGTCTAATAATAGCCAGACAACAGAACAGAAATGCGTGTTGGTATATTGGAAGGGTGTTTCGACCTACTATGCTTCCGTCTCTCTCTCTCTCTCTCTCTCCTCTCCTCTCTCTCTCTCTCTCTCTCTCTCTCTCTCTCTCTCTCTCTCTCTCTCTCTCTCTCTCTCTCTCTCTCTCTCTCTCTCTCTCTCTCTCTCTCTCTCAAGAGAAGGTACTGTATGTGGACAATTGGACCACCTTTGTAGGGAACTCGTCCCTGTACAGCGGAGATGGCATTCATTTATCAGAAAAAGGCGTTCAGCACATGAGTGACACCCTAAATCAAGCAACCTACATTGCCCACGAAAACAACGCCAGTCAGGACCGAGAAATAACTATGCTAATAGACTCCTCTGAGTATTGATATCGCTACCCCCGGAAAAGCCCTCCCACAACCCCACCCAATCAAACTCCACCCGCACAGTTAAGAGAAATAAATAACCCCACCCAACCCTTAGAAGTCCATCACAACCATTTAAAGGAAACCGTCAACCCCAATGGCCCACAAGTTGCGAAAACTTACCTACCTGAACCACAAAACAAACTAAACAACCCCACCCAACCCCATCCAAGCCAACCCAACCAATTGAATGAATTTGACAACCCGCCGCGGCTTCAAGTCATAACCCCAAACCCATCCTCACCAATAAGAAAAACAAATCCAGCGCATGCTGAGAGAAATGATATAAAAATAATATCCATAAATGCCTGCTCAATAAGAAACAAAATAGACGAACTCAAATGTCTGTTATTAAATGAGAAAGTTGACGTTATTTGTATAACGGAAACACATCTGAACCTTAAAAATAAAGATCTACTTCATGAATATCACATAGAGCCATATAAATTTTTTCATAAAGACCGTAACAATGGAAAACAAAGAGGGGGGGTTGCAATGTACGTTGCAACCTACTTAAACCCAGTCGAGGTGACTCTCCCCGAAAGTAATGCAGAAATAGTGTGCGTCAAAATAAATACAAAAAACATGAACTTAAATATCACTACAGCGTACCGACCACCGAGACTAACTGTTGCCGATGATACAATTTTTTATGAAATACTAGAGAAAACCCTTAATTCCGACGAAACAGTTTTACTAGGTGACTATAACCTCCCCCTAATTGACTGGAATACCACGACCGGATAAAATGCTGAGTCACGCCTAATGACAAGCTTCATCCAGGACAATTTTTTGACTCACACGTAAAACAGCCGACGCGAGACAGGAATATACTAGACCTCGTAATCACTACCCAAGAAAATTTATTATCAAACCTGGATGTAGGTGAACATCTGGCAACGTCCGATCATAAAATCTTAAAAATCAACGTTATAAGCAAATATTCCTCAGTAAAAACAACAGGAATGGTTTCGGACTTCAAAAACGCAAATTATGACGGACTTAAGGAATCGCTATCAAACATACACTCAAACCTCATAAATATAAACGAAGTAAATGAACTATGGGGACATTTTAAGTCTACAATTACAGAAGCGCATAAACAATTTGTACCCATGAAACCAAAACGTAGTACGAAATCAAGTATGCCCCCTTGGTACAGTAGAGACATTGGCAAGGCAATAAGGAAAAGGAATCAACTCCACAAACTTGTAAAAAATAACACAAACACTGAAGTAATTAAAAACTTGTACAAAAATAGTAGAAGGGAAGTGAAAAAAATAATTAGGGCGAACAAACAAAATTACGAAATGACTATTGCCAGAGAAAGTGCCACAAACCCCAAAAAATTCTACAGTTACGTAAACAAAAATAAACAGATCAAAAGCGGAATCGGACCTCTAATAGAAGATGGCCAGACAATAACAGGCGACACAAACACGGCAAATCTGCTCAACAAATATTTTGGCTCAGTTTTCACAGAAGAAATTATCGATCATACCCTTGAAAATAACACCTCAACTCATGAGATAGGAGATTTCACCATCAGTGTTACCGAAGTACAAAGCAAATTGAGTAATTTAAATGTAAATAAGACCCCGGGACCCGACATGCTCCACCCGAAAATAATTAAGAATGTCAAGGACGAAATAGCAAAACCCCTGACACAACTATTTAACTTATCACTACTACAGGGGATTGTACCGAGTGATTGGAAAGATGCGAACATTACGCCGATATACAAGAAGGGTAGCAAGGCCAAAGCGAGTAATTACAGACCAATTAGCCTAACTTCAATTGTAGGAAAAATCATGGAAAAAATCATTAGAGATAAGATTGTAGATTACCTCGAATCAAACAACCTAATCAAAAATAGTCAACACGGCTTTAGATCAAATAAGTCATGCCTAACAAATTTGATTGAATTTTATAACAAACTATTCACATATAACGACATGACGAAATCACTAGATATAATCTTCTTGGACTTTCAAAAAGCTTTCGACAAGGTGCCTCACCGAAAACTATTGGCTAAACTGGAGAGGATAGGTATCAAAGGTGAAATTCATTCTTGGATAAAAAATTGGCTTACGGACAGAAGACAGAGAGTGGTGATAAATGGAGTGGAATCGGAGTGGGAGCCTGTCACTAGTGGAGTTCCACAGGGTTCAGTCCTTGGACCGGTCCTGTTTCTCATTTACATTAACGATATCGATGTAGGGGTAAACAACACCATTTCCAAATTCGCCGACGATACAAAAATAGGAAATACAGTCCTGAACGAAGATGATAGAAATGCGTTGCAATCTGATTTAAACAAGATATCAGAGTGGTCGAAAAAATGGCAGATGCCCTTCAATGTCGATAAATGTCAGGTGCTGCAGGTTGGTAGCAGAAATATGAAATACAAATACGAAATGAATGGCAAACAAATAAAAACCGCAACGGTAGTAAAAGACCTAGGGGTACTAATATCTGAAAACCTAAAAACTTCCGACCAATGTATAGCAGCTGCAAATAAGGCAAACATAGCATTGGGCTTTATTAAACGAAAATTTACATATAAACATGAAAACGTAATAGTGCCACTGTTCAAAAGTATGGTGAGGCCCCACCTTGAATATGGTGTGCAGTTCTGGTCACCTTATCTGATCAAGGACATTGTAAGACTCGAGTCAGTACAGCGTAGAGCGACGAAGATGATACCCTCATTAAGAAATAAACCATATGAAGAAAGACTTAAACGATTGAACCTGTTCTCATTAAAAAAGAGGAGGTTGAGGGGTCAGCTTATTGAGTGCTTTAAGATACTAAAAGGTTTCGACAAAGTCGATGTAAATGCACTATTCACATTAAACAATACTAATCAAACTCGCGGAAATGGAATGAAATTAAAAACCAAAAAGGCAAACCTAGATGTCACAAAGAGTTTCTTCACCTACAGTGTGGCGACAGAGTGGAATAAACTACCAGCGAGAGTGGTGGAGAGCGACACAATAAACGCCTTCAAGGGAAGGCTTGACCTCTATCTGCAGAGGGCTGGGGTGATATGAATGGAAAAAAAAAAAAAAAAAAAAAAAAAAAAAAAAAAAAAATGTATGTATATGTATGTGTGTGCACTGTACAGTATGTATATATATACTGTATATATATGTGTGTATGTATGTATGTGTATATGTATATGTATGTATATGTATATATGTATATGTATGTATGTGTATGTGTATATATGCATATATGCATATTATAGTTTGTAAGGCCAGACTGCCTAGTAAGGACCTTGAGGTCTGTGTGGTCTGTGTATCTATGTAGCTCTCTCTCTCTCTCTCTCTCTCAGTACTTCACTATCGACCAATCTAATTACACGCGGGGAAACGGTTGCAAAATTATTGGTAAATCTTTTAACTCGCACGAATCTAAGAATTTCTTCTTCAATCGAGTTGTCAACTTGTGGAATGGGCTTCCCCGAAACGTTATAGACTGCATCACCGTTGATTCATTTAAACTCCGCCTAGACAAATATCTCTCATCAAACCCGCGACTGACTGCGTTTGTAAATGAATAACTTTATTTTATCCCCCCCTCAGTTACTAACCCTTATGTCCTCTACTAACTTCCTAATCCTGCCAAGGACATTAGTTCCAGGGCAGTAATTCCCTTTCCAATGTTCCCTTACCCACTCTAAACCACTGTTTGGACACTTGATCCTCAGTGTTTTGGAGGACAAGCAACCTAGAAGGGTCACTAGAACTGTTGTTGCTTGATTTCCTTTGTACTCTCTCTCTCTCCCCCCCCCCCCGACTCCCCCTAACCCAGACGAAACTCTGATCTACCGGAAAATGACGTCTAATTGAGCGTACTTCTTTTGTTGTGCTTGTGCGTCCACTTCGAAGGTCTTTGTAAGTTTCCGAACCGCGAGATCTGATTAGTCCAGTGTAGCGATTATTGTCTAAAGGGGAGATAGTTATTAGTCCAGTGTAGCGATTATTGTCTAAAGGGGAGATATTTATTAGTCCAGTGTAGCGATTATTGTCTAAAGGGGAGATATTTTTAGTCCAGTGTAGCGATTATTGTCTAAAGGGGAGATATTTATTAGTCCAGTGTAGCGATTATTGTCTAAAGGGGAGATATTTATTAGTCCAGTGTAGCGATTATTGTCTAAAGGGGAGATATTTATTAGTCCAGTGTAGCGATTATTGTCTAAAGGGGAGATATTTATTCGTACTTTTCTTTCACGTTTTTTCCCTTAACCCTTTCTGTCCCGGTGACATCCTTTACATTATATTCTGGCTACTATTAGACGATTTTACTCAGTTTAGGAAGGAGGTCTGCCCATGGAAAGGCTACAGACTCTCTCAAGTAATTTTAGCTACCATACATCCTTCCTAAGCTTCATCAAATCGTCTAAATGTAGTTAGAATAAAATTCAAAAGACGTCGCCGTCGACCAAGTTGGACAGATCACACTCGACTGTCTTAACCCCTTCTGTACCGGCGACATCCTTTTATATTAACTTGATTCTGGCTACTATTAGACGATTTCATTCAGTTTAAAAAAGGCCGTCAGCAATTAACAGGCTTCGAACTATCTCACTGAAGGGGAGACTGGCCGTTTGTTTGGTCTATTAATTAATTTATTCATATATGTTTTTTAGTTTCCTCCCTAGACCTACATCAATCTTAGAAAAACACCCCCTAGACCCCCTTCAAGATAAATTTGTACATTTTTCGGTAGAAAAATGTCCCGGCCGAAGGCCGGTTCCTCTTAAAATTGCAGGCTCGCTATCGCTCGCCAGGAAATAATCGACACCTAAATCGACACGAAAGGTCTTAAAATTGACAACGAAATGGGGCGAAAGGTGTTAAAATCGCCAAACTAATGGGCCGAACGTCTTATAATCTCAAAACTAGTGGGGCTAAACATTAGGGACAAGGGGGTCTAGCAAAAACGGTCTGCCTCCCCTTAACCCTTTTTACTACCACAGACCCTTCTTAAACTACACAGAATCCTCTAAATATAGCTAGAAGAAAATGAAAAAAGAAAAGAAAACACGTCCCCGGTACAGAACGGGTTAATAATAATGATTGATTGTGATTTGGATAATAAGTTTTCACAATGGTTGTCTTGACTAGTAATACACCTTGTCAGACCTCTGTGTGCGATACACATAGCCACTAACTGGAGACATTAAGGGGAGATGGGCCATTTTTCTGGTCCCCTTTCTTCCTCACGCTTATCCCCATTAGTATTGCGATTTTAAGACGTTTGCCCCATTAGTTTATCGATTTTAAGACCTTTCGCCCCATTTGTTTGTCAATTTTAAGACTTTTCGTGTCGTTTAGGTGTCGATTTTTTTCCCAGGCGAGCGATAGCGAGCCTGTAATTGTGGAGGCACCGGCCTTCGGCCGTCAAATTTGTCTACCGAAAAATGTACAAATGAATCTCGAAGGGGGATTTCATGGCTGTTTTTTTTTAAAGTTTCATGGAGGTCTAGGGAGGAAACTAATTCAAATAAATTAGTATATAAATAAATAGACCCCCCAAAATAACCACTGTCCCCTTAACGTATCCCCAGCATTGTCACACACCTTACTGTTGTCCAAATAGTGACAAAGGGGTTGGGGTACAGGTGGAGGGGTCTTAGTAATATAATTGGCCTGGCTCAGTGAGTGAAGACAAGGCCGATACTATACAAAGACACACACACACATACACATACATATACTACACACACACACACACTACACACACACATATATATATACACATACACAAACACGTTATTCTGCTCCCTACACCACAATGTACACCTTCATTGTTCACTTTACTATTCACTTACACCTCACCAGTGCTTTCACTTACAATTATCAAGCTCAGAGAGAGAGAGTGAGAGTGAGTGAGTGAGTGAGTGAGTGAGTGAGAGTGAGAGTGAGAGTGAGAGAGAGAGAGAGAGAGTACCGTGAGTACCGTGAGTAAAATAATAATACCATATACATAAATGATGAAATAAGTACGGCCATCCCCCCTTCAACCCTCTACCAATGTGTGATTCCAATGGTTATCTTGTGTTCCCAGGTGGTGATGGCGTTATCACCTGTGGGGCCCCCTTTACAACCGGGGCCCCCTTCACAGCCAGGCCTTAAGGGGGGTCACCGGCTTTTTCTTATCTTTCTCTCCTTTTCTCTCTTTCCCTGGCTTGTATCCATTCGGCCCCATTCAGCCAACTGTTTTAAGACGTTTATTCCCATCTAGGTGTCGATTTTTTCCTGGCGAGCGATAGCGAGCCAGCATTGTATGCAGAAATCCGGCTTCGCCGGAGAAATTTTTCTATCGAAAAATGTACAAATTTATCTTGCTGTCAAAACAAAAATATATATATGCTGGCTAGCTACTGCTCGCCAGGAAAATATTGACACCTGGATGGGGATAAACATCTTAAAACAGTAGGCTGAATGGGGCCGAATGGATACAAGCCAAAGAGAGAGGGAGAGAAAGAGAACAAAAAAGCGAGGTGGGGTCCCTTAAGATGTCTCCTTGGCCTTTGATGCTGGCCAAGGGTGACTGCAGTTCAAGCCATTGTAGATTCTAGACCAGCACACAGGCAGCTTCAGGTGTGTAGTGTTGGTGGTGTAATGGTTTAGGTGCTAACGTTGTGGGTGTTGGTGGTGTAATGGTTTAGGTGCTAATGTTCTGGGTGTTGGTGGTGTAATGGTTTAGGTGCTAATGTTCTGGGTGTTGGTGGTGTAATGGTTTAGGTGCTAATGTTCTGGGTGTTGGTGGTGTAATGGTTTAGGTGCTAATGTTCTGGGTGTTGGTGGTGTAATGGTTTAGGTGCTAATGTTCTGGGTGTTGGTGGTGTAATGGTTTAGGTGCTAATGTTCTTGGTGTTGGTGGTGTAATGGTTTAGGTGCTATGTTCTTGGTGTTGGTGGTGTAATGGCTTAGGTGCTAATGTTCTGGGTGTTGGTGGTGTAATGGTTTAGGTGCTAATGTTCTGGGTGTTGGTGGTGTAATGGTTTAGGTGCTAATGTTCTTGGTGTTGGTGGTGTAATGGTTTAGGTGCTATGTTCTTGGTGTTGGTGGTGTAATGGTTTAGGTGCTAATGTTCTGGGTGTTGGTGGTGTAATGGTTTAGGTGCTAATGTTCTGGGTGTTGGTGGTGTAATGGTTTAGGTGCTAATGTTCTGGGTGTTGGTGGTGTAATGGTTTAGGTGCTAATGTTCTGGGTGTTGGTGGTGTAATGGTTTAGGTGCTAATGTTCTGGGTGTTGGTGGTGTAATGGTTTAGGTGCTAATGTTCTTGGTGTTGGTGGTGTAATGGTTTAGGTGCTATGTTCTTGGTGTTGGTGGTGTAATGGCTTAGGTGCTAATGTTCTGGGTGTTGGTGGTGTAATGGTTTAGGTGCTAATGTTCTTGGTGTTGGTGGTGTAATGGTTTAGGTGCTAATGTTCTTGGTGTTGGTGGTGTAATGGTTTAGGTGCTATGTTCTTGGTGTTGGTGGTGTAATGGTTTAGGTGCTAATGTTCTGGGTGTTGGTGGTGTAATGGTTTAGGTGCTAATGTTCTGGGTGTTGGTGGTGTAATGGTTTAGGTGCTAATGTTCTGGGTGTTGGTGGAGTAATGGTTTAGGTGCTAATGTTCTTGGTGTTGGTGGTGTAATGGTTTAGGTGCTATGTTCTTGGTGTTGGTGGTGTAATGGCTTAGGTGCTAATGTTTCTGGGTGTTGGTGGTGTAATGGTTTAGGTGCTAATGTTCTGGGTGTTGGTGGTGTAATGGTTTAGGTGCTAATGTTCTTGGTGTTGGTGGTGTAATGGTTTAGGTGCTATGTTCTTGGTGTTGGTGGTGTAATGGTTTAGGTGCTAATGTTCTGGGTGTTGGTGGTGTAATGGTTTAGGTGCTAATGTTCTGGGTGTTGGTGGTGTAATGGTTTAGGTGCTAATGTTCTGGGTGTTGGTGGTGTAATGGTTTAGGTGCTAATGTTCTGGGTGTTGGTGGTGTAATGGTTTAGGTGCTAATGTTCTGGGTGTTGGTGGTGTAATGGTTTAGGTGCTAATGTTCTGGGTGTTGGTGGTGTAATGGTTTAGGTGCTAATGTTGTGGGTGTTGGTGGTGTAATGGTTTAGGTGCTAATGTTGTGGGTGTTGGTGGTGAAATGGTTTAGGTGCTATGTTCTTGGTGTTGGTGGTGTAATGGTTTAGGTGCTAATGTTCTGGGTGTTGGTGGTGTAATGGTTTAGGTGCTAATGTTCTTGGTGTTGGTGGTGTAATGGTTTAGGTGCTTATGTTCTGGGTGTTGGTGGTGTAATGGTTTAGGTGCTAATGTTGTGGGTGTTGGTGGTGTAATGGTTTAGGTGCTAATGTTCTGGGTGTTGGTGGTGTAATGGTTTAGGTGCTAATGTTGTGGGTGTTGGTGGTGTAATGGTTTAGGTGCTTATGTTCTGGGTGTTGGTGGTGTAATGGTTTAGGTGCTAATGTTGTGGGTGTTGGTGGTGTAATGGTTTAGGTGCTATGTTGTGGGTGTTGGTGGTGTAATGGTTTAGGTGCTAATGTTCTGGGTGTTGGTGGTGTAATGGTTTAGGAGCTAATGTTCTTGGTGTTGGTGGTGTAATGGTTTAGGTTCTTATGTTGTTGTTGTTGTTGTTCCCTAAGCTGCCTGGCCGAACAGCCCCGAGTCCCTGAGAAAGGCCATGGCCACGATCGGGCTTTCCCACAGAGCTCTCATTGAGTGTAGATTGTGTTGTTGGCGTAAGTGGTTGTGTGAAATGCAGTCTTCTATGATGTGTTTAATGGTATGGGGTGCTGTGTTACATCCTGGGCAAGCGTCGACAACGGAGTCATCCAGTCTCTTCTGATAGCTCAGGAGAGCTGGATGGTGTCCGCATCGCAGCCTGGCCAGGTGGACTCTGTCCTCGCGAGGAAGGGAGGATTCGGAAGGATGGATTTCGGGAGGTCGTGGATGCAGCTGCGTGTTGTCTGTGAGTGAGTGGATGGATCGGTGAGAGATATGAGTATGGATGTGCTTCTGGAAGTTGGTTCGGGGTGGGCAGGGAGGGAGAGGACAATAATTGTGTGTGATACCGTGTGCTGGGTGTTGTTTTGATATTTCTTGGTGTCTGTGGGTGTGTTGCCATGTAGTTTAGTGGGTGGTCTTGGTTCGTGGAGGCTGCTGCCAGGAATTGAGTTCCTCTCATGTCCAGATGGTCTTTGACTTTGAGGATTTTGGTTTCTTGATGTAGGTGATCTGTGGGTACAGTAGCTGTGCAGCCTGTAATGATCTTCAGGGCTTTGTTTTGAATAGTCTGTAAGGTCTTATGATGTGTTTCAGCTAGGTTAGAAGCCCAGGCTGGGCTTGCGTATTCCATCACTGATCTTATGTATTGTTTATATACTGTGGTGGTAGTTTCTTTGTTGTGTCCAAATTTTGTGTGAGCAAGTGACCTGAGGGCGTTAAATCTGGGTGTCCGTTTCTTTTTAACCCTTTCACGCACATATGACGCAGAGGTTGCCAGATTAGCAATAAGAAATAGTTATCTCACTCTTATAATTACCTCTCCACAATTAGTTTTCTGCCCACAGCTAACTCAAAGACAACTGCAGAGGTTGAAGTAACTAAACTAAAGGTTTCTAAATACCCCTGATGGTAAGAAAGGCTTTAAAGTTCCCTAATAGGCTCAAAATCCCGTCATATGTCGGAGAGGGTTAATGTTTGTGGTGTGCTGTTTGAATGTCATATGAGTATCATATGTTACTCCTAGGATTTTGGGTGTGTGTGTATGTGTTAGGGGTGTGTTGTTTATGGTGAGTTGAGGGATGTATTCGTGTTCTTATGTTCTGGGTGTTGGTGGTGTAATGGTTTAGGTGCTAATGTTCTGGGTGTTGGTGGTGTAATGGTTTAGGTGCTAATGTTCTGGGTGTTAGTGGTGTAATGGTTTAGGTGCTTATGTTCTTATGTTCTGGGTGTTGGTGGTGTAATGGTTTAGGTTCTAATGTTCTGGGTGTTGGTGGTGTAATGGTTTAGGTTCTAATGTTCTGGGTGTTGGTGGTGTAATGGTTTAGGTGCTTATGTTCTAATGTTCTGGGTGTTGGTGGTGTAATGGTTTAGGTGCTTATGTTCTAATGTTCTGGGTGTTGGTGGTGTAATGGTTTAGGTGCTTATGTTCTAATGTTCTGGGTGTTGGTGGTGTAATGGTTTAGGTGCTTATGTTCTTATGTTCTGGGTGTTGGTGGTGTAATGATTTAGGTGCTGATGATCTGGGTGTGGTGTCCCGAGTTCGAATCCCGGGAGATCATAATTATGTTTTCATTAATTTATTCTAGTAAACTGGGGTTTGTAATGGATGGATAATGTTAAGAACGGGTTTCGTAATGTATTGATCCACCTCTGCCTGGATAGATTCAAAATGGCAGATAGAATGAGGTGTGTATTTGTGTCCGTTTTCCAGTAGCCTATATAGATACACAATGGGAAACAAATGAGTTGTGTATTTGTCCGCACTTTCCCGTATACAGATCCACTATTGGGGACCAAATAAGATGTGTGTCTGTGCCCCCTTTTCCTGTGTTGGTGGTGTAATGTTTTGGGTGCTTATGTTCTGGGTGTGGTGTCCCGAGTTCGAATCCCGGGAGGACCATTTTTTTTTTTTTTTCTTTTTTTTTTTATATTCCAACTTACTTCCTCTCGGGCATAGGCTGAGAGCCTTAACATTCACCGCTTTACAATGAACAGTGAAGCCCGTGAGGTCTTGTTCCAGTCTAGGGAGTGAGACATGTGAAGCACGTAGAGTACAACGAGCACCTGCCATCTTGCCTTCACATGAGGCACGGTGCTCACTCATGGCCCGAAACGACCCCATCTCTGAAGCCACCTCGTTCCCGTGCTTCACTGTCTCACCCCCTACACTCGGACTCTCACACTTACACACACACAACGCCACCTGTTGAGCAGGTAACTCATTAGTATATTCAAGTACATTGGGGTTTGTAATTAATGATTAATGTTAAGAACGGGGTGTTACTTATAGATAGTTGTATCATATTGTATTATAACTGTCTTGATGGTGTTGTTGTTGTTGTTGTTGTTCCCCAAGCTGCCTGGCCGAACAGCCCCAAGTCCCCGAGCAAGGCCAAGGCCATAGCCGAGCGCCCCCACAGAACCCCCCCTGCCGACCACAATAAAGCCTGGGTGACCGAAGCCACTCCATGGCGGGGAGCTGAGGAGGGTGCGGAAACGCCCGGGAAACCAAAGCCCCACCCAGGGCCCTGTGCCCCTCAGCAATTATGAAGAGAAAGTTGAGGGGCAAAGGAAAAATGTGACGCTTTGGCTTCCAATCTTGGTAGATTGGGAGGTCAATCCACGGAAGAGACGCAGTCACTGGAGATCTAGAAAATATATAAGTAAAAGGAACAGTCAGAGTAAGCTATGGGTATGGCAGAGATCGCTCAGTTCTCACTCTGATAGACCAGCCCATCACCACATGACTAGAACCCAATCCTCTCGGCATCAGCTAGGAAAGGCCCTAGAAAGCCGCCTTTGGCTCCCCTATTTCAACCCCTTTCGGGGTTGGGCACCCGCTCTCTTGATGGTGTAATGCTTAGTGTTTAAGATTTGTATGAGGTAACCTATGTTCGAATCCCGGTAGGATCACATGCTTTCAGTAATTTCATTGGGAAGTGATTGGTGTTGGGAGAGAAATAAAGGACTTAGAGTATGAATATGTGTCTTTAATCTAAATAAAGCTTAGATAAACTAGCCATACGGTGAAAATAGTACCTCTTTTCAAATTAGCAAAGCTGATCACTCGGCCTTTCAACGCCAGATTTTTACCTTAAGGGGATTTGGGTCGTTTTTATTTGCTCCTTTATGTATTACCGGTATTTTATTAGTTTCCTCCCTAGACCTCCATCAAACTTAAAAAACACCCGCCCAAGACTCTCCAAGATAAATTTGTACATTTTTCGATCTTAAATTATCTTAAATTAAAGGCTCGCTATCGCTCGCCAGGAAAAAATCGACACCTAAATGACACGAACAGTCTTAATATTGACAAAAAATGGGGCGAAAAGTCTTAAAATCGCCGAACTAATGGGTCGAACGTTTTATAATCTAAAAACCAATGGGGCTAAACATGAGGAAGAAGGAGGACCAGAAAAACGGCCCATCTCCCCTTACCCCATCATCAGTTTCCATTTTCCCCTCGTCACTGATTCTGTTACGCCTCCTATTTCGGGGTGTAAATTGGTCTTCGGATTGCCAGTTTCGTAAATTCGTTCCCTCATCTACACCCAAAGAGGCGAGGTTTTGGCGTACACAGCGCTACTGTTTTTCTTAAGGGGATAGTGGCCGGTATTTTGGTGTATTAATTAATTTATTTAATTATTTGTTAGTTTCCTCCCTAGACCTCAATCAAGCTTAGAAGAACACCCCCTAGACCCCCCTCCAAGATAAATTAGTACATTTTTCGGTAGAAAATGTCCTGATAAGTTCGTCTCAAAATTACAGGCTCGCTTTCGCTCCCCAGGAAAAAATAGACACCTAAATGGCACGAAAGGTCTTAAAATTGACAACGCCAGCTCTTTACTTTACCCAATCATCATTCTCCGTTCCCCCTCGTCACTCATTCTGTTACGCCTCTTATTTCGGGGTGTAAATTGGTCTTCTATTGCCAGTTTCGTAAATTCGTTCCCTCATCTACACCCAAAGAGCCGAGGTTTTTGGCGTACACAGCGCTGAACTGGAACAAAACGTCTTCACAATCTCATGACTAATCGGGTTAAACATGAGGGAGAAATTAGTCTAGAAACAAAATGGAACAAAACGTCTTAAAAATCTCATGACTAATGGGGTTAAACATGAGGGAGACAGGAGTCTAGAAAAAAATAGAACAAAACGTCTTAACAATCTCATGACTAATGGGGTTAAACATGAGGGAGAAAGGGAAAAAAACACTATATTATTGACCATGTGAAGTATAAAGGCTCTACCGCCTTTTTTTACAATCCTGATTTTTTTTAAACATGTCTTTACTGTTTGTTTCCAATAGATTCTCTCTCTCTCTCTCTCTCTCTCTCTCTCTCTCTCTCTCTCTCTCTCTCTCTCTCTCTCTCTCTCTCTCTCTCTCTCTCTCTCTCTCTCTCTCTCTCTCTCTCTCTCTCTCTCTCTCTCTCTCTCTCTCTCTCTCTCTCTCTCTCTCTCTCTGTACTTGTGAGCTATACTTATTATATAATTGTTATGCTAGACAGAGCAGGTATTTGTGGATTAGTTCAATACATAACTACAACAAAATACAAGGTGAATTATACAGTAGGTACACAACAACATTTTATAAATACACGAACATATTAAGGGGCTAATGGCTGTGTTTTTGGTCTACTAATGACTTTTATTCATAATTTTTTTAATTTCCTCGCTAGACCTCCATCAAGACAAACCCCCCCCTAGATTCCCCTTCAATATAAATTTGTACATTTTTCGGTAACACAATGTCCAGGCCGAAGGCTGGTTCCTCTTCAAATTACAGGGTTGCTATCGCTCGGCAGGAAAACATTGACACCAAAATAGCACGAAGGTCTACAAATTGACAACGAAATGGGGCGAAAGGTGTTAAAATCGCCAAACTAATGGGCCGAACATCTTAAAATCCCAAAACTAATGGGGCTAAACACGAGGGAGAAAAGGGACCAGAAAAACGGCCCACCTCCCCTTAAGGTCTCCCACAACAAGACTTTATACTATAATCAAAAGAAACATTACAGACGCAGAATACAATCTCATACACGAACATCAAGTTTGCTTGAGTTAACCCCTTCAGTACCGAGTTGTCCTTGTCATTATAATCTGGATATTATTAGACAATTTTATCCAGCTTAGGGAGGAAGTGTAGTAATTAAAAGGCTTCAAACTACCTCGATTATCCATTTTAACTACCACTGTGTCCTTCTAAGCTGCATAAAGTCGTCTGAATGTAGCTGGAAAAACACAAGATACATCCTCGGTAAGGAAGGGGTTAAGGCTATAATTAGGCTTACCAAATCAAGTCCGCTATATATTAAATAAATGCCGGAAATCGCTAGAATAATGCCACAATCTCTACAATATCGCTCTATATTGGCTCAAATCGCTAGAATAATGCCACAATCTCTACAATATCGCTCTATATTGGCTCAAATCGCTAGAATAATGCCACAATCTCTACAATATCGCTCTATATTGGCTCAAATCGCTAGAATAATGCCACAATCTCTACAATATCGCTCTATATTGGCTCAAATCGCTAGAATAATGCCACAATCTCTACAATATCGCTCTATATTGGCTCAAATCGCTAGAATAATGCCACAATCTCTACAATATCGCTCTAAAATGGTTAGAATAATGCCACAATCTCTACAATATCGCTCTATATTGGCTCAAATCGCTAGAATAATGCCACAATCTCTACAATATCGCTCAATATTGGCTCAAATCGCTAGAATAATGCCACAATCTCTACAATATCGCTCTATATTGGCTCAAATCGCTAGAATAATGCCACAATCTCTACAATATCGCTCTATATTGGCTCAAATCGCTAGAATAATGCCACAATCTCTACAATATCGCTCTATATTGGCTCAAATCGCTAGAATAATGCCACAATCTCTACAATATCGCTCTATATTGGCTCAAATCGCTAGAATAATGCCACAATCTCTACAATATCGCTCTATATTGGCTCAAATCGCTAGAATAATGCCACAATCTCTACAATATCGCTCTATATTGGCTCAAATCGCTAGAATAATGCCACAATCTCTACAATATCGCTCTATATTGGCTCAAATCGCTAGAATAATGCCACAATCTCTACAATATCGCTCTATATTGGCTCAAATCGCTAGAATAATGCCACAATCTCTACAATATCGCTCTATATTGGCTCAAATCGCTAGAATAATGCCACAATCTCTACAATATCGCTCTATATTGGCTCAAATCGCTAGAATAATGCCACACAACCAATCTCTACAATATCGCTCTATATTGGCTCAAATCGCTAGAATGATGGCACAATCTCTACAATATCGCTCTATATTGGCTCAAATCGCTAGAATGATGGCACAATCTCTACAATATCGCTCTATATTGGCTCAATCGCTAGAATAATGCCAAAATCTCTACAATATCGCTCTATATTGGCTCAAATCGCTAGAATAATGCCACAATCTCTACAATATCGCTTTATATTGGCTCAAATCGCTAGAATAATGCCACAATCTCTACAATATCGCTCTATATTGGCTCAAATCTACACAATATCACTAGAATTTATGTCGCTAGATAAAAAATAAAATAAAAATGTGACTTAAGATCGAAGTAAAAGCCTCTAGATCTAGCGGGATAGTAGCTAAATTGGCAACACTTGTAATTAGGTACAGTCGCGCTAGTAAGTGATGTCTCGGCGCCAAGTATGTTTTGATCAATAATTGGTATTACAACATTAGGCTACCTTAGTGCGGTGGGAATATGAACATGATTAGATTAATATCCAGTATTCGAGAATGAATAATAAGTCGTAGGCGTGTGCATAAACCTTTAACCGTCTTGGTGGTGTAATGGTTAAGGTGTCTAAAAATCTGTGTGTGATAACCCGGGTTCGAATCCTGGTGGATCACATATATGCTTTCATTAATTTCATTGGAGGTGTTTGGTGTTGTGGTGAAATGAATACAAAATAGAATATCTAAGCTTAATTTTTTCATATTGAGTGAACTATACAAACATGTTTTTACACTTACCCACCCTATTCAACATCTGACAGACATTAATACAGCACAGAGCAAGCCAAACGTAATGACAGCTTGGACATGACTTATTAGCGCGACCGTACATGCTTGAATGAGGTAAATATAATTTTGTCCGGAATATAGCGTGATGAAAGTTATGGAATTGAATATTTTCGTAGGTTCTTTAGACTCAATCAAAGTATACTTATAAACACTGATATTGATACAATATTAATATACAATCAGAATACATTGAAATGGTGTCTGCGAATACTTTGATGCTAATTCACGGATATTAATATGTACTGTATACCGGTAATAGTCTAGCCAGCTTAGGAAGGACAGATACCAATTAAAAGTCTACAAACTACCTCAATTAATCTTTATAGCTACCATGCTATCCTTCCTAAGCATCATACAATCATCTACATGTAGCTGAAATCAAGCAATAAAGACGTCACCGGTACTGCAAGGGTTAATGAATATTTTGAATTAATAATATAACATTTTAACTGACATAATTTACACATACGGTGTGTGTGTTAATATTCATTATAAATGTTAGGGTTATATAATGATCATAGTGAAGGTAATTAAGGAGAGTGAGGTATAATCCTAGCTCATCCTCACTACAGCTTTCTCAACTTATATATCAGGTTGTCTCAAACATTAATATATCATTTGGTGGATGTGAATTACAATTCATATGATTGATATCAGTGGCCCCGACTTTTTGAATAATATTGCCATTATATATATATATACTGTATATATATAATTATTATATATATATATATATATATATATATATATATATATATATATATATATATATATATATATAATAATTATATATATGGTAATGGTCTCTGGTTGATTAAAGAAGTGTGAAGCGCTTGAGAATCCTCGAAGGAGGAGATACGGGCGCTATATAAGTAACCAGAAGATTATTATTATTATTATACAGTATATATATATATATATATATATATATATATATATATATATATATATATATATATATAGGCCATTATATATATAATGTATTCTAGCAAAGTATAAGTGTGGATGCTTAATTATCTTTGTATAGTTTAGTATTATTACAATATCTATCGTTTATTATTTGCTTCATGACCCAATACCGAGACGCAGGATGAGTTACATAGCTGGAACATTAAGGGGATAGTACTCACTTTTTCTGGATCCCCTTCTCCCTCATGTTTAGCATATTAGTTTTGAGGTCTTAAAGACGTTCGTTCCGCTAGTTTGGCGATTTTGAGACCTTTCGCCTCATTTTGTTGTCAATATTAAGACCTTTCGTGGCCTTTAGGTGTCTATCTTTTCCTGAAGAGCGATAGCAAGCCTCTAATTTAAGAAGAAATCGGCCTTCGGCCGGGACAGCTTTCTACCGAAAAATGTACAAATTTAACTTGAAAGGGGATCTAGGGGATGTTTTTCTAAGCTTGATGTAGGTCTAGCAAGGAAACTAAAAAAATGAATGAATACATGAATGAACAGACCAAAAAATAACCGCTACTAGCCCCTTAACCGACTGAACCCACACCCTTCATATCCCCCACGTGTAGGAGGATATTATGTATCGGAGGTGAACCGATATGTAGTGGCTATAACCAATGATAATACCAATTAAAGGGGGGGGGGGGAGGCGTATTTATTTGCTCATTTATGTATAATTTTATTGTTTTTTTTCTTTCGTTTCCTCCCTAGACCTCCATCAAGCTTATAAAAACAGCCGCCCAAGACCCTCCGTCAAGATACATATGTATACTTTTCGATAGAAAAATGTCCCGGCCGAAGGCCGATTCCTCTTACATTACAGGCTCGCTATCGCTCGCCAGGAAAATATCGACACTTAAATGACACGAAAAGTCTTAATATTGACAACAAAATGGGCCGAACGTCTTAAAATCTGAAAACTAATGGGGCTAAACATGAGGAAGATGGGGGACCAGAAAAACGGCCAATCTCCCCTTAACATTATAACACAAATAATCCTGTAAATAATCCATTATGATAATAAACATATACCATGCCTGTAAATACATTTTTGTTTGACGAATACGTCCTGAAATTTATGAAAACGTTTTTTGAAACTGTGTGTGTGTACTTACTCTAGTTGTACTTACTCTAGTTGTATTGCGGGAGTGAGCATGCTCGTTATTTCCCGCCTCCTATATGTGTAGGTGTTATATGTATCGTTGGAATGGCTGTGGATGTGTGTGTAGTCTGTATTTTTAGCCAATTGGCGACATCGGAAACGAAGGCTTAGGGTGGATCTGTATGGTACCATTCTCACTATAGACGGTACCGTCTCGCCCGAAGGCTTAGGTAGCCATCAGCTTAGGTGAACCATATGATACCCATCTCGCCTTGTACCATTTTTGCCAACCCCAGATGGGACGTCACAACATCGTCCACTTATTCCAGGTACCTATTTACAGCTAGGTGAACTGAGGCTAACACATGAAAGGAGACAAGCCCAATTTGTCTCCGCCCGGCCGGGGGATTGAACCCCCGACCCCTCGTGTGTGAGACGAGAGCGCTACCTACTAGGCTACGGGCTGTGTGTGTGTGTGTGTGTGTGTGTGTGTGTGTGTGTGTGTGTGTGTGTGTGTGTCTATATATTTTATTTATATATCTATCTATCTATAGTAATTATATAGTTTATTGTTTTGTATATCATTAAAAAAAAAAAAAAAATTCAACAAGAATATGCTGACTAGTTGGCCAAGAAAGTAATATCTGGATGTGGTAGGGGTTTCAGGAAATAATACTGACATTATAATTAACCTTACGACGAAGGCAATATCCCTCAAGTTATATTAGTTGTCCGTTTCATTTGCAGACGGTTTATTGAAATGTTTTACTGTCTTGTCAAATAAGCGTGTTGAAGTTTCTGAAACCCGAGCAGTGTACATAATGATATATATATATATATATATATATATATATATATATATATATATATATATATATATATATATATATATATATATATATATATATATATATATATATACACATATATATATACTGTATATATATATAATTATATATATATATACTGTATATAAATATATTAATAATAATAAAACCAAACAGTGTAGATAGTGAAGTTGTGACATATCTTAATATTATTTATTATACAGGCTGGGAAATTAGTGTTGCAGAACTACTTGCCCCGGGCTAGTGACTTATGAAATTGACTTGCCCTGACAGTTTTTTCACTCGCCCTGACAAATGTTGTACTTACCCTGATACATTACATGGAATTTAAATTGTTAACCCCTTCTGTACCGGCAACGTCTTTTTAATTTTATTCGGGCTACTATTAGACGATTTTAAGTTTAAAAAGAGCCTCCAACAATTAACAGGCTTCGAACTTTCTCACTTAACCCTTTTTACTACCACGCGTTCTTCTTAAGGGGAGATGGTTCACTTTTTGGGCGATTTTTCCATGTATTAATTATTTTTCTAATTTCCTCCCTAGACCTGCATCAAATTAAAAAAAAACAAAAAATCCATTAGATCCCCCTTTAGCTTCGGCCGAAGGCCGGTTCTTCCAACATTACAGGCTCACTATCGTTCGCCAGGGAAAAAATTGACACCTAAATAGCACGAAAGGTCTAAATATTGACGAAGAAATGGGGCGAAAGATCTTAAAATCGACTAACTAATGGGGCAAACATCTAAACATGTGAACACTAATGGGGCTAAACACGAGGGAGAAAGTGGTCCAGAAAACCGGCCCATCCCCCCTTAAACTGCACACAATCGTCTAAATATAGCTAGAATACTATTAAAAGACATCGCCGGTACAGAAGGGGTTAAACACCACATACATTCATAAACGTGCTATAGTGAAGCAGATAAGTGAAACAATCGTTCAAATGGTGATGCAAGCATGAAATTTGGTACAGGTATTCTTCAAAGCTCCCTTTCAAAGCACATACCGCTGGCCACGCAAAAATTCAATATGGCGACCATTTTTCAAGATGGCCGACACATCTGACTGAGCCATGGACTGAGCCCTACTGTTATGGGTCAGTTAATTGAAAGAAAAAAGACATGAATACTGTCCAATCCATTTTTTTTTGGCTCTAACGTGGTAAGTGAAGGTAATTTTGTCCAAAGCAGTTGCATATTAGACTTTAACTAAGATGGCGTCCAAGATGGCCGCCATTAACCCGAGGAGGCCGGATTTTTTTGGCGATTTTCGGTAGTGTTTATGGCTTAATAGCTAATCAAAGAATAAAGATAGAGAAATGAGTCATAAACCACGTGAGAGAGGTCACTTTCAGCTTTTGTCTCGTACAAAAATTCAGCTCCATAGGCCCAGTAGTTACCGAGATATTGCTTGTTTTCGTGAGGTAACTTTTCCGTGATTTTCCGTGTTTACGCACCTTTGCCATAGTGAAATTTCCTTAAACCAATTGTGTTGACATCACGGTAGTTTCGGTGATATTGGAACTCGGTGAAAATTACCGCAAAAGTACCGTAACGTCATACAAGTAAATAGCAGCCATCAGCAGGCTATTTAAAGGCTATTTAAAGCCGTGCTATTTGAGTAGTGTATCGGCCTTCTGGGGTTAAAGACAAATTTTGTGATATCTTCGCTATTAGTAGAGCTAGACAAATGATTTTTTCATCTAATCCTACATATTTGAGGTCAGAGAATCAGAAAGACTTGTCACATTATTAACTCATCAGGGTCATAAGTAACTAGACAAAGTGAAGGAAGATTATATCGTAGGAAACAGCCTAATTCACACCATTTATACATATCCATTGAGTACAAATAACATTAGTAAAAATACCATAGAATCAAAGACACACCTCACATTTGCAAGTGCACAGAGCTGTACAGGAGAGACCCAGTCTGTAGCACTTGCACCTGCCACGACAGTCTGATTTACAGCCACATTTGGTCAGCTGTTCGCAACTCTTGGCTATGGGGGAGTTGGCTGTCCAGAAGACTTGCCATTCTTCACCAACCTTCTGCCATCCCCAGTCATCAGGACTCTGCTTCTGGTTGACACTGGGTTGCTTTGGCCCAAATACAACCAGCCTGGAAGGCAGCTCGTCTAGTGTGCTGAAGCAGAGCTGCTCTTGTTGGTGGAATGGCCTCATAAGGCCTCTTTTTTCTGGCAAACATGTCAAGCCTGGCCTCATCCAGTGGTAGCAGTGCTGGACCTGTCATACATCAGTATGACAAATCTCTCCAGTATCTCCAGGTCACCATCTTCCACTGTAAGAGGGTACTGGCTCAGCTTGGAGAAGACAGGGGAGGCCTCTGGACAAACATCCCATGTCTGCCAGGCAGATTTCTTTCCCTTGTTATGGAAGGCTGAAACAGTGTCACACCCTGTGAAGGCATGAATGAATAACATGCCTTTAGCCTTCTCCTGCCCGATACAGCGATATAGGCCATGCACACTGATCCAGCGCCGGCTTTGACCGTGACCAAATGCCACCCATAACTGCTCTAGCCCCAAACTCTGAAGGGCTGGAAAGGCACTCACTGCAATGACCACAACATCTGTATCATTTGCCTTGACCATGACGGCTTTGCTCCCATGTTCTGCAGCATATTTGGCATGCACAAAGATGCGGCTGTCAGCTTCCTCATGAGAGCACTTGTCCAGTCCTTGAAGACCAGTTTCATGAGTGCTGAGGACTGCAGATCCCTTTGTGACAATTACCAAGTTTGGTGCAGACATTTGGGCAACCCTGTCTGGCAGGAACTGGAACAACTCCGTCTTGTTGACATTATGCCTAAGGAAGTTACGCCAATTGGATGGAATGCTGTTCTTGTTTGTCACCTTGCGTCTTCCTCCCTGGCCACGTTGAGACCTGGTCTCGGCTTTGAGGCTGGATGGGTTGTACACATCAAAGACAAGATGTGTTGTCTTGTACTTCGTAGCATAGCTGTGAATAAATGGCAGGAAGTCCAGAGTTGCATAGCCCTCAAAGGTCTTTCCTCTCTTTGGTGGCAAGACATGGACCAAAGCAGACCCATCTACAATCAGGACATCGGTCTCTGGTTCTTCGTCTGTTGATGTAACATGTCTCCAAGATAGAGTTCAGTTGAGACTTCTGGCAAGTGTACAGCCTTCCACCCTCACTCAGTGCAGCTGGGAATGCCTGATTCTCATGCTGGAAGAACTCTTGCAGATCACACTGTCTGCTCTGACAGGAGATGAACAGCTTTGAGAAGAGCTTGTAGTCCTCCTTCAGAAGCTTCTGCTTTGAGTGCTTAATAGGAGCAGATTCTTGCCTGAAAAAGTCAGTTTTGTTCCTCTTGATGGACTCATAGAAGAAAACTGGATTATTTGCTAAGGCTTCAGAAAAGTCCTGGAATTTAGTTTGGCCTCTCTCCAAGTGAATCTGCAGAAGTTCCACTGAGCTGGGGTGAGCTATGTCTTTATTGTCAATAGAATACAGCTCTTGACTGTCATCCTGGAAAGGACTGCCCAACTCTTGCAAAGTCAGAGACAGCTTATTGACTCTTTCCAGGAAAGTCAGCTGTGCCTGCGGTGTTTGCTCGTGGTGAGCTGTGTGTTCACTTGACTCTTTAGCTTGAGCCTCTTGTTCATACAGGGACACCAAACGGCTTACCTCAGGACCAGCAACCATCCATCGCCTAAGTACTGCTGGGTCTTCAGTGAGCCCAATGGCTCCACCATCAGCCTTGATGATGGCATTGACCTGCTCATGGGCTTGGTCAAGGGCCATTGCGGAGAAGTCACGACTTGTCTTGTGGACAACAAAGTTTCCCTTCTTGAATTCTTGAGACAGCTCAGGGTGTGTGCACTCCAGAGTGAGCATGTCCCTCAGGTGGACTGGAAGCCACCTGGCATAATTTGTATTGTTATTGGCAAAGAAGAAGGGGATTAACTCACTCAATGCCTGGCCCTGGTTGTGTGTTGACATCACTCTATTATATTTGCAAGATCTCATCACTGCCTCAGTCCTTACTAACAAATGTGAAAATGGCTCCATTGGATTATCTGACCCAAAGAATGTATGTGCACACCAAAAATCATGTATATATGTTCAGTAGTTGCTTAGATATGAACATATGAAATTAATGGACGCCATCTTGGATGCCATTCTAAAATTCCAATTATAGAATATGACTATGATTAAAACAGTGCTTCTCATTAATCTGGTTAGCAAGAAACAGTTTTATCTTAAAATGTTCACCAGGTAATAATTAAAAAAAAAATAAGTAATATATGGTCAGGCACGGCAGCCATCTTGAAAAATTACCGCCATCTTGGATATTCGCGTGGCCAGTGGTATTTCTGAGAAGAATGGACCTTGAAGGGTACATGTACCAAATTTCATGCTTGCATCACCATTTGAACGATTCTCCTGAAATTTGCAGTTATCTGCTCCACTACTACCAGTTTCTATAAATTACCTAACATAATTTGGCCAAATTATGTTCACCCTATTGTAGCCCTTCCTAAGCTAACATAACCTAATTAACTTCTCAAATGTTCTTATCCTCATATCCCTGCCCTCTTTCGTGGTCAGCTATGTATGAAAATTATGAAACCTTATTGAAGACTGCCAAAAGAGATGGAAATTATAGGTAAAACGTTTATATTTATCAATACCCCTCATCCCCTAACCCTCTCGGCTATTGTTATTTACCATGACTGAATATTGATTATTGTTAAAACAGACAAAACTTACATAAATCTCCATTTTTAATTAATCTGTACATGATGAAAAGCCTTAGTCTACAGTATAGAAAGTTTTAATTGCATCACATTATCAATTCATAGTTCATTTCAATAATGAACTATGAATGTATAATGTGATTCATTTAAACTTTACATAGACTAAGGCTGCCTGTTCCTCGAAATGTTTTGAAGAGAGAGAGAGAGAGAGAGAGAGAGAGAGAGAGAGAGAGAGAGAGAGAGAGACTGAGAGAGAGACTGAGAGAGAGACTGAATAACCTATTTCATTAACTTCACTCCCAACATGTGATACTCCCGGGATTCGAACCTGGGTTACCACGTACAGATCTTAAACACTAACCATTACAGCATCAAGACAGTTAATGGTTAAATATATTGAAACCTCAACACTGACTTAAGGAAGATATGTTTGTGTGTCAAATTGTCTGGTACAGCAAAATAAAAGATAATTCGAACACGGACAATCAAAAAATCTCAATAGCCCGAATTATTGCAAATCAGAAATAAGAACATTACAATGGGGAACAAATGGATAAAGTAATCAATATGCATGCCATAATCGGCGAAGTGGAGACATACAAAGGAGTACAAAGGAAATCAAGCAACAACAGATCTAGTGACCCTTCTAGGTTGCTTGTCCTCCAAAACACTGAGGATCAAGTGTCCAAACAGTGGTTTAGAGTGGGTAAGGGAACATTGGAAAGGGAATTACTGCCCTGGAACTAATGTCCGTGGCAGGATTAGGAAGTTAGTAGGGGAGAGATGGGTTAGTAACTGAGGGGGGGATAAAATAAAGTTATTCATTTACAAACGCAGTCAGTCGCGGGTTTGATGTGAGATATTTGTCTAGGCGGAGTTTAAATGAATCAACGGTGATGCAGTCTATAACGTTTCGGGGAAGCCCATTCCACAAGTTGACAACTCGATTGAAGAAGAAATTCTTAGATTCGTGTGAGTTAAAAGATTTACCAATAATTTTGCAACCGTTTCCCCGCGTGTAATTAGATTGGTCGATAGTGAAGTACTTACTACAGTTCATATTGTCGATGCCTTTGATGATTTTGAACACTTGAGTTAAGTCACCTCTTAATCTGCGCTGGGTTAAAGGAAATAGATTTAATTCTCTAAGACGCTCTTCGTATGGTTTGTTCTTTAGGCTAGGTATCATTTTGGTAACTCTACGTTGAACTCGTTCTAGCTTGTTTATATCTTTTTGGTAATAAGGGCACCAGGATTGAACGCAGTATTCCAGAAGAGGGCGGACTAAGGAATTGTAAAGGGTTAGGATAACTTCTTTGGATTTATGCTCAAATGACCTGCCTATAAAGCCAATTATTTTGTTTGCCTTCTTAACAACTTCTGAACATTGTTGACTCGGTTTTAGGTTACTCGATATTGTTACTCCCAGATCGGTTTCTCTGTTTACATTCTTAAGCTGAGTGCCATTCATCGAATAGTTTGCTTTCTCATTTAGGTATCCGATATGTAGTACTTTACATTTATCCGCATTGAAACTCATTTGCCAAATTTGGGCCCAACATGACAATTTATCTAGATTGTGTTGCATATCGTCAACTTGTTCTTTTGAGAGTACGCTATTTGCAATTTTTGTATCGTCAGCAAATTTTGAGATTGTACAGGTGAGACCCTCATCTATGTCGTTGATGTAAATTAGAAAGAGAATTGGTCCTAGTACCGATCCCTGGGGTACCCCGCTACTTACATTGGTCCATTTAGATGCCTTACCGTTTATGACTACTCTTTGCTTTCTGTCGCTGAGCCAATTTTCTATCCATTTCAACACACCGTCTTGTATTCCATGCGCTTTTAGTTTTAGAAGTAAACGTTTGTGGGGAACTTTGTCAAAGGCCTTTTGAAAATCAAGGTATATAATATCTACAGCTTTACTCTCATCGTAGAGGTTGAGGATATCATGGAAGAAGTCTAAGAGGTTTGTTAAACAGGAACGTTTTTTACGAAAGCCGTGTTGAGTATCTTTAAGTATGTTATTTTCCTCTAAGTGATTTACGAGTCTGTCTCGTATGACCGTTTCTAGCATTTTACATACAACTGAGGTTAAGCTAATTGGACGATAGTTACTGGGTAGGGATTTGCTGCCTTTTTTTAATATCGGTGTTACGTTGGCTATCTTCCACTGATCGGGCATAGTTCCAGACTGCAAGGATTTATTGAATAGTAATGTCAGTGGTTTGGAGAGCTCATCCTTAGCTTCCTTTAGAACTCTAGGCAAGATTGTATCAGGTCCAGGCGTTTTATTTACCTTGAGTTTATCTAAACAATTCAATACTTCTCTCTCTGTAACGGTGATATTGCTTAGAACATCTGAATCGGCAATGGTGTAGGGATATCACTGAGGTCTTCTGTTGTAAAAACTGATGCAAAGAAGGTATTGAGGGCATTACTCATTTGTACTTCGTCTTTGGTGTATTCTCCATTTTCATTGACTAACGGTCCAACAGTTGAAGTAACTACTTTTTTCTTTCTGATATAACTATAGAATTATTTCGAGTTTGTTTTACTTTGATTCGCAATATGTAACTCTAAGGTCTTTTTACTTTGCTTAGTTAACTTTTTGGCTTTGCGTCGTAGCTCTACAAATTACAGCCGTTCTTCGTCATTTTGTGAGGATTTTAATCTATCATTAGCAAATTTTTTAGCAAGCAGGCAGTTTGAAATATCTTTATTCCACCATTTGGGCTTATTATTATGGTCTGGACGCCGTATTTTCGATGGTATGCAGTCTTGCACTGCTTTTAGGTAAGTGGCTTCGAATAACTTCCAAGATGTATTTATGTAGTTATTGTGAATTAAAAAGCTCCAGTCAGTTTCTTTAAACATAGCTCTAAGTTTATGGAAGTTTGCTTTCTTGAAATTAGGGACTTTTTCGATGCTACTATTTGGTTCGTTACTAGTAAACTTTAAAGTGAAAGTTATCGTACGATGGTCGCTGTTACTGAATTCATCACCAACATTCAAATTCTCTATTAATTCTTCTTTTGTTGCAAGTACAATGTCAAGAACGTTCTTACCACGGGTCGGCGTTCGAACAAATTGATAATGCGAACTCTCTTGCAAGTTCGTATACAAGTCATGTCCGGAGTGTGAAGTAAGAGTATCGCCCCACTTGGTCACAGGTAAATTAAAGTCGCCAAAAATTACGGTATCTTGTGAGTTACTTACATCTGCAATTTGTTCGTAAATTTGTCGGTCAGTTTGCACTGATTGAGCTGGGGGTCTGTATATTAATGCAAGTATTATTTTTGTACCTTTATTATTCTTTATTAGCACAAAAGATGCGTCGACGTTCACAATTTGAGGTTTTGACAAGAGGGTAGGGTTAAGACTTTCTTTGATATAAAGTAAAACGCCACCTCCATTTCGATTTATTCGGCTTTTCTCAAACATTACATAACCGGGAAGTGAATACTCTGCTAAAAAGTCTCTATCTTCTGTATTGAGCCAAGATTCTGTTATGCCAATCACATCATAATTTTCTGTAAACACTAGCTCCTCTAAATCTGAAAATTTATTGCGTATGCTACGAGCGTTTGCATAGAAAACCTTTAAATTTGTTATTTTAGAACTCACGGAACGCTCTTTAATAATATTTTTGGTTCTTGTCGGATCTACATTTATGTTCATGGCTGTCCTCGGTCCTCGCTGTCTTCGGTCCTTATCGCTGGTGGTCCTCGGTTGCCTCTGTTTTTTTCTTGGCGTTGGATGATTTATGTCACTGCTGCTTCTTCTCGGATGGCGTTTTTTGATCCATGGCTGCGGACTGCTTCGTGTAGGAGACGACCCATGCGTGCTGAACCCACAGGGTTTAGATGAGTGCCATCCTTGCGGAACAGAGTAGGCTGGTTGTAGAAGTTGTCCCAGAGGTTGATGAATTCAACTACGTAGGTGCAGACGATGCCAATCTGCTACCCTTGCAAGTGGCTGCAACCAGCATCTATGGATTTACCGTAATTATCGTATATGACCACAGACCAACAATTATGCCACCAACACCATCTATAAGCTTAAAAACGTTTTATTATCCCAAATTCAATTAAATTAAAGTTTGCAACATAACGCAAATACAAAATTACGGCAAAGAAATAACAACAAATCGTAGGCCATGTTATCATAGGATTAACACGGCTAATTTTACCCCAACTTATACTTAATTTTCCGGATTTTGTTATATTTATTTTATTTTTATTTTTTTGTTTTACTTTGTTATTGTGTCCGATATAAATCAATATTAACAATGCAGTGCAGTATATGACTAATGATCTCTACCGAAAACATTGCAAAATTCACAACCGATCAGCTGTGTCCGTCTATATTTTACCTAAGGGTCACCGCACACCAAGTAGCGTCAGTCTCAGACACTATCTACTTAAGGGTCACCGCAGCGATGTTTTCGCATATTAATTACCTACCGGTAGTTGATATTTCATGATGACTATTATCTATGTTATTGAAGCGTTATGTAAGGAAGTAATACACACATTCACTTGTCCCCAGGGCAACTGCCGGGCAGACCAACATTGAATATTACAGATCTAGGCTAGTCCGGGCTGCCGGGCTATACCTAATATCCATAATATAATTATTATTATTTCCTTCAATTACATGCAATACCGGTATATACATGCAATATATACAATATATTCTATACCGGGTATACAGTATATATACACACATTATAAAGGTCAATGGTCAATTCCAATTTATTTCATATTTTCTCATAAACTAATCAATACATGTTGATCAAAATGTTCATACATATTTAATCACCTGCCTTTTCGCCCATACTTTAAATAGGTTAGACTAGATTTGGTTAGTCTAGGCCGAAGTCGTATACGTTATGATAGGTTTGAGTAGGGTAGGTTATATTAGCTTAGGATAGGCATGGATAAACTGGTTTAAGGGGGGCCCACCTTGTTTATTTTTGTTCCTCTCCATCTCTCTCTGGGTTGTATCCATTCGACCCCATTCAGCCTACTGTTTTAAGACTTTTATCCCCATCCAGGTGTTGATTTTTTCCTGGCGCACAGTAGCGAGGCAGCATATATAAAAAAAAAAAAAAAAAATTGACAGCAGGCTAAATTTGTAAATTTTTCTATAGAAACATTTCTCCGGCGAAGCCAAACAATGCTGGCTCGCTGTCGATCGCCAGGAAGAAATCGACACCTGGATGGGGATAAATGTCTTAAAACAGTTGGTTGAATGGTGCCGAGTGGATACAAGCCAGAGAAAGAGAGAACAGGAGGAAAAAAAAAAGCAGGTGACCCCCCTTAAGTGAAATTAGATTAAGGTGGGTTTGGTCTGGGTTAACATTATACAATGGCTAGATTAGGATGGAATAAGGCTATAGGCTAAGTAGACTGGATAAGTTAGTTAGGTTACACTAGACAAGATTAGGTTAGAGTAATTATTAGATTATATAGGATGCCCATATCTGTTAAGGGGACCAACTTGCTTTTTCTCTGTGGCTTTTATCCATTGGCCCCATTCAGCCTACTGTTTTAAGACGTTTCTCCCCATTTAGGTGTCTATTTTTCCGTGAACCAGCATATTTGTTATGTTTTTATCAGCCTGCTAAATTTGTAAATTTTTAGATAGAAAAATGTCTCCGGCGAAACCGGATTTCTCCATACAATGCTGGCTCGCTATCGCTCGCCAGGAATAAATCGACACCTAGATGGGGATAAACGTCTTTAAACAGTAGGCTGAATGGGGTCGAATGGATACAAGCGAGAGAAAAAAGAAAAATAGCAGGTGACCCCCCTTAACGTCACCATTGATAATCTTTGAAGTACCTTTGATTCTTTCTTCATTTGCCTAACAACACTCGCCCGACACTTATCGTTTATAGTAGTATATCTACATATTCAGCCTGATATATAACTGTCTTGATAGCGTAATGCATAAGTGCGCGGAATTTCGATGTGAGTATCCTAGGTTCGAGTCCTTGGGGTGCCACTTGTATTTGATGATAACTGTCTTGATAGCGTAATGCATAAGTGCGCGGAATTTCGATGTGAATATCCTAGGTTCGAGTCCTTGGAGTGCCACATGTATTTGTTTATTTCATTACTTGAGTTTAGATGTGAAGTGGGTTGGTGGAAAAAGCATAATAATACACCAAAATAACATTATTTTGTCTAGTTTTTACATCATATTGTAACTTGGTTATTGTATTTAAACACTCTTGCCAAAGACTTCCATCTCGATGTAAATATTCCAGAGTGTTTGTATTCACAATCCTATGTAAGTTTGTTTTCGCTATTGATGCACTCTTATTCCTATAAGTTATAATATATAATATATTATAACCATTTCAATATCTATGTTAAATAAACCTTGTACACCGAAGCTCATGTATCTGTTGTTCTAATCATATTTGCCCAGCTCATTAAGGACTGCACGCTCATACAGATACGTTTAGACGACCAAAAGACAATTATTGCCTAATCGATACGGTATCTTAAATATATAACTAGTTAACTAGCTCGCACGCCATCTCATGCTTTGGTCCTTAAATACTGTAAGTAAATATATGATAGTTAAGCTGTACCTTGTTTTCTTGTATATTTTCAGCCTACGGCTGCTATTATCAATAAACCGTTTATTATTTATTATTATTTATTATTATTACACACACACACACACACACATGAATGAAGTATATCTGGCATAATTTTGAGAGAATACCATATTAAGCTTGACACACACACACACACACACACACACACACACACACACACACACACACACACACACACACATAGCCCGTAGCCTAGTGGTAGTGCTCTCGTCTCACACACGAGGGGCCGGGTTTTCAATCCCCGGCCGGGCGGAGACAAATTGGGCTTGTCTCCTTTCATGTGTTAGCCTCAGTTCACCTAGCTGTAAATAGGTACCTGGAATAAGTGGACGACGTTGTGACGTCCCATCTGGGGTTGGCAAAAATGGTACAAGGCGAGATGGGTATCATTATGGTTCACCTAAGCTGATGGCTACCTAAGCCTTCGGGCGAGACGGTACCGTCTATAGTGAGAATGGTACCATACAGATCCACCCTAAGCCTTCGTTTCCGATGTCGCCAATTGGCTAAAATACAGACTACACACACATCCACAGCCATTCCAACAATACATAAAACACTTAACATGCATTTCACGCAATACATTCCCAGTTAAGGAGGCGTGATAATAATGAGCTTAGCTCGCATTGCGTGGATTCCCCTTGACGAACAAAGTAACTGAGTAACTGAGTAACACCCGGGCGGGGAAGAGACATTTGGGCAAGTCTCTTAACGGTGTAGCCTCTGTTCACCTAGCAGTATAAATAGGAACCTGGTGTAAGTGGACGAAGTTGTGACGTCCCATCTGGGGTTGGTGATCGGTTACAAGGTGAGATGGGTATCGTACTGGTCAACCTAAGCTACTGGTCAACCTAAGCCTTCGGGTGAGACTGGTACCGTAGTGAAAATGGTACCGTACAGATTACCCCTAAGCCTTCGTTTCCAGATGTCGCCAATTGGCTAAAATACAGACTACACACACATCCACAGCCATTCCAACGATACATAAACACTTGACATGCATTTCACGCAATACATTCTCAGTTAAGGAGGCGCGATAATAATGAGCTTAGCTCGCATTGCGTGGATTCCCCTTGACGAACAAGCAAGTGAATACACACACACACACACACACACACACACACACACACACACACACACACACACATACACACATGAATAAATGAAGCAGAACTTGAATAACTGAGAGGAGAAAATATGCTAGAATTTTCGTGCAGCCTCCTGTCCTTGCCAGGGAGTATTTTTACATTAACAAACTAATTTATAAAACGTTGGTAGTGTCGAAACCAGACGACACAATAAGCACAAGGGATCTTATATTTTATTTAACCCTTTGAATACCAGCGACGTGTGCTATGTATTATTCTAGCTATATTTTATCGATATCATGTAGCTTAGGAAGGATCTGTGCAAGTTAAAAGGGTTGGGTGAGATATATTAAAGCCTTATTATTGCTAGAGGTCCTAGCTAAGCTGAATAAAATCGTCAAATAGTGGCCAAAATATGTTAAAAAGCACGTCCCTGGTACTGAATGGGTTAATGAGGAAAACATATACAATACATAAATGCAGTGCTAACAGTTATTAAATAAGGAAAAACAAAAATACATAAGTGCAGTGCTAACAGTTATTAAATAAGGGAAAACAAATACATAAGTGCAGTTCTAACAGTTATTTAATGAGGGAAACATATAATACATACATGTAGTTCTAACAGTTATTTAATGAGGACAAATATATAATACATTCATGTAGTTCTAACAGTTATTTAATGAGGAAAAAACAATATATAAGTGCAATTATAGCATATATTTAATGAGGACAACATACATAAGTGCAATTATTGCATATATTTAATGAGGACAACATACATGAGTGCAATTCTAGCGTATATTTAATAAGGAAAACATACATAAGTGCAATTCTAGCGTATATTTAATGAGGAAAACATACATAAGTGCAATTCTAATAGTTATTTAATGAGGACAACATACATAAGTGCAATTCTAGCGTATTATTTAATGAGGACAACATACATAAGTGCAATTCTA
The DNA here is from genome assembly GCA_032716605.1 of Paralithodes platypus. Lineage (NCBI taxonomy): Eukaryota > Metazoa > Arthropoda > Malacostraca > Decapoda > Lithodidae > Paralithodes > Paralithodes platypus. The sequence continues at coordinate 52,883,414 of CM064547.1, read as the reverse complement.
GCGTATATTTAATGAGGAAAACATACATAAGTGCAATTCTAGCGTATATTTAATGAGGAAAACATACATAAGTGCAATTCTAACCGTTATTTAATCAGGACAACATACATAAGTGCAGTTCTAACAGTTATTTAATGAGGAAACATAAACAGTACATACCGGGTAAGTGCAATTCTAGCAATTATTTAATGAAGAAAAAAACAATACATAAGTGCAATTCCAACAGTTATATTTAATGAGGAAAACATATACAATACATAAGTGCAGTGCTAACAGTTATTAAATAAGGAAAACAAAAATACTTAAGTGCAGTTCTAACAGTTAATTAATGAGGGAAACATATAATACATACATGCAGTTCTAACAGTTAATTAATGAGGAAAACATATATAATACATAAGTGCAATTTTAACTTATTTAATGAGGAAAACATATATAATACATAAGTGCAATTTTAACAGTTATTTAATGAGGAAAAAAACAATACATACGTGCAATTCTAACAGTTGTTTAGTGAGGAAAACTTATACAATACATAAGTGCAATTCTAACAGTTATTTAATTAGGAAAACAATATATAAGTGCAATTCTAGTAGTTATTAAATGAGGAAAACAATACATAAGTGCAATTCCAACAGTTATATTTAATGAGGAAAACAATACATAAGTGCAATTCTAACAGTTATTTAATGAAAAAACAATACATAAGTGCAGTTCTGACAGTTATTTCATGAGGAAAACATAAACAATATATACATACTGGGTAAGTGCAATTCTAGCAATTATTTAATGAGGAAAAAACAATACATAAGTGCAATTCAAGCAGTTATATTTAATGAGGAAAACATACAATACATACTGTAGGTGCAGTTCTAGCAGTTAATTAATGAGGAAAACACAATACATAAGTGCAATTCTAACAGTTATTTCATGAGAAACTTATTCAATACATAAGTGCAGTTCTAACAGTTATTTAATGAGGACAACATATATAATACATAAGTGCAGTTCTAACAGTTATTTAATGAGGACAACATATATAATACATAAGTGCAGTTCTAACAGTTATTTAATGAGGACAACATATATAATACATAAGTGCAGTTCTAACAGTTATTTAATGAGGACAACATATATAATACATAAGTGCAGTTCTAACAGTTATTTAATGAGGACAACATTATATAATACATAAGTGCAGTTCTAACAGTTATTTAATGAGGACAACATATATAATACATAAGTGCAGTTCTAACAGTTATTAATGAGGACAACATATATAATACATAAGTGCAGTTCTAACAGTTATTTAATGAGGACAACATATATAATACATAAGTGCAGTTCTAACAGTTATTTAATGAGGACAACATATATAATACATAAGTGCAGTTCTGGTAGTTATTTAATGAATAGCCTATACAATAAATAAGTGCAGTTCTAGCATTTATTTAATAAGGAAAAACATATACATTACATAAGTGCAGTTCTATTAGTTATTTAATGAGGAAAACATGTACAATATATAAGTGCAATTCTAGCAGTTATTCATGTTTATGCTTAAGGGGGGATGCGCGTATTTATTCCCCTATTCCCCCCCTGTTACTACTCTCCTTGACGCGGTTGTGTGGGGGGGGGGGGGGGGGGGGGGTTCTGGGCCGGCGACTGGGGCTTGATGGGGGATGGTTGTGGTAATTTCCCTTCCTATCTCCCCTCGAGCTTTCGTCGTCAGCTTGACTAATTTTGAGTAGTTTTTCCATTTCTCTTTCTATGTTTTCCCCTTCTATTCTTATTCTGTCTCAATCGGTTGTCCTCGGGCAACCTATATCTCATGTCTCCCTGGCCTGGTTAGGTAGCAGACTCCTGACCTGATTTGTCTCTTCGGTTGCTGTTGTGGCCGGTCTGACTTGATTCCCTTCGGTAATGTATTTTTTGCTTCTCAATGTGATTTTTTCTACCTTCGACCTGATCTCTCATTCTTCGCCCTGATCACTTCTTGGTGGGTGTTGCGGTGTAGCAGTTCTTGTCTCATCCTTCGGCCCTGCCCTATAAGAGCTCTGATGTGGAGCTCATGTTGTCCGGCTGAACTGGTGAATTGGCGAGAAATGTCTGCGTGCCTTCGCCTTCCTCAATTTGTTCCCCTACTGCCCTTACCTCTCTATCTTGACTCGTTTAGTTATATATCTTGATCGAATCCTTCGGGCCAGCCCTATGAGACTTCTTTTATGGAGCTCAGTGGTCTGGTTAAACTAATATTAAAAAAAAAAAAAAAAAAAATCCCTATACTGTATATGTATTTGTTTCATATATTTTGTTAGTTTCCTCCCTTGACCTCCATCAAGCTTAAAAGAACCCCCCCAAGACCCTCCTTCAAGATAAGCTTGTACATTGTTCGATAGAAAAATGTCCCGCGGTTCCTTTTAAATTACAGGATCGCTATCGCTCGCCAGAAAAAATAGACACGTATATTACACGAAGTCTTAATATTGAAAAACAGATGGTCATAACATCGCCAAACTAATGGGCCGAATGTCTTATAATCAGAAAATGAATGGGGCTAATCATGAGGAAAAAGGGGGACCAGGAACAACGACCCATCTCCCCTTAATTAATGGCACAGATTTGGCCTAAATATAATGAATAGACTATAGTTCTGATGCTGATTGTTTTTTTATATATATTATTATTAACATCGTTCTTAAGGGGGATAGGCGTATTTATTTGTTCATTTGTATATTTGTGTATTACATTTGTATTAGTTTCCTCCCTAGACCTCCATAAAGCTTTAAAAAAATATAAATACAAATATACAAATAAGACTCCTTCAATCCTTGACCTTATATAACCATTTAAGTAAACTCCTAATTGCCTACTTAGTCGTCCTTCCCTTCCACTCTACCCAGCAGATTGCCCACTTAACCCACTTAGATTACATTTACTTACATTACCTCGTTATCATATTACTAGGTGACGTAATCCTCAGCCTAAGTATATGTAATAGTACTTGCCGACATATTAAGCCTTACTAAAGTGGTTCACTAGACCTTCATCAACGAAATAAACAAACAAATAGTGATCTTTTTTAAACTGAAAGGTAGGCTAATTAGTATTTTATCACAAATATTGCACTCAGTTATTTTTGAAGTGCCTATCTCATTAATTAAGGCTAGAACACAAAGTTGGGTCTTTAACTGGGAAGGCAAAGCAAACATAGAAGAACACAAATTATAGTTTAATATACAAGAGAGATATATTCAATACAGATTATCATGTAACAGTTACAATACTTTAAATCACACAATAAATTACAAATTTTCTGTTCAGTGTTGAGATACAATGGCAGCTTCTTTTAACCCTGAGTAAAGGTAGTAGGTGACCTGGGTGAGCATCAGAGATCAAACGGAGGATTAACCGCCTAACGCACGCTTCAGGTAGCTTCGGGGGCGATGCATGGCCAGGTGTGTAGCTGGGAGACAGCTTCTTTCTTCTCTCTGGGCAGCCCAGGCGACTCCACTGGTACAACCTGTGGGAGTCTGTGAGCAGTGCCGTGACGATATTGCGTTCCTTTAAGAGGAGAAGTAATGGTCACTTATGGGTGGTGGTTGGATTTACGACAACTTATAGGTGTTGACGAGGGGGGTGCTCAGCTGGCCTGGCAGTGTTAAGCTACTAGCGAAAGAAAATGGGGGGGGGGGATGTCCTCTAGGGCGTTGTGCTGAAGCTGCTTTGTCTGCAGGCAACTCGTTCTTCCAGTTCCTTCACCTGTCTTGTCACCACTCTTGGAGGGTATTGGGTATCTCCTCTTGCCATTTTCGGGTTAGTTGCTCAAAGGGGTTGTGAACAGGGTTCAGGAGATCTTTGATTCCTGAAACTCCACGGATCCCTCAGATTAACCCTGCGTGGTCACTGGCAGAGCTAGGACTTGGTTTGAACATTTGTCTATTTCATCAGTGGTCCATCTCATCAGTCTAAGATCTACCTCTCTTAATTTGTCCTTTAGCTTCTTAATTCCTTCCAAGGTATGTGAGAGCGAGAGCTGCTGAGGGTGTGGCAGGGAGGTTGATGAGGAAGTGCCGAGCTTGCGGACTTGTGTGCTCTGGGGACGTTTTGGGGGGTTTATAACTTGATATGGCCCCAGCCTGGATTGAGCTTCTGGATTCGGTGGCCTTAAGCTCGGTTCACACATACCCGTCCTGAGCTCCCGTCCTTCCCCGACCACTGAATTCGTATGCAAACGTGCAAGGACGCCGACATAAACAGGCATGGTCGGTTCATGAACGTACAGTGACGCCACAACACGGGCCGCGGCAGCGAAGGCGGCGAACATTTTTGGTATGCAAAAACAAACCCCTCAGGACGGGCCAACCGCCAAAAAACTGGATAGGACGGGACACCCACGGGACTGGTCGGCGCATAGACGCCGTCTGTTGGCGTCTAGATGCCACCAGACGGGAGTGGTCGGCGACCAAAAAATCTGAAAATTGAGATGGCGATGTGGCAACGTCGCTTCACGTGACCACGCTGTGCGCACCCCGCCTGTTCCCGTCACTCGGCGTCCATAAAAGGGCGAGCGGCGTGTGGTCCGGTCTCATTTCCCAAGCCGCCGTCACCCATACCCACATCCAACCGATAGCCATACCCACATCCATACCCATACCCGCCCACACCCATACCCACATCCAACCGATACCCATACCCACATCCACACCCATACCCACCCACACCCATAACCAACCAATACCCATACCCATACCCACATCCAACCGATAACTATACCCACATCCACACCCGTACCCACCCACTCTCATACCCATACCAATACCCACACCCTCACCCATACCTACACAGAGAGGACATCCTTTATTAACAATACCCTCCTACATGCCTTCACACAATGATACAGGATCACACACACACACACACACAGACACACACACACACACACACACACACACACACACACACACACAACACCTGTGCAAATTTTCTCTTATATTCATGGTGGTGGCCATCGCCGACGACACTGCGTCCATCGTATTGTGGTCGCAGTGCCGTCGCAGTGCGTCGCAGACAGGTCGTAAACAGACTTCTTAGGTCGCCATCCAACGGGACTGGTCGTGGCACCAAGTCGCCGTCTGCCAGGGCGGTGACGTGTTGAGGTCGCCGTCCACTCCCCGTCCATGCGCCGTCTGCCGGGGCGGTGACGTGTTGAGGTCGGGCATTGTGGCCACACGTGGCCACTCGGGACACAAGGTCCTCCGTTTGATGCCGTCCAACAATTTTTGGTGGTCGAGGAAGGACGGGAGCGCAAGACGGGTATGTGTGAACCGAGCTTTATTGAGTCAATCATAGGCTAGGGGTGATTACAGATCCTATTCTCTGGTCCAGGAGAAGGTGCGATCCTCAGGGTATTTTCTTGGTCCTTGTCCATTTGTCTCCTTTTCCTGCCTCTCCTTGATCTTGGTCCCTGATTGGTTAGGCGGCTCCTGGGGGTACTGGGCGGATCAACTTGGAGGGACATTAGGGACTTCAAAGGGGCTGGGGCATCGTCTGGGCGTGCAAACTGTATATGGCAAACGTCTACCTCCCATCGATCCACCTCTTCGAAATGTCTCTTTGGGAGGCTCTGGCCTTCCTACCCTGATTTCTTGCTTGGTTCCAATCCCAGTTGAATGGTCTTTCTGTGACTTGCCTGGGTCAATCACCTGTCTTGGATTCCTGTGACATCAGAGGCTAGGCTCATGGCCTAGCTGGGTAGGCTCGATGGCTAGCTTAGGCACGTTGGCCAGCTGGGTAGGCTCAGTTGCTAGCGTGGGCGGTTCAATCCATAGAGACATCAAAGAGACTGAGGCGGAAGTGATGGGGGCGCTTTATGGGTTGATGGGGTAGGTTGCCCAGCATGTTCTTGTACAGTGCACAACTTCCTGGGAGGGTATGGGGGTGAGTCCGGGTGGATTCCTGGTGGAGGGTAATTGCACCGCCCTAACCTCAGATGACCCCACAAAGGTGGAGGGGGGGAGGGGGAGTAGCAGGATATCCATTTTGTCTATTCCCAACACTGCTGTTAGAGAAATAATGTCAAATAATGGAAATACTTCACTGTAAATACAATGAAAATTTAAGGTACCAGTATGAATAAGGTATGTACAATTATTTGGTACATTGGTAGTGATTAACCTTTAAATCCTGATATACGTTTAATACTATCAATATACCTTTACAATGGTAGATTATTACGGACGGTTTCATTACCCCTTTCATACCCTTAATTTTGAACAATGTACTGAATCTATAAATATATATCACACACTTTGTGAAAATCATATTGCCATGTTGATTTATTGGAAGTTATTGGTAGTTGAGTAACGAAATTCAGTTGTCCAAAGCTTTTACCATTATCGTTATTTCATTATGCCAGCGTTAATGGATAGGGAAATATACGCATGGCCAGAAAATATGGTGTTTATTCTATATATTTATTTATATTTGTTTCCTGCATAATTTTCATTCGGATACATTCTCTCTCTCTCTCTCTCTCTCTCTCTCTCTCTCTCTCTCTCTCTCTCTCTCTCTCTCTCTCGCTCTCTCTCACACTCACTCTCTCTCTCTCTCTCTCTCTCTCTCTCATCTCTCTCTCTCTCTGCACCTCTTCTCGCTCTCTCTCTCTCTCTCTCTCTCTCTCTCTCTCTCTCTCTCTCTCTCTCTCTCTCAGAGAAACTAGAATCCGTTCAGCGTAGAGCAACAAAGTTAATCCCTTCCCTTAGAAATAAGCCATACACTGAGAGATTAAGAGAACTCGACCTGTTTTCGCTTAAGAAACGGAGAATAAGGGGACAGCTGATAGAGTGTTTTAAGATACTAAAAGGCTTTAGTAACGTAAATTCTAATAATCTATTTAAGATAGCCAAAGAGGTTCCACAAGAGGAAACAAATTAAAACTAACAGGCAGGAAAGCGAACCTAGACATAACTAAAAATTTCTTCACCCACAGTATTATTAATGAGTGGAATAAGCTCCCTAATGAAGTTATTGACAGTGACTCGATATACACATTTAAAAAAAGGTTTGACACATATCACAGAAAAGTTGGTCTGCAGTAGAAGCTGATCACTGATAAGAGAACCTGGCGGAAATGAAAACGTTTTTCAGTTGGAAAAGGGAACAAAAAAAAAAAAAAAAAGTGAAGGTGTGCATACCTTTTCCTTTCCATTCTAACTATACTATAAATTCCTTCAGGCGATTTCCAAGCCCTGCAAGGTTATTCACTTCTAACTATTTTCATGTACGGCATATTGCCGGAGGGAGCGGAGGTGTGGAGAGAGCCTTCATCTATCTTTGCTATCCTTTCCTTCCACTTTCGTCTTAGGGTTTGCTATCTCTATTAGGAATTAAGTCCTGGTCACCTCGTAGGGGATCGTAAGATCTGTGTGGCCAGTGTATCTATGTAAATC
>CM064547.1:52767029-52875863 GCA_032716605.1 Paralithodes platypus | reverse complement strand
CCTCTTCGTATGTTTGGTTCTTTAGGCTAGGTATAATTTTGGTAACTCTTACGGTTGAACTCGTTCTAGCTTTTTATATATCTTGTTGGTAATAAGGGCACCAGGATTGAACGCAGTATTCCAGAAGAGGGCGGACGCAGGAATTGTACAGGGTTAGGATAGACCTTCCTTTGATTTATGCTCAAAATGAACTGCCTATAAAGCCAATTATTTTGTTTGCCGATCTTAACAACTTCTTCACATTGTTGACTCGGTTTTGAGGTTACTCGATATTGTTCAACTCCCAGATCGGTTTCTCTGTTTCCATTCTTAAGCCTGAGTGGCCATTCTTACGAATATTTTGCTTCCTCATTTAGGTATCCGACCTGTAGTACTTTAAATTTATCCGCATTGAAACTCATTTGCCAAATTTGGGCCCACCATGACAATTTATCTAGATTGTGTTGCAGTATCGTCAACTTGTTCTTTTGAGATTACGCTATTTTGGCAATTTTTGTAGCGTCAGCAAATTTTGAGATTGTGCAGGTGAGACCCTCATCTATGTCACGTTGATGTAAATGAGAAAGAGAATTGTGTCCTAGTACCGATCCCTGGGGTACCCCGCTACTTACATTGGTCCATTTAGATGCCTTACCGTGTTTATGACTCCCCTTTGCTTTCTGTTGCTGATAGCCAATTTTCTATCCATTTCAAACACACCGGCTTGTATTCCATGCGTCTTTTAGTTTTAGCAGGTAACTTTTGTGGGGAACTTTTTCAAAGGCCTTTTGAAAATCAATGTATATAAGTCTACAGTCTTTACTCTCATCGTAGAGGTTGCGTATATCGTTGAAGAAGTCTAAGAGGTTTGTTAAACAGAAACGTTTTTTACGAAAGCCGTGTTGAGTATCTTTAAGTATGTTATTTTCCTCGAAGTGATTTACGAGTCTGTCTCGTCATGACCGTTTCTAGCATTTTACATACAACGGAGGTTAAGCTAATTGGACGATAGTTTACTGGGTAGGGATTTGCTGCCTTTTTTGAATATCGGTGTTACTCTGGCTAGCTTCCACTGAATCGAGTCATAGTTTCCAGACTGCAAGGATTTATTGAATAGTAATGTCAGTGGTTTGGAGAGCTCGAGTTCTTATGCTTCCTTTAGAACTCAATGGCGGTGCTTGTATCAGGTCCTGGGACGTTGTTATTTACCTTGATTTAATCTAAACCGTTTTCTACTTCTCTCTCCTGTATAACGGTGATATTGCTTAGCAACATCTTAATTAGCAATCTGCATCGGCGATGGTGTAGGGATATCACTGATGGTCTTCTGTTGTAAAAACTGATGTCTAATAAGGTATTGAGGGCATTACTCCTTTGTTACTGTCGTCCTTTGGTGTATTCTCCTTTTTCATCGACTAACGGTCCAACAGTTTGAAGTAACTACTTTTTTCTTTCTGATATAACTATAGAATTCTTTCGGGTTTGTTTTACTTTGATTCGCAATATGTAACTCTAAGGTCTTTTTTTTTTTACTTTGCTTAAGTAACTTTTTTTTCTGGCTTTGCGGGCGCGTAGCTCTACAAATTTCACCCTTGTCTTTCGTCATTTTGTTGATGATTTTAATCTATCATTATTAGCAAATTTTTTAGCAAGCAGGCAGTTTGAAGAAATATCTTTATTCCACCATTTGACGAGGCTTATTATTATGGCCTGGACGCCGTATGTTCGATGGTATGCAGTCTTGCACTGCTTTTAGGTAAGATGTTTACAGAACTAACTTCCAAGATGTATTTATGTCTTTATTGTTAATTAAAAGCTAACTCCAGTCAGTTTCTTTACACATAGCTCTAAGTTTATGGAAGTGTGCTTTCTCTTGAAATTAGGGACTTTTTCGAGGCTGACTATTTGGTTCGTTACTAGTAAACTGTAAAAGTGAAAGTTATCGGCCGATGGTCGCTGTTGACTGGGAAGGCATCACCAACATTCAAATTCTCTATCAATTCTTCTTTTGTTGGCAAGTACAATGTCAAGAACGTTATTACCACGGGTCGGCATTCGAACAAATTGATAAAGATCTAACTCTCTTGCACAGTTCGTATACAAGTCATGTCCGGATTGTGAAGTAAGAGTATCGGCCCACTTGGTCACAGTAAAATTAAAGGTCGCCAAAAGTTACGGTATCTTTTGAGTTACTTACCTCTGCCATTTGTTTGTAAAATTCTCGGGTCAGGTTGCACTGATTTCGCTGGAGGTCTGTATATTAACGCACGTATTATTTTTGTACCTTGTATTATTCTTTATTAGCACAAAAGATGTGTCGACGTTCACAATTTGAGGTTTTGACACCGGGGTCGGGTTAAGACTTTTCCTTTGCTTAAATAAAATAAAACGTGTCCACCTCCATTTTTAATTTATTCGGCTGTTCTCAAACATTACATAACCGGGAAGTGAATCCTCTGACAAAAGTCTCTATCTTGTGTATTGAGCCAAGAAAAAATTCTGTTATGCCAATCACATCATCATTTTCTGTAACCACTAGTTCCTCTAAATCTGAAAATTTATTTGCGTATGCTCACTAGCGTTTACATAGAAAACAAACAAAGTTTTGGATTTGGGACTCAAGAACGTTCTTTCATTCAAATTATTGGTTCTGTTCTGGTCGGATCTACATTTACATTCATGGCTGTCGCTCGGTCCTCGGACTCGTTATCCCGGACGGTTTTGAATTTGGGTCGTTTTGGTGGAGCTTTATCCAAATTCGCGGTTCCTTGACGTATTAGTATTTATTTCCTTTGTAGTTGAGAAGAAGAGAGAAGAGGAGAGAGAGAGAGAGAGAGAGAGAGAGAGAGAGAGAGAGAGAGAGAGAGAGAGAGAGAGCCCTTTAAAAGTGTTGCTCCCCTGACGCCACACCAAGTCAGTCCCTGTCGTTAATTCGTTAGTTAATTAGCGGAGGGTCTGAATTTAGTACTGAAGGGGGCCCACTCTTAGGACGTGTAAGGGCCAAAAACATGGACCAATTTCCCCCCCCCCCCCCACCCCCGTCTCTCTCTTCCTCAACTCTCTTCGCGCTCTCTCTCTCGCGGTCCTCGCTCTCGCCGCTCGCGCTCCTCATCGCTCGTCATTTTCGATCTAATTATTTTGCTCGCTCGCCGCGCTCTTTCCCCGCGCTCAGGTTCGCTGCTCTCACTTGTCTATCGCTCCGCTGCTCCTCTCTCCATCTCCTCTGCTCTCCGCATCAGGTGGTGTACGAGAGAGCGTGGGAAGAGAATACATGCCCCGGGGACATGAACGTAGAAGGGTAATGTCGAGCTAACCAGTTCGGCAATATTATCTAGCTTAAGAGGACATGGGTCGTTTTTTTCTGGACCCCTTTCTCCTTCGTGGGGTAAGCCCGAAAAAAAAAAAAAAAATCACCTAGTTTGAGATTGATAAAACGGGCTGCCCATAGGTTGACGAGTTTAACACCTTTCGTGTCCCCCCTTGCGTGGCAGGGAAGCAGTTGGGCCATTTAGGTGCAGACTTTTTTCCTGGTGAAAAATGTATAAAATAATCTTGAAAGGGGGTCTAGGGGGTGTTTTTCTAAGCTTGGTGGAGGTCTAGCGAGGACACTAAAATATAATTGAGTAAATTAATTAATAGACTAAAAAAAAAAAAAAAAAAAACGTCCCACTAGCCCCTTTAAAAATATGATGGATCTGTCTATCAATTACCAAATACTGAAATTGCTGAAATACATGGAGCATTAAATCCTCCATTGCATTAACGCTTTGAGGATCATGACTCACTTTGACAGTTTATTCTGGCTATCATTAGACGATTGTATACAGCTTAGGGTGAGCTAAAGAGTTAACGGAGACAGCATTTACTCCTTTAATTCCCAGATGTACGTCCTATCTATCTATCATATACTCAGGCCCAATCCCCGCTTTTCCTATTTTTTTATTTTTTTTTTGGGGGGCGAGCCAGAATAGGGACAACAGAAAACTATGAACACACAAAAACAAAATACAAATTCACACACATCTAGGTCATTCAGGAGAAGACCCACAGACCAGAGTCACCAAGGTCTCGAACTCCAGCACTCCCCCGGCCCCCGGAGAGGTTCCGATCTCGGCAGGCAGACATGCAGCGGTCTTTCCTAAATTGCATACACTCGTATACTGATAACCAAAACTAAATGGACAAATGCGTCTTAGATCCTCGAGGGGTTACTGTCGTCTCCTGTCCCACACAATTGCTATGAAATTATACAAAGCGTATAATACTGGTAGTGTCCTAATATTACAAGAAAAATTAGGGTAAGCGTGGTGGAGAAGTCTTAAAGGGCATAGTTCATGCAATATTATTGCTCAGGTATCCCCAGAATCGTCATTGTCAATGTACAACATACTCCTATGTAAAATATTAGGTGGCTGGGTCCTTTATACTGTATATATAAAACACCAAGTAACCAGTACATCATTTGCCATACTAACATGCCTTGAAGAGTGATATTGCATGAGCTATGCCCTTTAAGTTCCAAGTTCAAATCCCGATTTGTCAAGGGAAGATATTATTGGGATGATGTTTGTGCTGCAGGTAGTTTCAGTACATTACCACAAAACCCACGGACTCTCCATACAAAACAACGCAACTTCAGAAGTCGAGCTGCAGCTGAAGTGCGTCGAGCCAGTTGCTAAACTTATATCACTCATCTGGAATAAGACTTCCAGACTTTATTGTGTTGAATGATTGACTCTATAGGCTATATAAGAAGATGTTTGGAGGAAGAATTGAAACATAAACGAAAGTCTCTTAGAAAAGGATGTGCTTACCAATGGAATTTAGATAGCCGAGAGAAGCAACGCCATATAAGTTGAGGCTGATAAGTTTAATAATCCACACGTTCAACTAGTTGGGTGAAAACAAGCTTTAATAAACATGTTCACAGAGTTCTGGATTTTAAACTTCAGATATGTATAGCAAAACTTAGTTCAATATTGATCCCTTAAGCATATTTCTAAACCAAAATCATCAAATACTGATGATTTCACCCAGCTGAGTATACTACAGTATATTATTTCACCCAGCTGAGTATACTACAGTATATTATTTCACCCAGCTGAGTATACTACAGTATATTATTTCACCCAGCTGAGTATACTACAGTATATTATTTCACAGATGACTGGAGGCAGACCCATGGTCTATAATATTTAATATAACTTTTGTAGTATAGTACGGACCATCGGTAATAAAGTACTGTAGGTAATATTAATATGGGGAACTAGGTGTGCCTTCCCGCCAAGTATGTCCCCGGGTGTGTGAGTTATGAGGCCTCTGTCAGCAACAAATTGGTCCCAGTATTCCTGGTGTTGAGGTGTACATCATTCAGTAGAAGTCAAGGGGGGGAACCTGGGGATTGTAGTGTACTTGGGAAAAATAGTTGAGCTGATTCCATACATTGTTTCCTAGGTTAGGCTAGGTTAGGTTCATAGTAGATTTGCAAGTTATATAAAAATCTTTGAACTTCTGCCAAGGGCACAAACAATGTCAAAAAATAAGAATGCCATACACCGTTGGAATCGCAGAGCTGGGATGAATACAATTATACTAATATAAATATATAAATCCAAAGTTACCCAAATAGTTGGCAAACTTAAACAAGGCCAGGTAAATTTGGAAAAATACTTTTGGTTGTGCCAAATTGACAATGCGCACGATTAAACTATGAGTATATTTGGAATTCTTGGGCCATGGAGAGTTCATTGATACAAGATAACATGAATTTGGGTCCATACCTTAGGGTACAGGAGCCTTTCAAAGTTGAAAAAGTGGATAAATCCACCTGTTTTCAGGAGTGGCTAGAATATAATTTTTCACAATAATGGCACAATTTCAATTCTACATGTACTAATGGATCTAGGGGGTTGTGTGTACTTGGGAATTTTTGTTGAGTTGATTCCATATATTGTTTCCTAGGTTAGGTTAGGTTCATAGCAGATTTACAAGTTATAACCAAATCAGGGTTGGCAGAGGAGAGGTAGTGTTCCACAGAGTGGAAGTTAGAGGATAGGCCACGAATGTTGTAGAAAATAATAGTAAGAGTAGGACTACTGGGGGCATTTCTGCCCCCCCCCCCCCCCCCCCCCCCCTAAGTTGAATTGGGCCCATCAGTCAAATTTATCTGAGAGAGTCAATTTAGTCTGAGTTGGTTGAATTGGACTGACGTGGTCGAAATATGCTGAGACGGTCAATGTGGTTCGAAGCATGTGGACAGGTGTGAGAGAGTTCGAATTAGTGCTAGGAAAAGTGGATTGAGAAGTCAAATTGACTAGTAATATGTTGGCATCCTTGGATACCTTTGGATACCTTTGGATGTGTTCGCCGCTCCTCTAGCGGCACCAAGGAGCGCGACGCCCCTCGTTATGGGTGGTGATTTGGTGCAGTAGACTGTTTGAAGCGACAGCTCGCTCCCTTGCGAAGATGGGCTCGTCTGGCACTTTTTGCAGTTCGACATCTAGGGCTCTCTTGAAGTTGTCTAACGAGATGTCCCTCATGTCTCTTACTCGCCGTGGGAGTTTGTTGAAGAGACGTGGGCCTCTGTGTGATAACCAGCCCTCTCGCAGAGAGCCCATAGCACCCCTGTTATTCATCCGGGGGATTTCGCATTCCCAGCCTCTCCTATCACTGAATTTCATGACTATCGGAGTATGTAGGTTTGGTACTAAACCCTCTGCGATTTTCCATGTGTATATTATTAGGTAACGTTCTCTTCTACGTTCCAGTGAGTACAGAGTCAGTGCTCTTAAACGCTCCCAATAGTGTAGATGTTTTATCGAACTTATATGCGAAGTGAAATTTCTTTGTACACTCTCTACGTCATTTATTTCACCTGCTTTGTATGGGGATGTTAATACGCTACAGTATTCAAGCCGCGGTAGCACTAGAGATTTGAAGAGCGTTATCATAGGCAATTCACCGCGTGTTTTAAAAGTACGCAGAATCCAACCCATTAGACGTTTCGCAGCCGCCACTTTGACCTGGTTATGTACTTTGAAACCCATATTTTCAGACATTAATACCCCAAGGTCTTTCACACTGTCTTTCCGTTCTATTATGTGGTTAGATTCTGTTAAGTAATTTGTAATTTCTTTAACACCATTATTATCTCCGTACCGTATTAATTAGAACTTTTCCTTATTGAATCCACTGAATGCAGTCACCAAATTCCATTAAATTCTATCGATACATTTTAGAGATAACGGCCTGTTAAGTTTAAAGGGTAAAGGCCCTAAGCTCCCAATTCTCCCTACCAATAAATGCCTACAGTGGCCGATAGAGGCGCTGAACACAAGGTTTACCGCAGTGCATTGTGGGAAATGGGCGACATCGTAGAGCTATCCACCCTCCCTCTCCTTCAACAATTCTATAATATATGCAGTTAGTCGAAATTTCTGTAGCTGACACATACTTTGGTCTATGCATACTGTTGTTTTATATATTTTAAAATCACCCATATTCATAAATAACGTATATTTACAATACAAAGTCAGCAGGTATTTTCGCGCCAATTTTGTAATGATAATTAATCAGCTTATAATTAGGGGTTCGACCCCTACGGGGAACCCCTATTGTAATCATTAAACCCACTTATTCATCCAAATTCTTCTTGCACGCCGGTTTTGACGCAATGACTCCAGAACCACTTTTTGGATCGGGATCAAACTTTCACAAGAGGTGAGTTTTTGTATTGGGCAACTTTTGATATGCTAAACATCCGGCATGGCGGCCAAACAGGTCCGTGGCAGCCGATTTCCCGAAATATTTGACGCCTAAATACCGTCTCTCCCACTCATAGGAAATGATTGGGCTTTGGCATATGGACTCCACTACTAATGCTCCGCAAATGTTATTGAGAAGGTTTTGCTTTTGCACGTGGGTTTTTTTCCGGCAATTTTGAAAAAAACTTGAATTCCACTTAAAATTCCACATCTTGAAAATTACGCCGATGATCAAAGCCATGTTTGCGTAGTTGGGTGAGGCTCGCGATTCCGAACGTTTTGATACCACAAGAAAATAAATGGGTGGAATAGTTTGGCCGCAGCATTGAAAACTGTCTATTCTTAAATGACTTTAACACCTTACGAGCGGCCTATGCGGTTTATTTATGTGTACCGCACAGCGGGGTGTTTTTAGCCAAAATAGGGCTGTTTACGTGATCATTTTCATGCCTAAATAAGACCCAGAACGTAAAACAAGTACCTATCCCTGAAAGGGCATAAACAGAGCTTTCGAATGACACCATAACGATCCTTGTATGATGGATAGTTTTCTTGCAATAACCGTGCAACGCGAGTGCAAAAAGCAGGTAATTCGGTACTTTCAGTACATAATTGAGTATGTAGCGAGTGAGAGAGGGAGGAGGGAGCTGAGATTTGTGTCAGTAGGTTCGCCGCGGTGGTCTGGAGCAGTCATACGCTCGCTAGTCTCCTGCCACCACTTGTCTCTCTCTCTCAGCCACATTACGTGCTGAAATTGCCACTCGAGTTATGTCGAGCGCCGCCACATAGTCCAGCTTTTTTTAACTCGACTTATGTTGCTCGCCGCTAATTAAGGGTTAAAACCGTATTCGCTACCCACACAAAGTTTACCGTCTACAGTCTATAGGCTTCCACGCATCCCCCAGTTTTGCTTAATAACATAGTCGATTTATTATTCAGATCTATTATTATTTTTTTATCATCTCTCTCAAAACAGTTCCGAGTCCCTACGAATTCCACCAATTATTTAGCCAACCTACCTATACATACCTACCCTACCAAATAATAATGATAATTCAAATTTATTTTTGGTGAATAACAGAGTATTGGCTAAGGTTTTTAACAATTCCTCCCTTTGCCAAATGCTTTGTTTAATAACAAAGTTCTAGACCTTCAAAGTTTTGAAAATGTTTGGTGGTGTTCCTCCTCCCTCAAACAGCAAGCAACGTTATCAGGGGTTTAAGTAGTATTGCACGCTTCCATAAAAATATATATATAGTCCGTTTTTTACGCAATAACTCCGGAACTGCTTGTCGGATCGGGACCAAACTTTGACACAAGGTGCATTTTTGTATTGGGCAACTTTTGATATGATTTCCAAAATGGTGGCCAGACACGCCCGTGCCAGCCTTTCACACCCAACCCATCTCGTCCTATCTAATTTTATGTTGAACTCTAATGTTCTTGATCCCACTATAGGACTCGGTAGCCTATTCCACATACCTACAACTCTGTTACTGAACGAATAGAGGCAGATCCCTTACACACCCAGTCTCTCTCTGTCGCTCGTTTGCTTGCACACCGGTACAAATGAGGCAGATCCCGTACACATGCAACTAAGATGAACATGGGAATCTGCAGAGAGACAAGTGGCCGACAAAAGGCAGATCCCTTTCACATCCAACCCATTTCATCCATATGACTATCTGATTTTATCTTGAAATTTTCTATTGTTCTTGATCCCACTATAGCACTAGGTAGCCTATTTCACATATCTATGACTCTGTTACGAGAGAGGCAGATCCCTTACACAGCCAATCTCTCTCTCTCTTATTTGCACACTTGTACAAATGAGGCAGATCCCTTACATATGCTACCAAGATGAAAATGGGAGTCTGCAGAGAGCCGATTGGCCCACACACGGCAGATCCCTTTCACACCCAACTCATCTCGTTCTATTAAATTTTATGTTGAAGCTCTATTGTTATTGATCCTACTATAGCACTCGGTAGCCTATTCCACATATCTACAACTCTTATACCAAGCGAATAGAGGCACATCCCTTACACAGCCAATCTCTTTCTCTCTCGCTTTTGTTTGTTTGCACACTGGTACAAATGAAGCAGATCCCTTAAACATGCAACCAAGATGAAAATGGGAGTCTGCAGAGCCAAGTGGCCCACATAAGGCAGATCCCTTTCACACCCAACCCATCTCATAAACGTTACCTGTTATTTACACTACTTACTATACACCCATGTTATCATATACCTGCAACCAAAACACAATTGTAAGAAATAGGAACATAAGAAAATGGGAGTCTGTAGAGAGCCAATTGGCCCATACAAGACAGATCCTTTTCACACCCAACCCATCTCATAAAAACTCTCTCTCATTTATCCGTCTTCCTTACATTTATGACATCCTAGTCTCTGTCTCTCTCACAAATGAGAACTAAGAAAACCGGAGTTTGCAGAGAGCCGATTGGCCCACACATGTCAGATCCCTTTCACACCCAACCCATCCCGCGCTCTCTCTCATATTTATCGCTATCTTCCTTACGTTTACGACATCCTATTCTCTCTTGCCATACTCTCTCTCTTCCTCACAAATGAGAACATAAACAAAAGAAAGAAACGGGAGTCTGCAGAGAGCCAATTGACCTACACATGGCAGATCCCTTTCAAACCCAACCCATCTCATTCTATCTAATTTCAAGTTGAAGCTCTATTGTTCTTGATCCCATTATAGCACTCGGTAGCCTATTCCACATATCTACAACTCTGTTACTAAACAAATAGAGGCAGATCCCTTATACAGCCAATCTCTCCCTCTCTCGCTCATGATTGTTTGCACAATCTGTTCCTTCTGTAGTTTCTCCATGCCCGATAAGTTAAATGATCTTTTGATATCTGTGACACAGCTTTTGTATCCAACACAATACCCTGCTTGCAAAACCGCTCGAACCCCGGACAACGTTGCTTGCAACTTTAATTATGTTTGTAGTCATTATCAACTGCATATGGACTTTCCCTTTATTACTATACTATATACTGTAAGCACGTAGTGTAGTCGTATACTGTATAATAAAAACGTGTAGAATCACACAAACATTGAGATAAACTGTGCATATCCTAGGTGTTGGGTATACTGATGTCTACAGTCGTAGCACTGGCGCTAGTTCAGAAGCGTCCACCAGAGGTCTCAAGGGAATTGTTGGTAGGGAGAAATTGTCCTTAGATAAATATCATGTAGTACAGTGAGTATTGTGAAGATCGACCAAATACGAGTCTCCTTCACTCTGTTACACTTAATTATATTTTCATATGTATTCACCAACCCACCAATTAACTTACAAATAAAAAATCAATGTAACTAATGAATATATGTGGTACTCCTAGGACTCCAACCTAGGATACTCACCGAAATTGGGCGCACTAAGCATTAGGCTATTTTTAATTTATTATATATATATACCGGTATACAGTATATATAATATATATATAAATATAATATATATATATATATATATATATATATATATATATATACCGGTATATATATATATATATATATATATATACAGTATATATATATATACTATATATCTATATATATATATATATATATATATACTATATATATATATATATATACAGTATATATATATATATATATATACAGTATATATATATTTGTTTTCTATGTGAGTGAGGGAGACAAAAGGCAGAACTGCCTGTAGTGATTGCTTCCCCCAGAGTTGAAAGAGTGACAGGGCCAAAATCAAGGGACGTTCGAGCCAAAATGCCTGGACACACGGGGTTTGAAGCAATTTAAGTCATAGGAAGAGGGAAAGACTTATTCTTGGAGTGAGTTCCAGGGCTCGGCTGTTGAATCGAAGAAAGACTGAGAATAACGTTTCACTCTTTGGTTGGAAAGTTGCACAGAGTAGGGGTGGGATTGTGTTGCAAGATGGGTACCACATACCTTATGTAGAAGAGGTGGTATACACTGGGAGAGCTCTGAGGAACATTAATTATTGTAGTAGCAATAAAATAGCGAGAAAGATGCAACATTGCGGCGAAGAGAGAGAGATTGTAGAGAGTTGGTGAGTGGACGGGAGTTAATGATACAAAAGGCCTTCCTTTCTACTTTGCATGAAATCTATTATGATTTGTAGATATATATGTAGGCTGTTTCTTTGCTTTTTAGGCTGAAGATGGCTTGTGCATAAGCCGGAAACGCGTCCCCACAATCAATAAAGATGTATATATCAGCACTGGTCTTACTCTCTCTCTCTCTCTCTATATATATATATATATATATATATGTTTATATACATATATATATACATATATATATCTATATATATATATATATATATAAAATATATATAATATATATATATATATATATATATATATGTTTTTCTATATTCCATTTACTTCTTCTCGGGCGTAGGCTGGGAGCCTGCACACTCTACCGCTGAACACGAACACGGTGAGGCCCGTGAGGTCTTGTTCCAGTCTAGGGAGTGAGACATGCGAAGCACCCATTCACGACTAGAAGCAACTCCATCTCTGAAGCTGCATCGCCTCTGCGCCTCACCGTCTCATTCCCCAGACTCGGACCCTCACTCTCAGAACTCCACCTATTGAGCAATTAACTCACTAGGCATTGCCCCCCTGTAGTATATTTTGAATATGGGAATATTCATACAATGCTATTTAATCAGGGAACAATGAGGGTATTTTGTTGGCATTTCGGTGTGCTGTGGTAATGCACTGAAACTAGCTACAGCACAAATTCCATCCCAATAATATCTTCCCATTGACATATTGGGATTCGAACCCAGGTCCATTGGATTACCAGTCCAGTGGCAAGACCACTCCGCCATATATATATTATATATATATATACCGGTATATATTTTTTTTTTTTTTTTTTTTTTTTTTGAGAGAGAGAGAGAGAGAGGGGATGGGGGGTGGGGAGTCGGGTGTTGGCCAAAAGATCATTGTTGCTATCGATAATGTTTGCAAATGGAGTTCCTGAAACAAATTGATCTTAATCAGCGATTTATTTTCTGAGACATCCTGCTTACTGACAAACAGGCAGACAGACAACTATCATCACATACAGTGTACGCTTCCTAAGTTTGCTCAGCACTTCGTTTACCGGAGATTACCATGAATTTAGCGATGTTTACGATAGCCCACTATATATACTCCTCACTTATTCACCTTTCTCTCAGCCAATTAAGGCCAGGAATGGCCAACATAGCACAGTCACTCTTAATTAGCTTCCTGTATGAAAGGCAGGCCATTAATCAGTGAGCCTAGCAAAAACAAATAATTATTCATTGTCAAGAACTGTTCCCTCGTTAGGCCAACCCCACCACGCCCTATGTCATCGTCTTTATTCTCGCCAGTTTAAGCATGACAAGTGATGACACTGTCTGCTTTTGTCACTATAAACCACTAAGAATGATCACTACATTCCTGTGGGGTTTCAGTCTAGATAATTTTGCCCACAAAACAAATCACCCCCAGTTACTTCGTCCACATTCAATAGTCTCTTCTCCCATGCACTGACTAATATAGATGCACTGTATATAAGTGTAGGGGATATAGGTTGCAGTGCGAGTTGTTCTTAGGTAGCTGTGGCATAGATGAAGTGTAAGGGGATATAATTATGTTGTTAGGTAGCTATAACATAGATGACGTTTAGGGGAAATAGGTTGTAGTCGATGTTCTTAGGTAGCTATAAAATAAATGAAGTGTAGGGGATATATGTTGTTGTAGGAGATGTTCTTAGGTAGCTATGAAATAGATGAAGTGTAGGGGATATATGTTGTTGTAGATGTTCTTAGGTAGCTATGAAATAGATGAAGTGTAGGGGATATATGTTGTTGTAGGAGATGTTCTTATGTAGCTATAAAATAAATGAAGTGTAGGGGATATATGTTGTTGTAGGAGATGTTCTTAGGTAGCTATGAAATAAATGAAGTGTAGGGGATATATGTTGTTGTAGGAGATGTTCTTAGGTAGCTATGAAATAAATGAAGTGTAGGGGATATATGTTGTTGTAGGAGATGTTCTTAGGTAGCTATGAAATAAATGAAGTGTAGGGGATATATGTTGTTGTAGGAGATGTTCTTAGGTAGCTATGAAATAGATGAAGTGCAATGGATATAATATGTTGTTGTAGGGGATGTTCTTAGGTAGCTATAAAATAGATGAAGTGTAGAGGATACAGGTTGTAGTTGAAAAGGTTCTTAGTGTAGATAAGGACTAATAGGAATGTAGGAAAGAAGGGTTATACCTCGTGTGAGCCAGCAGGCGCAAACTATCTTCTAATAGATTCACTAATATTACATAAAAACAATACGAATTTAAAAGATATATCACCAGTTTTTCAAAAGGCAAGAACAAAATGTTAGACTAAATTTTTTTTGTTTACGATTTTTGCGCACCATATATCACGCTCGAATTATATATACCGTAGCTACTGTTAGTGTGTATATACTTTGAGTAGGCCTTTTGCAGTTTTCCATTTTTCTGATTTTCTTATATATAATTCGAGCGTGATATATGTTGCGCAAAAATAGTAAAATAAATATTTAGTCTAACATCTTGTTCTTGCGTTTTGAGAAACTGGTGATGTATCTTTTAAATGCGTACTGTTTATATGCAATATTAGTGAATCTTTATAAAGTACTTGAAAATAGAATATTCTTATAATGTTTGTAAGGTTTGTTACAATGTGCGTGTTATGTTTTGCACACACAAAATATAATAATGTAGCCTACAGATACATGAATCTGGGACAAATGCTTTGTAAATATCAATAAATATAATGATTGAAAATAAATGGTCATGCCCTTTAACTCATTCAGTACCGGTGACGTCCTTTTCACTATATTCTGGCAACTATTAGATGATTTAAATCAGCTTGGGAAGGACGTCTACCCATTAAAAGGCTACATACTATCTTAATTCACCCGTTTCGCTACCATATATCCTTCCAAAGCTTTATATAATCGTCTAAATGCTGCTGAAATCAAATAAGCATGACGTCACTGGTACAGTACGGGTTAAGCTACATTATTACGATAGAGTCAAATAAATAAACTCTAATTTCCATCTACTGTATATATATATATTTATAAACCTGTGAGAGCATTAACCCGTTTAGTACCAGTTCCGTCTTTTTCATTTTATGCTAACTACTAACAGACGATTCTATTCAGTTTAGGAATGGCCTGCAGTAATTAACAGGCTTCAAACTATCTTAATTAACCCTTTTTACTACCACAGACCCTTTTTAAACGGCACACAATCGTTAACTTATAGCAGGAATAAAATTAAAAGATTTCGCGGGTACACAATGGGTTAAATCCTGCTCCCCCCCCCCCCCCCCGTTTACAACACTTGTCCCAGGTTTATGTCTTGGCAACTGAACCTAAACTACCCTACCTGACTTGACCTTAAAGGCAGGGGTTTTATATACTTTATATATATACCGGTATATATATATATATATATATATATATATATAGATATATAATAAATATATATTATATATATTTATATATATATATATATATGAGGCGCCGCAAGTCGAAAGGCATGTAAGTGCCATTTGAAAATCTTGATAAATTCTTTAGTAAATCGCGATTTACTCAATAAACTAGACCTCCATCAAGCTTAAATAATCAATCCCAAAACCCCCCTTCGAGATAGATTTGTACATTTTTTGGTACAAAAATATGCCCGTTCCTCTTATCTTACAGGCTCACTGTCGCTCGCCAGGAACAAATCGACAACTAAATGGCACGAAAGGTCATAGCATCGCCAAAATATCGGGGCGAACGTCTTAGAATTTCAAAACTAACGTGGCTAAGCATGAGGGAGAAGGGGGTCCAGAAAATAACTCCAGCTTGTGTTAGATTAGGGCAAGGTTATATGAACATTCGATAGAGCTAAGGTAAGTTGTTGTATATTAGGTTATATGAACATTCGATAGAGCTAAGGTAAGTTGTTGTATATTAGGTTATATGAACATTCGATAGAGCTAAGGTAAGTTGTTGTATATTAGGTTAGCTTAAAGTTTGGTTATTTTAAATTATAACTTGAGTAAGGTTAGCTTAGGGTTAGATTAGGTTAGGTTAAATTTAGGTTAGGTTAGATTATAGCTAGAGTAAGATTAGCTCAAGATTAGGTTCGGTTAAAGTTAGGTTAGGTTAGGTTAGATTATAGCTAGAGTAAGATTAGCTCAAGATTAGGTTAGGTTAGGTTCGGTTAAAGTTAGGTTAGGTTAGGTTAGGTTAGATTAGATTAGATTAAGGTTAGCTTAAGATTAGCTTAGGCAAGGTTGAGAGTAAATCCACTTGAAATATGAGTAAAATATATGTTTCAGGAGTGACATGTTGACGAAGACACTGTAATGTGAGAGAGAGTGAGAGTGAGTGAGTGGGTGAGTGAGTGAGTGAGTGAGAGAGAGAGAGAGACTGTTTGAGTGAATGTGTGTAAGTGTGAGTGTGTATATGATTGTGTTTGTGTATGTGTGTGATAGTGTGAGTGAGTGTATGTAAGTGAGTGAGTGAGTGAGTGTGAGTGAGTGAGTGAGTGAGTGTGTGTGAGTGAGTGAGTGAGTATGTGTACGTGTGTGTACGTGTGTGTGTGTGTTTACCGAGTGATTCACCCCTGCTCCCTGGGCTGACTGATGGTATATTTTCTGACACTGGCCAATTCTCTACATTTCAATCTATTTCTAGTAACCCTTTGTGTACCGGTGACATCATTTTCATTATACCTATATTCTGGCAACTATTATACGAGTTTATTCAGCTTAGGAAGGATGTCTACTAATTATAAGGCTATAGACTGTTTCAATTACTTTTTTTTAGCTACCATATATCCTTCCTAAGCTTCATAAAAGTCTAAATGTAGGTAGAATAACATTAAAAAGACGTTGCCGGTACAGAAAGGGTTAAAACTCCTGCTATAAGTAAATGGCATTACACATTTTCAAGGGGAATATTTTTGTTTATGAGTTTGCTCCCTAGACCTCCATCAAGCTTAAAAAAATACCCCCCCCCCCCTCCCCGGTCGAGATAAATTTGTAAATTTTTAAGTAGAATTGTGGCAACACATCGCTAAACTAATGGGGTGTACATATTAAAATATAAAACAAAATGGGGCTAAACATGAGGGAGAAGGGTGTCCAGAACAAACCGAAAACCACCCCTTAAAGACCCACTGCCACAACAAATTCCCGGCCGAAGGACGGTTCCTCCTAAATTACAGGCTCGCTATCGCTGACCAGGAAAAAAATCACCATGAATGGTCTTAACATTTATTAATCAAGATATGGGATGATAGGTCTTAAAATCGCTAAACTAATGGGGCGTACATATTAAAATTTCAAATCAAATGTGGCTAAACATGAGGGAGAAGTGGGTCCCGAACAAACCGTAAACTACCCCTTAAAGACCCACTGCCACAAACAAACTCTGTACAGTACATTCTAGATTATAGAAATATACGCTTGTACAGTACGGTCATTAAGGGGAGGCTGACCGTTTGTTTGGTCTGCTCATTAATGTATTCATATATATTTTTAGTTTCCTCCCTAGACCTCCATCAAGCTTAGAAAAACACCCCCTAGACCCCCTTCAAGATAAATTTGTACATTTTTCGGTAGAAAAATTTCCCGGCCGAAGGCCGGTTCCCCTTAAATTGCAGGCTCGCTTTCGCTCGCTAGGAAATAATCAACACCTAAATGGCACGAAAGGTCTTAAAATTGACAACGAAATGGGGCGAAAGGTGTTAAAATCGCCAAACTAATGGGCCGAACGTCTTATAATCTCAAAACTAGTGGGGCTAAACATGAGGGAGAAAGTGGTCCAGAAAAACTGTCTGCCTCCTCTTAATGGGGGGGTCACCTGCTTTTACATGTTCATATCTGGTGGCCTGCTACCCAGTATCTCTCCCGTGACATAAGCCAGACCCCTCTCAGCTGTCACGAGGCGTCCAGGGTTTATCTTTACCAGTCCTCTTAAGGGGAGATTTTCACTTGAGATATTTTCTTCTGGACCCCTTTCTCCCTTATGTTGAGCCACATTGCTTTTGAGATATGAAGACGTTCGCCCCATTAGTTTGGCGATTTTAAGAACTTTCGCCCCATTTCTGTCAATTTGAAGACCTTTTGTGCCATTTAGGTGTCGATTTTTTCCTGGCGAGCGATAGCGAGCCTGTAATTTAAGAAAAACCGGCCATCGGCCGGGAAATTTTTCTACCGAAAAATTTACTAATTTATCATGAAAAGTGGTCTAGGTGGTGTAATTTTAAGCTTGATGGAGGTCTAGGGAACAAACTAAAAACCTCCCCTTAAGCCGGTATCACACAAGAACTTTTATAGTCAACATTCGATAATTAAAAAAAATTCTGGCAACCTGTCTGGAATATTTTGAACTGTTATCGGAAACTAGACTGATGGTAGATGAATGTAGGTGACTGAAATATAATAAATGTTGACCTCATAAGCTGCCAGACCAGTGTTGAGGATAAATGTTGAGGGAAAAAGCGCTCGTGTGATACCGGCTTTAGTATTATTATAACTCCTGTTTTTGTTTTCATTCTGGCTAACACTAGACTATTTTACCCAGCTTAGGAAGGGCCTGTAAGAATCAAATGAGAAGCTTACTTAACATGACATAATTTCTATCGGTATTCTAGAAATTTGAGCAATTTCGAAGTAATACGTATCATTGTTCCCTGATTAAATAGCATTGTATGATTATTCCCATATTCAAAAATATGCTACAGGGGGGCAATGCCTAGTGAGTTAATTGCGCAATAGGTGGCGTTCTGAGAGTGAGGGTCCGAGTGTGGGGGATGAGACTGTGAAGCGCAGAGGTGAGGCAGCTCCAGAGATGGAGTTGCTTCGAGCCATGAAGCTTCGCATGTCTCACTCCCTAGACTGGAGCAAGACCTCACGGGCCTCACCGTGTTCAGCGGTAGAGTATAAAGGCTATCAGCCTATGCCCGAGAGGGATTAGTTGGAATATAAAAAAAAAAAAAAAAAAAAAAATTAACCTTATGACTCCCAAAAGTCTTCACTAAATTGAATAGTATCACCTAATGATAGCCAGCATGAGAGGAAGCAGAACGTCATCGCATACTGAAACGGATAATATTATTGCCAGGTGATATTATTCAGCTTTGGTAGTACAACTAAGAGTAATTAAAAGGTTAAGTACGCTAGTTAGAAGCATTCAAACGGTACCGACGCCTTAAAACTCAAGAATCTCATTCTTCCTCTGTTTCTGCCTGGAATCAAGCCAAATCTGTTCTTCGACTTGCCAAGCACTCTTTCATCAATAATAAATGCACTGTACTATCCAACTCTAGCTCTTCCCAAGCTTTCTGGCATCTAGGCAAAAACCTCTCCAACAACTTTTCTTCCTCGTCTTTCCCTCCCCTTTTCCACTCTGATGGCAAAACCATCACTTCTTCCTCTGACAAAGCTGAACTCTTTGCTCAAACTTTTGCCAGAAACTCTACCTTGGATGATTCCGGTGCTATTCCTCCCTCTCCACCACCCTCTCTCCTACTTATGCCTAATATCCTAATCTCTTCTAAAGATGTACTTTCTACCCTCTCTGGGCTTAACCCTCCTCTAGCGGGTGCTCTGTGGCCGTTTTGGGCCTTTCTGGGCCGTTCTGACTGCTATATCAACCATCAGTATGAAAGGAACTGTATTGCGCCGAAAACTAGGTGGAAATCGCTACACAATGACGCCACATACAGCTACGTAGCACTCGTGGAGCACTGACAGTGTTACCTCGAAGATGGAAGTTTAGCAGATTTTGCTACCTTGCTCACTTTTAGCGAACTATTGGTTACACTGTCATCCTCACGCGCGGTGGGGGAACTGGAGTTAGTGTGGGCCGGGAGGCCACAGATGTCGGACGTATGGATCATTACTATCCCACCCATTTTCACTCGATTTCCACCCTTTTTTCACCCGTTTTTTGCCAGTTTTTTCAACACGACTTAAGTGGTGAGCCGCTTTTTAAGGGTTAATACTAAGAACTTAGAAGGCGTACAGTCCGGACGGTGTTCCTCCTGTTGTACTTAAAAACTGTGCTTCCGTGCTGACCCCCTGCCTAGGCAAACTCTTTCGTCTCTGTCTCTCCTCTAACGTCTTTCCTTCTTGCTCTCATTCAACCTGTCCCAAAGAAGGGTGACCGCTCTCAACCCTCCAACTATCGTCCAATTGCTCTCATCTCTTCTATCTCTAAAGTTTTTGAAACTATTCTTGCTTCCAAATTTCTTAAGCATTTCTCTTCTCATAATCTGCTCTCAGATTGCCAGTATGGCTTCCTTAAGGGTCGCTCTACGGGTGATCTTCTTTCATATCTTACTAACTCTTGGTCATCCAACTTTCGGGACTTCGGTGAGACTTTTTCTGTTGCACTAGACATATCGAAGGCCTTCGATAAAGTCTGGCACAAATCTTTAATTTCCAAACTGACCTCCTTCGGTTTCTGTCCCTCCATCTGTGCCTTTGTCTCTAATTTCCTTTCCGGCCGTTCCATAGCTCCGGTTGTGGACGGCCATCGCTCAATTCCTCATCCTATCAACTCCGGTGTTCCTCAGGGTTCTGTCCTATCTCCTATTCTCTTTCTAATTTTCATAAATGATCTTGTCAACTGTACATCTAGTCCCATCCATTCATATGCAGACAACTCTACTTTACACCACTCAATTAGTTTTCCAGAACGCCCCAGCCAGCAGTCCTTCAAAAGTAAACGTAATGAAGCCATAAAATATTTATCTTCTGATCTAGCTACTATTTCCAATTGGGGTAAAGAAAACCTTGTTACATTTAATACTTCCAAAACTCAATTTATCCATCTTACTACCCGTCAGGAACCTCCAGAAGACTATCCCTTATTCTTCAATAATACAAAAATCAACCCTTCATCTTCCCTCAATGTTCTCGGTGTCTCTTTTTCTTCTGCTCTCACTTGGAAGGACCATATTACCAGTCTCGCTAAGGCAGCCTCCCAGAAGCTGGGTTTGCTCAACCGCCTCAAGGGGTTCTTTACCCCTGCGCAGCTACTTGCTCTGTACAGGGGCACAGGGCGTCCTTGTATTGAGTATTGTTCACATGTGTGGGTAGGATCCTCTCACACCGCACTCCTAGATAAAGTAGAAAGGAAAGCCTTTCATATCATTAACTCCAGTCCACTCACCAATTCTCTGCAATCTCTCTCTTCGCCGCAATGTTGCATCTCTCTCACTATTCTATCGCTACTACAATAATCAGTGTTCCTCGGAGCTTTCCCAGTGTATACCACCTCCTCTACGTAGGGTTCGTAGTACCCGCCTTGCAACACAATCCCACCCCTACTCTGTTGAACTCTCCAACCCAAGAGTGAAACGCTATTCTCAGACTTTCTTCTATTCAACTGCTGAGCTCTGGAACTCTCTCCCAGAATCAGTCTTTCCCTCTTCCTATGACTTAAATTGCTTCAAACTCCGTGTGTCCAGGCGTTTTAGCTCGAACGTCCCTTGATTTCGGCCCTGTCACTCTTTGAAATCTGGGGGAGGTACTCGCTGCAGGCAGTTATGCCTTTTGTTTCCCTCATTCACATAGAAAACAAAAAAACAAAACATTCTTCTTAACTCATTCACTAACGATGACATCCTCTTCATTATATTCTGGCAACTATTAGACGGTTTTATTCAGCTTAGGAAGGATATCTACCCGTTAAAAGATTACAGACTATCTCAATCCTTTTAGCTACAATATATCCTCCCTAAGATTACAGACTATCTCAATCCTTTTAGCTACAATATATCCTCCCTAAGATTTATACAATCATCTAAATGCAGTTGAAATAAAACAAAAAGGTGTCGTCGGTACTGTAAAGGTTAAGCTGAATAAAATACTAAACAGAAGCCAGAATAAACATACGTTATCTGATTGAAAGGGTTAACACTACCTGATCCGAAGTTTTGGTGGTGCAAAATGGTGTCCCCCCCCCCCCCCCCGTATAGTGGTACAATGTGGGCGAAATGTCTGTATGTCTGTCTGTCTGTCCGGAAACTCCTCCTAGACCGTTCGACGTATAGCTTCACCAAACTGCACACTAACATTCGGTGCCGGAATGCGAGTGCCTCCCCCTGAGTTGAAATAGTGGCAGGGCCAAAATCAAGGGACGTTCGAGCCAAAATGCCTGGACACACGGAATTTAAAGCAATTTAAGTCATAGGAAGAGGGAAAGACTGATTCTGGGAGAGTTCCAGAGCTCAGCTGTTGAATAGAAGAAAGATTGAGAATAACGTTTCACTCTTGGGTAGGAGAGCTGCACAGAGTAAGGGTGGAATATATATATACTGTATATATACGTACGTAGCCAGTCCAAGCTGAGCAACAGAGAGGGACACACCTGACCAAGGCCCTGCCTAGCCTTTTAATACTTTCAATTTACATTGTAAATCTTTTATAATTTTAATTCGTAATTTTAATAGAACTTTAGTATTTTATTTGCTGAAGATGGGTATTGGGTAATGTACCCGAAACGTACTAAATAAGAAATAAAGTGAAATGAATGTTGGCAATTTACTTTACCAAATTCACCCTAGCATAAGAAATACTGTTAGATGTACTGAAAGGAAATCTAAAAAGCTGATACATAATAAATATGCTCAGGTCTTCAACAGTGTTTGCATTAAAGAAAATATTCTGCCCAAATAAAACAATATATACCGGTATATATATATATATATATATATATATATATATATATATATATATATATATATATATATATATATATATATATATATATATATATTAGTTATCTATTTATTTACTTATATATTTCCCTAGTCACAAAACTCAACACTGATCATTATAATCTATTTTGATTATAAAGAGACTGTTACATACGACTGCTAGACTTTTGCAACTCAGAGAGGGCTGGAGCAAATGGGCTGTACATTCCTACACCTATTTACTGGTTGCTCAAGTAATGGTTTAGTTACGAGATGGTAGGGGTCGTGAAGTTTAGTCTCGTCCTAAAGAATAGACTATAGTTAAGGGGGGATTTCCACCTGGAGGACTTTTTCCGGACCTCTTTCTCCCTCATGTTTAGCCCCATTGCTTTTGAAATTTTAAGACGTTCGCCCCATTAGTTTGGCTATTTTAAGAACCCTCGCCCCATTTCTGTAAATTTTAAGACCATTCGTGCCATTTAGGTGTCGATTTTTTCCTGGCGAGCGATAGCGAGCCTATAATTTAAGGGGAATCGGCTTTCGGCCGGGACATTTTTCTACCGAAAAATGTACAAATTTATCTTGAAAGGGGGTCTAGGGGGAGTAATTTTAAGTTTGATGGAAGTCTAGGGAATCAACTAAAAACCTCCCCTTAATAATCACTCTGGTCACTTATTATTATTCTGGTCATTATCCTAGCCACGCAAACCTGTCTTAACCCGTTCAGTACCGGTGACGTCCTTTTTATTAGATTCTGGTAACTATTTAGACAATTTCATTTAGCTTAGGAAGTACGTCTACCCATTAAAAGGTTGCAGACTATCTCAATTAATCCTTTTCTATCTATCTATCTATCTATATGCTCAGGCCCAAGCCCCATTATGGGGGTAGAAGAGCAAGAACAGGGAAAAACACAAAAAACAACATAAAACAACGAATAAACACAGATCAAAAACACAAATTCACACACATCTAGGTCATCCAGAAGACCCAGAGACCAGGGTCACCAAGGTCGCTCCAGCACTCCCCCGGCCCCCGACCACCCGGAGAGGTTCCGATCTCAGCAGGCAGACATGCAGCGGAGCTAAAGCCACAAGCCCTCCCACCACACTTCCAGGCGCACCCTTCATATTAATCGTCTCCCCGGGCCAGGCGCCTGATGGACTATTATCTAGTCCAACTTGCGCCCGACCCCTTACTCCAAATGACCACGTGTTCACTCAACTATTCACAAGCATTCTCCATTCACTCCTGTCCACCACCACTTCCCCTGCCTGATCTATAGTCATTCCTCTATCATCCAAAGCTTTTCTTACACAGTCTCTCCATCTCAATGGGGGTCTTCCTGCCCTTCTAACTCCCCTTGTACCTGACTCACATATTCTCTTTGTAAGCCTTTCATCTCCCATTCGTTCAACATGACCATACCAGCTCAGCACCCTTCTGTCCACTCTGGCTGACAAATGTTCCTGCTGCCCCACTCTCCTACGTATCTCTTCATTCCTCAATCCATCTCTACGAGTAACTCCACACATACTCCTCAAGCAGCTCATCTCCATCACATCCAGCCCTCTTTTCTCCTTTTTCTTCAGAGCCCATGTCTCAGCCCCATACATCACTGTTGGCAAAACAATTCCTTGATACAGTGCACTTTTTATTTTCACTCCGAGATTTCTCGTCTTCCACATACTTCCCATTGCTCCGAAAACCTTCCTTCCTTCACACACTCTCTGTTTTACCTCCATTTCCATACCTCCACTCCTGCTTATCGTTCCTCCTAGATATTTAAAACACTCTACTTGTTCCAATATTTCCCCATCCAGCCTCACATCTAGATTCACCCTATGCTCTCCCCTATTACACACCATTACTTTACTGTTATTGACGTTCATCTTCAGTTTCCTCCTTCCACAAACCACACCAAACTCTTTGACTACCCGCTGCAGTTTCTCATCAGAATCCGCCACCAATGCTGTGTCATCAGCGAACAGCAACTGATTCAACTCCCAATCTCTACCATTCTTTCCTACTAAACCCAATCCTCTTCCAATAGTTCTCCTTTTCACCTCCCTTTTAATTAGTCCTTTTAGCGACCATATATCCTCCCTAAGCTTCAGAAAATCGTCTAAATATAGCTGAAAATAAATAGAAAATACGTCGCAGGTACGGAACGGGTTAATTGGTAGCTGTGCATGTATTTTGGTAATGGAATATAATCCTAGTTGTGAAAATATACAACTAATATACATTTTACACTTTGTTTTTAAATTCTGCATTTAACCCTTTAAGCACGATGACACCTTTTTACCTTTGATTCTGGCTGAAATAAGACGATTTTAAGCAGCCTAAGAAGGACCTATATTATGCAGAGGGTTTATGGAGATCGTATTTGCCCTTGTGAGTTTTAGAGATAGAATATAAGCTAAAGAAATGCGTGTAATTGTAACCCGAATAGGATGTAAATTACGTCATCGTGCTGAAGGGGGTTAAGTGTCAGGAAATCGGCTGCTACGGGGATGAAGTGTCTCGCCTAATTAAAGGGGAGGCAGACGGTTTTTCTGGACCCCCTTCTCCCTAATGTTTAGCCCCACTAGTTTTGAGATTATAAGACGTTCGGCCCATTAGTTTGGCAATTTTAACACCTTTCGCCCCATTTCGTTGTCAATTGTAAGACCGTTCGTGCCATTTAGGTGTCGATTATTTCCTGGCGAGTGATAGCGAGCCTGCAATTTTAAAATGAACTGGGCTTCGGCTGCGGGCCTTCGGCTGGGACATTTTTCTACCATAAAATGTACAAATTTATCTAGGGGGTGTTTTTCTATGCTTGATGGAGGTCTAGGGAGGAAACTTTAAAAATATATGAATAAATGAATTAATAGAACAAACAAACGGTCAGTCTCCCCTTAAGAGGAAAAGAGTCTAGTTGTTATAATTTCATTTAGGGACGGCTAAGCTCTACTTATAGTTATACGCTCAATAGTTTAATTTTAAGGGAGGATGGGCCGGGTTTTTTGGTCTATTAATTCATGTATTCATATTTTTTTAGTTTCCACGCTAAACCTCCATCAAACTTACAAAAACACCCCCTAGATAAATTTGTACATTTTTCGGTAGAAAAATATCCCGGCCAAAGGCCGGTTACTCTTAAAATTACAGGCTCGCTATCGCTCGCCAGGAAAAAAATCGACACCTAAGTGGCACGAAAGGCCTTAAAATTGACAACGAAATGGGGCGAAAGGTATTAAAATTCCCAAACTAATGTGCCGAACGTCATAAAATCAGAAAACTAATGGGGCTCAGCATGAGAAAGAAGGGGGACCAGAAAAACGGCCCATGTCCCCTTAATCGTGTATGTAATGAGAGACCGTATA
Source organism: Paralithodes platypus (assembly GCA_032716605.1). Lineage (NCBI taxonomy): Eukaryota > Metazoa > Arthropoda > Malacostraca > Decapoda > Lithodidae > Paralithodes > Paralithodes platypus. The sequence goes on along the minus strand of CM064547.1, from coordinate 52,849,979 downwards.
CTGGCCGTGTCATTTACTAGTGACAGTTGCGAAATAAATAAATAAATAAATAAATAAAACTATAAATATTCATTGACAGTGACAGAGTGCCAAACAGGTTGGACACAAATATAACCATTCCTGAATTCTACAGTCTGTTTCTCTTCAGCTGACAGTAAAATGCAATGTGTTTTCCTTATTTACTCGGCTATTATGAAGATATTGTGGTGAATTATATTGTCAATTCTGAAAACTTGGTGGTGTTAGTGGTGAAGGTTAAAAAGTGATGGTAGTGATGGGTGTGGTAATGGTAGTAATGGAAGTGGTAATATAGTAGGATGGAAGTGGTAATAGTAGTGGTGGTAGTGGATGTGGTAGTGATGGTAGTGGATGTGATAGTGCTGCGTGGTAGTAATTAAGAAGTGGTGGTAGTGGATGTGGTAGTGGTGATGGTTAAAAATGGTGGTAGTGGATGTGGTAGTGGTGATGGGTAAAAAGTGGTGGTAGTGGATGTGGTAGTAGTTAAAAAGTGGTGGTAGTGGATGTGGTAATGATGATGGTTAAAAAGTGGTGGTAGTGGATGTGGTAGTAGTTAAGAAGTGGTGGTAGTGGATGTGATAGTGGTGATGGATAAGAAGTGGTGGTAGTGGATGTGGTAGTAGTTAAGAAGTGGTGGTAGTGGATGTGGTAGTAGTCAAGAAGTGGTGGTAGTGGATGTGGTAGCAGTTAAGAAGTGGTGGTAGTGGATGTGGTAGTGGTGATGGATAAGAAGTGGTGGTAGTGGATGTGGTAGTAGTTAAGAAGTGGTGGTAGTGGATGTGGTAGCAGTTAAGAAGTGGTGGTAGTGGATGTGGTAGTGGTGATGGATAAGAAGTGGTGGTAGTGGATGTGGTAGTAGTTAAGAAGTGGTGGTAGTGGATGTGGTAGCAGTTAAGAAGTGGTGGTAGTGGATGTGGTAGTGGTGATGGATAAGAAGTGGTGGTAGTGGTGATGGATAAGAAGTGGTGGTAGTGGATGTGGTAGTAGTTAAGAAGTGGTGGTAGTGGATGTGGTAGTAGTCAAGAAGTGGTGGTAGTGGATGTGGTAGCAGTTAAGAAGTGGTGGTAGTGGATGTGGTAGTAGTTAAGAAGTGGTGGTAGTGGATGTGGTAGCAGTTAAGAAGTGGTGGTAGTGGATGTGGTAGTGGTGATGGATAAGAAGTGGTGGTAGTGGATGTGGTAGTAGTTAAGAAGTGGTGGTAGTGGATGTGGTAGTAGTCAAGAAGTGGTGGTAGTGGATGTGGTAGCAGTTAAGAAGTGGTGGTAGTGGATGTGATAGTGGTGATGGATAAGAAGTGGTGGTAGTGGATGTGGTAGTAGTTAAGAAGTGGTGGTAGTGGATGTGGTAGTAGTCAAGAAGTGGTGGTAGTGGTGATGGATAAGAAGTGGTTGTAGTGGATGTGGTAGTAGTTAAGAAGTGGTTGTAGTGGATGTGGTAGTGGTGATGGATAAGAAGTGGTGGTAGTGGATGTGGTAGCAGTTAAGAAGTGGTGTTAGTGGATGTGGTAGTGGTGATGGATAAGAAGTGGTGGTAGTGGATGTGGTAGTAGTTAAGAAGTGGTGGTAGTGGATGTGGTAGTAGTTAAGAAGTGGTGGTAGTGGATGTGGTAGTAGTCAAGAAGTGGTGGTAGTGGATGTGGTAGCAGTTAAGAAGTGGTGGTAGTGGATGTGGTAGTGGTGATGGATAAGAAGTGGTGGTAGTGGATGTGGTAGCAGTTAAGAAGTGGTGGTAGTGGATGTGGTAGTAGTCAAGAAGTGGTGGTAGTGGATGTGGTAGTAGTTAAGAAGTGGTGGTAGTGGATGTGGTAGTGGTGATGGATAAGAAGTGGTGGTAGTGGATGTGGTAGTAGTTAAGAAGTGGTTGTAGTGGATGTGGTTGTGGTGATGGATAATAAGTGGTGGTAGTAGTTAAGAAGTGGTTGTAGTGGATGTGGTAGTGGTGATGGATAAGAAGTGGTGGTAGTGGATGTGGTAGTAGTTAAGAAGTGGTTGTAGTGGATGTGGTAGTGGTGATGGATAAGAAGTGATGGTAGTGGATGTGGTAGCAGTTAAGAAGTGGTGGTAGTGGATGTGGTAGTGGTGATGGATAAGAAGTGGTGGTAGTGGATGTGGTAGTAGTCAAGAAGTGGTGGTAGTGGATGTGGTAGTGGTGATGGATAAGAAGCGGTGGTAGTGGATGTGGTAGTAGTTAAGAAGTGGTTGTAGTGGATGTGGTAGTGGTGATGGATAAGTAGTGGTGGTAGTGGATGTGGTAGTAGTTAAGAAGTGGTTGTAGTGGATGTGGTAGTAGTTAAGAAGTGGTGATAGTGGATGTGGTAGTAGTTAAGAAGTGGTGATAGTGGATGTGGTAGTAGTTAAGAAGTGGTGGTAGTGGATGTGGTAGTGGTGATGAATAAGAAGTGGTGGTAGTGGATGTGGTAGTAGTTAAGAAGTGGTGGTAGTGGATGTGGTAGTAGTCAAGAAGTGGTGGTAGTGGATGTGGTAGCAGTTAAGAAGTGGTGGTACTGGATGTGGTAATGTTAGTGGTAGTGGTGATAGTGAACGGCCCTATAATCGACAAACTAATGGGGCGAACGTCTTAACTAATATCAAAACTAATGGGGCTAAACATAAGGGAGAAGGGGGTCTAGAAAAACGACTTACCACCCCTTAAAGACATGAGTTCTTAACCATATAGGGACAAGATGGTAGGTCACAAATCTAGAACGGAAAACAGAGAGGCTGAGGTGAGGGATATATATCATATAATAAAAGACAAGGATACACACATTCAGCTAACAGTGAAGACATGAGCACTTAGCCACAACAGCTTCCTCTCTCTCCAACACCCCCTCTAACCTCTCAACACTCTTCGAAAGGTAGATATATGGTGCCGTTGTAAAGGTTTATCCCTCAATACCTTCACCTTCACAGGGACAAGATGGCAGGGCAAACTATGTTACAGGAGGGCAGAGAGGTTGAGATGAGGGAGAGATGGCATGTTATAAAAAAATAAATAAAATACACACACAGCCAGCTAACAGTGAAGACATGAGCACTTAAGGGGAGACTGACCGTTTGTTTGGTCTATTAATTCATTTATTCATATATTGTTTTAGTTTCCTCCCTAGACCTCCATCAAACTTATAAAACACCTCGTAGACCCCCCTTCAAGATAAATTTGTACATTTTTCGGTAGAAAATGTCCCGGCCGAAGGCCGCTTCCTCCTAAAATTGCAGGCTCGCTATCGCTCGCCATGAAAAAATCGACACCTAAATGGCTTGAAAGATCTTAAAATTGACAACGAAATGGGGCGAAAGGTGTTAAAATCACCAAACTAATGGGCCGAACGTCTTATTATCTCAAAACTAGAGGGGCTAAACATTAGGGAGAAGGGGGTCCAGAAAAAACGGTCTGCCTCCCCTTAACCACACAGGGACAAGCTGGCAGGGAAAGCTAAGCACAGGTGGGCAGAGAGGTTGAGATGAGGGAGAGATGTCATACAGAAAAAGACAAGGATACACACAGTCAAGTAGCAGGGCAGACATCAGCCATTAACCAAAGGGACAACACAACAGACAAACATATAAATACGAGGGCAGAGAGGCGAGACAGATGGGAGGCGAAGTTAGCGAGACAGGAAAAAGTGTAGTGGATTTAGCTGTCACCGAGAAAATAGTTCAGCGAGAGGACGGCTGGGGCTGGGGGGGGGGGGGGGGCACATGAAACAAATGAGGGAGGTCATTGTGGAGGAGAGGAGGAGGAAGGTGGAGGGAAGGAAGGTGGTGGGGGAAAGGAAGGTGGGGGAAGAAACACGCCGGGAATAAAGATAGTACTGATGGCTCGAGTAGTTTCCATCCAAGCAATTTCTGTGAGTTTAAATGAACTACTAGAGCATATTTCTGGTAGTTGCCTCGGTATATTTGTGTATAATAATATGGTATAGTAGCCAGGCAAACAATAAAAACATAAGGTGGTAGAAAACTCCGGTTCCTCCTAAATTGCAGACTTGCAATCGCAAGTCGCAAGTCGCAAGTCGCAAATCGTGCTATCGCACGCCAGGAAAAAATCGACACCTACTGTAAATGGCACAAACGGTCTTAAAATCGCCAAACTTATGGGGCGAATGTTTTGAAATATAAAAACTAATGGGTCTAAACATGAGGGGTGCAGAACACCCCCTCTCCTCCCCAACCCCCAACCCCTTATTAGTAGATTCAAAAGGGAAAACGAGGACATAGAAAGCAAGCAATTCAACCCCTTTTTGAGAAACGGTAATGACAAAAATCTACGCAGAAAAGTGTAAATAATGCTGGCCAACTACACCCTGTTCATTATAAGTAGGCCAAAACTCTTAACTACTAACCTTTATAACTCAAAACGGACTAGAGTAATTGAGCTAATGGTTCTATCATTGGTGAAGAGTTAGCCAGGGAATAGGTGTGGAAATGTACAGCCCATTTGCTCTAGCCCTTTTTGAGTTACAGAGGTGAGAGGTCACGATTTCTGGCCTATCTTTTTTTTTCTCGAAAATACAATGGACAGGGTATTATGCCTTGAACAAGCAGACGAGGCATACAGTTTAAATATTCAAGTCCCTGTATCACGAATGGTAGTGGATGTGGTAATGGTAGTGGTGGTAGTCTTTAAGAAGGTAGTGGATATGTTAGTGGTTAAGAAGTGGTGGTTGTGGTCAAGGTTGTGGTGGTAGTGGTAATGGTAGTGGTTGTGGTGGTAATGGTGAAGGTTAAGAAGTGATGGTAGAAGTGGTCTGTCCTTGGCTGTCGTCCCAGCTATGTCCCAGTCTCTGTTTTCTATACCATACGCTCTGTTTTCTATACCTTACACTTCAACAATACAAAAAATCAATCCTTCCTCTTCTCTTAATATTTTCGGTGTGTCTTTTTCTTCTGCTCTCACTTGGAAGGACCATATTACCAGTCTTGCTAAGGCAGCCTCCCAGAAGCTGGGTGTGCTCAACCACCTCAAGGGGTTCTTTACCCCTGCACAGCTTCTTGCTCTGTACAGGAGCACAGTGCGTCCTTGTATTGATTACTGTTCACATGTGTGGGGAGGATCCTCTCACACCGCACTCCTAGACAAAGTAGAAAGGAAAGTCTTTTGTATCATTAACTCCCGTCCACTCACCAACTCTCTGCAATATCTCTCTCTTCGCCGCAATGTTGCATCTCTCTTGCTATTCTATCGCTACTACAATAATCAATGTTCCTCAGAGTATTCCCAGTGTATATCACCTCCTCTACATAGGGTACGTAGTATCCGTCTTGCAACTCCATCCCATCCCTACTCTGTGCTACTCTCCAACCCAAGAGTGAAACGTTATTCTCACTTTCTTCTATTCAAATGCTGAGCTCTGGAACTCTCTCCCAGAATCAGTCTTTCCCTCTTTATATGACTTAAATTGCTTGAAACTCCGCGTGTCCAGGTAGTTTGGCTCGAACGTCCCTTGAGTTTGGCCCTGACAATCTTTCAACTGGGGGAGGCACTCGCTACAGGCAGTTGTGCATTTTGTCTCCGTCACTCGCATATAATATAATAGCCAGGGCTAGGATTCGAACCTCTACAGGCAGGAGGTCTATCACCTTTACCACTGCGATGGTTAAAAGAAGAAATCTGTACTTCTACCTGTGTTTCTCCCCAACCACACTCGAGTGGGGGATAGACAGTCTTTTAATCGAAATCCGGCTTCCCTAAGCATGACAAGTTGTTTATTTGATGACAAATATAATTACTGTAAATAACTTAATTGTATCTATGCAGGAAATTACAAAATAATATTAACGAACAAACGAATAAACAATACCTACGGTACCTACCAGTATGCCTACCAACCAACTACTATACCTACCAACCACAATGCCTACCTACCAATATACCTACCAACCCCTATATCTACCTACCATTATATCTACCTCTCACTCTACCCACCCATCACTCTACTTACACCTCTCTCTCTCTCTTCCCCCCAGCATGACCAGTACCACTTCCACTATACCTACCTCTCCCTTTACCTACCTAACTATCACCATATCTACCTCTCACTCTACCTATACATCACTCTACCTACAACTACTTACACCTCTCTCTCTCTCTCTCTTCCCCCCAGCATGACCAGTACCACTTCCACTATACCTACCTCTCACTTTACCTACCTATCACCATATCTACCTTTCACTCTACCTAAACATCACTCTACCTACAACTACTTACACCTCTCTCTCTCTCTCTTCCCCCCAGCATGACCAGTACCGCCATCCGGGGCATCAGACGCAAAAAGTCCTCCCTGTCTGAGGTCAAGATCGCTGTGCTGGGAGCTCCGGGGGTTGGCAAGAGTGGTAAGTATACAACCATTATTATTACCGGTATTACTATTATCATTATTATTATTATTATTATTATTATTATTATTATTGTCTTGAGTCCCCCCCCCCCAAAAAAAAAAAGGAAAAGAGGGAAAAACAGAAAAACAAATAGGAAAAGTGGGGATTGGGCCTGAGTATATAGAACAGAATAGATTATCATTATTATTATATAATTATAATTACCGGTATATATATATATATATATATATAGGCCTATATAGCCTATATATATTTTTTTTTTTTTTTTTTTTTTTTTTTTAGTATACACGGATTATCTTCATCAAACCAAGCTTGAGAGCATTATGTTATCGTCGCTGTATGTTTGTCAGTCTGCTCATAAGCAAGATTTCTCAAAAACTAATGGATGGATAAATATGAAATTTCGTTAGCACCTTTTACATGGTTCCACATCCTATGCCCCCCCCCCCCCCTTCGCCTGAATAAACCCCCTCAAAGGATGATCATAAGAAGCTTTTGAATATCAAAATTTACGCACAACATTATCTCGTCTTAAAACAGTAGGCTGAATGGGGCCGAATGGATACAAGCCAGAGAAAGAGAAAAAAAAATAGAAAAAAGCAGGTCACACCCCTTAAAAAAATACTTAATTTGATGACGTTTTGTTTTCCAAACCACCACTCTTATATATACTGTATACAGCGTGTGTTTATGTTGACAAAAAAATGCTAATCTAATAGGGGGAACTATTTAACAATTGTTCCGTATTTTTGATAATATGAAACTTTAATGTCCAAATGTTGCTCTGTAACTTATTATTATTATTATTATTATTATTATTATTATTATTATTATTGTCTAGTTTTTCATTGTGCTTCCTCTCTCCCCACAGCCCTGATAGTACGATTCCTCACCAAACGTTACATCGGTGAATATGATCATCAGGCAGGTAAGATATCACACACCTGTACACACACACACATATATATATACCCTATAGATCCCTGGGGGCGCCGGAGAATGAGCTGAAGAGTATATATAACACCTTCATACTCCCTAAGCTCACCTACGCCTCTCCCGCCTGGTCCTCCTCTCTAACCCTAACACAACAACGTCAACTGGAGAGAGTTCAGAGGAGGGCATGCAGGATCATCCTGGGAGGCACATATCCAGGGTACGAGGAAGCTCTCACCACCCTTAGCATACCTGCACTTTCAACCCACCACTACAGCACACTCAAACAGTTTGCATCTAAGCTGCTTGTTCACCCACGACACAGAAACTTACTTCCACCAGACGCCCCTAGACCAACACGTGCAGCTCGTCATTTCAACACACTCCAACCAATAAGAGCAAGAACTGACAGATATAAAAATAGTCCTATCCCAACCATTGTTAATATTATTAATAATGTGTAATAACGGCCTGTCACACCATATATACGCGCCCACCTTTAATAATATATGCATAAGTGTGTGTGCGTGTGTATTAGAATATAATTATGTATGTATTTGCTTGAGTTTGTTTATGTATATGTGTATATATGTATCTATGTATGTGCAGTATATGTGTATGTATGTGTGCGTATATGTGTATGTATGTATGTGTTATTTATGTATATATATATATATGTGTCTATAGTGTATACTGTTTGTAGTTCGAGCCCGGCTGAGAGTATCAGGTAGGATAAGAGAAGAGCATATATGCATGTAATGTGCATATATTTATATATGTATGTCTGTGTGTATGTGCTGTCAATGGTTCGAGCCCGGTTGAGAATATAAGGTATATAATATATATATGTACTGTACGTGTATTTATATGGTCATATGCACATATGTATGTAAATATACGTACATATGAGCGAGAACATATTGCTCACTAGCGCAACTTCTGATTATAAATCTATGCATAAGCATTATCTATTATTAAGTGTTCGCGTATCTTCATCCATGTATTTCCACCCTTAACAATAGAACGCCCAGCTCTTCCATATTTCGCCTTCTGTCACACTGTTACGATCCAGGTTCTCAAAGACACAGGGCTCTTCAACATTGGACTAGATAATGGCAAAATGCAACAACGGTAACACTAGATCCAACCCCTGCCTTAAACACTGGAAAACAAAACACCATGACCGCCCTGAGTCGTGCCTGGACCACGAGGTATCCTATGACTCGGTAACTGGTGCACACACACTAGGCTGACGCTCGATGAAACAGCCTATTCTCAAACAGTAAAAGATTACTCGTTTAGGTTACACAAAGAAAAGATAAGTAACGTGATTATTTAAATTATTTAACGTTACGGTAGATACTCAAATAACTGGCACTCCTGTATTAAAGAAAGTGCAATGCTAGTCCTGCAACATCAACTGGAAACTTCTGAAATAAGTCTGATGCTGGGAAGATGTTCGTAAAGAATCTTGAACAATTATAATGCAGAATACGGGTCACAATAAATACTAGGACATATAGTAATAATAGGCAGGCGAATAATAAAGACTGCGCAAAGGTAGTAATGCTCGCCAACTAAAGAAATGCTTCGTGACACAACGCAACAGCCTACTAGGGTTGTGCAACTCAACAACAACCTCGGCTCAAAAGTGCAGTGAATAATAATGTGGCATACATATAATAATGGAGCTTATCTCTAACCAGTGTCTGCTCGGTTAATAAAGTCTAGCTGGGGTATCAAGGCAGGGCAACAATGGGTGAGCATGCGGCTCGTAGCCTAACGTTGTCCGAAGGTGGTATAATGAAGATTACGTTATATGACGGGGATGCTCTCTTGATAAATCTAGGTCTCTAGTACCTAGTTCTATCCTGGCGATCCCTCAGAAGTCAACACAAAGAGGCAGCACTATATTGTGAGGGATAGGCTATGGCCCTCTCACACCACAGTGCTGTGCTCGCAAAGTAAACCCACCCGAAGACAACCTAGGCTCCCACAGTACCTGTCGATGTCGTGCAGGGCTTAGCTAACACTGCACACATCGGAGACAACGACACAGTAACCTTACCCCTAGTCTAGCTTTAAATAACTAAGCAGAATCACTCAACACCCTGCCAGGGAGACATATACCGATCTACAACCTTCCCGAGAGAGGACACACACGGAAAAGTCCGTCTCTCCAAACCTCATTAAAGCCTAATACATAGAAATATCTGAGAGCTTCGCGTACAATACGATTGGCCGACGGTGAACGTCTATGCTGAAACCAGAAGGGATGTTGAGTTTAATAAAGATTAGAGAATGAGAAAGGAGAAGTCGAGAGAGAGAAATAGTATGCAAAGTGGCGAGTATGGGGGACAGAATTGCAAAGGATGTAGACGATACACGTGTCAGGCCAGCTCTGAGCTTGGTAAAAAACATGAGGCCGCGACGGGAAGGGACTAGTTGACCACCCGGCCGCCAACGCCGTCAGCGCCCAAGCGGGCCGCGTGATAGCTCACCCCACTGCCAGGTGTACCCCGTCACCCTCTCTCGCTCGCCTCTCACACAAGCAACATTTATATTATAGCGAATATAAAATATAAGGCGCGGTCACAGACCAAAACAAATACCATTTCTAGACTGTCTGTGGCAACACGACACTAATAAAAGAAAGCAGATCATTCTAGGACAACTGTAGCCCATCCCCCCATCCTGGCGAGCGCTAGCGAGCTGCAATGCCCCACGCAACCATTCTGCTAGCGCCGGGAGGCGTCACCCCCCCCCCCCCCAAGATATGGGACACTCAATCATTAGCCCATATCTGAACAGGCAGAATGTCGCTAGAATCTGCCACTCCTAACCACTCTGCCACTCATGGAATGCAAGCTCAGTCTCCAAAAAAAAAAAAAAAATATAACAACATTTTATATATAAACAAATCTTATCACCCTTCCCAAACATAATACATTAATTCATAACATTGTGCTCCCAGAGCGAGCTTTAAGAAGCACAGCCTACTGAGAGAAAATCATCTGCACTCAGTACTCAGCTACAATATTATCTTAAAATTAATTATTAAAAAGAAAGTTTTTATTTAATTTTTCATATTTTATTTTAATGTTGTTTTTGGCGGCTACTATAGATGTAGCCTAATTTTCTTCTAATCAAAGCCAACAACTCCTGCCCTGCGACCCTACGCTGATGCTACACACGCGAGCCAACAAGCACCAGCGCAAAAATACACCGCGAGCCAAGACAGGAGGCTATACCAACATACTGTGGTAGCCTACCCGGATCCTCCACCCACGACAGACACTGACTGAACAGCGAGGGTTCTCCTGCAAACAAAGCCAAAACATTATCAGTGCCCTTAGCATGCCACACATCCAACTTGTGTTCCGGCAGCACAACAACACCTGACACTGATAAACTGTCCAGTTCATCGCAAGACTGGCATTTCTCTTCGCTCTTTCCGGCAACGGGGCCTGCCAATAACCCTTCACTAGTTCTACCTTCGTGATGAGCGAGGCAGCCCCGAAGCGGTCTATGGTGTCGTCAACTCTGGGTAATGGATAGGCGTCTGTCAGGGATAATGCTTCCACACTCTTGCAATCAACACCCGGACTCTGCCACCAAACTCAGGTTGCAAAGCCACTGGCAACGACCACTCACGATATCCCTCATCCCTCAGACCCCCTCTCCACACGCTGTCCAGCTCCGCCCTCACAACAGGCTGTCGAGCAGGATTCACACGGCAGGGAACCAACTCGAGCCCTGCACCGTCTCCAGCCTCCGTGTCGGATTCTACCCCGCACATTAGGCCTGGAGAAGCAACAAACATGCGGACAGACTGCCACAGCCTAGCAAACAACTCCTCTTGTCGCTCAGGAACAAGAGGTTGCAACTTATCTCGCAGAACAACATGCCCAGTGCCCTCCCACATCTCCTTCACCATGTGGAGAGGAGCCCTCACCTGATGCCCGAAAACAAGCTCATTCGGACTGAAACTGAGACTCTCTCCAGGTACTTCTCTTGCCGCGAACAAAACATACGGCAGACCAAGGTCCCAATCCTTTCCGTTCTCTGCGCAATAACATCGAAGCATGCTTTTCAGCGTGGCGTGCCACCTCTCCAACACCCCTTGACTCTCCGGGTGATACGCAGAAGAGACGACAGTGCTGATGCCATGCTGAATCATAGTTTGTTTGAACAGATTAGATGTAAAATTAGAGCCTTGGTCCGATTGCACCTCTTGCGGGTAACCATACCATGGGTTGTGTCTGGCACCGCTCGACCCACTCTTGCTCTTCCCTACTCACGTCGGCCGGCCTCTCGGCAACGACTAAGGGTAGAACCTCAGAAGTGGGCATTGCAAAGTCGTTGCCGAGAAGAAGGTCGACGCCCTCCACTGGCAGTTTCTCCACAATCCCGACATCCAATTCACGTGCCACACCATCCACCTCCAACTCCAACCGCACCAGCGGGTATGACTGAGTTGCATTAATACCCTGCACCACCACCACCCGAGCCGCGTTTATAGGGTAGCCAGTCAAGTTTTTCCATCAGAGTCTGGGAAGCACCTGTATCACGCAAGACCTCTACTCCATGCTTGCGCCCCGCCCACATCACGCAACCCCGCCCTCTATGGTCGCAAAAAACATCCTGAGCAGGGTTCGAGCCTCCCAGGTGCTTCTGCATTGGCTGTGCCTCAGCCTCTGACGAACTGCCCCGGGCAAACTCAGATGACTTCGGAGACACACCAATGTTGCAAGCCAAAGACACAGCTGCTGTAGGTGGTTTGCTAGGACAGACTCTTGCAAAGTGCCCCTTTTCATGACAATGATAACACTCCAACTCCCCTTTGGGCTTCCCTTGGTACTGGGAAGGGCCCGGCCCCTTCTTAAATGGGACGGTGCTAGTCTTGTGGTCAGTCTTGGTATCATGGCTCTTGTACTTGTTTGCATAAGGTATATCACTAACTCGGGGGGGTGCGGCGTCACGCCCCTTGTTACCTGCCTCACTACGCTGGGCAAACCCGCACCCACGAATTAGTGATAGCCGGAGGTCAGCCATCTCAGCTGCCTCCTGTAGAGTTTTTGGTTGCTTTTCTTTAAGGTTTAACGTCAGGTCGCCGCCCGTGCATTTGAAAAACTGCTCTAAAAGCACCAACTGTTTAATGTCGTCAAACGTAGTAGCTTTCTCCGACCTCAGCCAATTCCCAAAAGCATCGGACAGCTCCCGGGCATGCTCCGAAAAGGTGCTCTCCCGACCCTTGGTAACACCCCGGAACTTCAACCTGTACGTCTCTGGTTGTAGTTCGTATGCTCTCAGGACAGCCTCCTTGAGTTCCTCATAGATAATACACGACTCTATAGGCAACGCATCGTAGGCTTTAAGACCCTTGCCTATTAATCTAGAGGATACAAGTGCTGCCCATTTATTCTCTGGCCACTGGTGTTCCTGGCACTTCTTCTCAAAGCGTGTGAAAAATTCTGTTACACCACTCTCATCAAACACCGGAACCAGTTTCAATAAGTGCGAGAGAGACTGCTCGTGAACACGGTTACCAGCCCCAAGTCGCTGTCCCGTTGCCTCTACTCGCGACTTCTCTACGTCCATGTCGGCACAGTACCTAGTCGACTCTAAATCCGCTTGGATTTTTGCTAGCTCTATGTGCTGAGACTGCTGACTGATAGTTTTTCTCTCTTCTATCTTGGCTAATTCTATTTGCTGCTGGAGCTCACCTGCCCTGATAGCCTTTCTCTCTTCGATCTTAGCTAATTCGAGCTGAAGCAATAATTCTGGAGATAACCCTTGAGGAGGTGAAGGTGCTACAATGTTTGAAATTACCGGTGGTCCCCCCAGGGGCAACCCACCCTGCCAGTCACCACCCAACTGCGGAAGCGTACCCGGGGTTGGCAAACTACTGGGATGGCTGGGAGTCGAGTGTAGGGGAAGCATGGCCGAAGGGCTCTGAGCACTCAACCCATCTCGCTCACCAGTCACCCTGCCCAGTACACACGTTATCAAGTTATCTTTGGTCATGCTGCTGGTAACCGCATGACCGATAGCTGTGGCCAGGCATTGAAGACCGTACCGATCCATACCCTCCAACCGCTCGGCAGTAACAGGCCATTGCAAAAATATCCTAGCATCCTCCTCACAGTTCACCCGATTAACCCTTTCATCATGCTGCTGTTCCTCAGTTTCGACATTACGTACTGTGTCTCCATTCTCCTCTGACCCGGTATAAGACATGATGCTCACAAAAATTTCTCACCACAATATTCAGAAAAGAAGTACCCCAAACTCTTATGTTGTTGTTGTTTTTCCCCAAGCTGCCTGGCCGAACAGCCCCAAGGCCCCGAGCAAGGCCAAGGCCACAACCGAGCGCCCACACAGAACCCTCCCCGCCGACCACAATAAAGCCTGGGTGACCGAAGCCACTCCATGGCGGGGAGCTGAGGAGGGTGCGGAAACGCCCGGGAAACCAAAGCCCCACCCAGGGCCCTGTGCCCCTCAGCAATTATGAAGAGAAAGTTGAGGGGCAAAGGAAAGATGTGACGCTTTGGCTTCCAATCTTGGTAGATTAGGAGGTCAATCCACGCAAGAGACGCCGTCACTTGAGATCTAGAAAATATATAAGTAAAAGGAACAGTCAGAGTAAGCTATGGGTATGGCAGAGATCGCTCAGTTCTCACTCTGATAGACCAGCCCATCACCACATGACTAGAACCCAAACCTCTCAGCATCAGCTAGGAAAGGCCCTAGAAAGCCGCCTTTGGCGGGGGGGATAGCTCCCCTATTTCAACCCTTTTCGGGGTTGGGCACCCGCCTCCAAACTCTTATGTAGCACTATTCACTTGCCAAAAATGTCTGAAGACTCTCAAGTGCTATACTACTTTGCCAAAAAATAAATGAACGTGCCCACTATATTCCTCAATAAAACAAATGACCACAACAATCCTGCAATTATCTCTTAGTTCACAAGATCCTGAGCTAGGTCGCCATTTGTTACGATCCAGGTTCTCAAAGACACAGGGCTCTTCAACATTGGACTAGATAATGGCAAAATGCAACAACGGTAACACTAGATCCAACCCCTGCCTTAAACACTGGAAAACAAAACACCATTACCACCCTGAGTCGTGCCTGGACCACGAGGTATCCTATGACTCGGTAACTGGTGCACACACACTAGGCTGACGCTCGATGAAACAGCCTATTCTCAAACAGTAAAAGATTACTCGTTTAGGTTACACAAAGAAAAGATAAGTAACGTGATTATTTAACGTTACGGTAGATACTCAAATAACTGGCACTCCTGTATTAAAGAAAGTGCAATGCTAGTCCTGCAACATCAACTGGAAACTTCTGAAATAAGTCTGATGCTGGGAAGATGTTCGTAAAGAATCTTGAACAATTATAATGCAGAATACGGGTCACAATAAATACTAGGACATATAGTAATAATAGGCAGGCGAATAATAAAGACTGCGCAAAGGTAGTAATGCTCGCCAACTAAAGAAATGCTTCGTGACACAACGCAACAGCCTACTAGGGTTGTGCAACTCAACAACAACCTCGGCTCAAAGTTGCAGTGAATAATTATGTGGCATACATATAATAATGGAGCTTATCTCTAACCAGTGTCTGCTCGGTTAATAAAGTCTAGCTGGGGTATCAAGGCAGGGCAACAATGGGCGAGCATGCGGCTCGTAGCCTAACGTTGTCCGAAGGTGGTATAATGAAGATTACGTTATATGACGGGGATGCTCTCTTGATAAATCTAGGTCTCTAGTACCTAGTTCTATCCTGGCGATCCCTCAGAAGTCAACACAAAGAGGCAGCACTATGTTGTGAGGGATAGGCTATGGCCCTCTCACACCACAGTGCTGTGCTCGCAAAGTAAACCCACCCGAAGACAACCTAGGCTCCCACAGTACCTGTCGATGTCGTGCAGGGCTTAGCTAACATTGCACACATCGGAGACGACACAGTAACCTTACCCCTAGTCTAGCTTTAAATAACTAAGCAGAATCACTCAACACCCTGCCAGGGAGACATATACCGGTCTACAACCTTCCCGAGAGAGGACACACACGGAAAAGTCCGTCTCTCCAAACCTCATTAAAGCCTAATACATAGAAATATCTGAGAGCTTCACGTACAATACGACTGGCCGACGGTGAACGTCTATGCTGAAACCAGAAGGGATGTTGAGTTTAATAAAGATTAGAGAATGAGAAAGGAGAAGTCGAGAGAGAGAAATAGTATGCAAAGTGGCGAGTATGGGGGACAGAATTGCAAAGGATGTAGACGATACGCGTGTCAGGCCAGCTCTGAGCTTGGTAAAAAACATGAGGCCGCGACGGGAAGGGACTAGTTGACCACCCGGCCGCCAACGCCGTCAGCGCCCAAGCGGGCCGCGTAATAGCTCGCCCCACTGCCAGGTGTACCCCGTCACCCTCTCTCGCTCGCCTCTCACACAAGCAACATTTATATTATAGCGAATATAAAATATAAGGCGTGGTCACAGACCAAAACAAATACCATTTCTAGACTGTCTGTGGCAACACGACACTAATAAAAGAAAGCAGATCATTCTAGGACAACTGTAGCCCATCCCCCCATCCTGGCGAGCGCTAGCGAGCTGCAATGCCCCACGCAACCATTCTGCTAGCGCCGGGAGGCGTCACAACACACACACACACACTACCGAGGATTAACCTCCCATTGTAGTAGGCTGTACCTGACCATACGGACCATATACGGACTTGAATTGCTGCACCCTCTTTACCCTTCAACTCTTTACCCTGACCATACCAAAACAGTTTCTGTATGTATGTATGTTTGTGTGCATACGTGAGCGTTTGTGTATACGGACATGTGCACACTTACTGCATGTTCTTATGTTCCTATATATGTATGTATATGTATGTGCGCACGTACGTGTATATACGTATGTTCTGTATATGAGTAAGTAAATAAATGTGTATATGTACTGTATGGTTATACAATACTCTCATGGTTATTTTATGATAATTTGTATTCTGCACATGCATCATTATTGTATTTATTTATTTTGTTTGTAAACTGAGCTTACCATCCTCATATCTGTACATCTCATGTTCATCCACTAAATTGTAAAATGTGTATTTTCAGCTCATGAGGCTGCCATTCTTTAATAAACCGTTTATTATTATTATTATTATTATTATTATAATCATCAGGCAGGTAAGATCACACATACCTGTATATAGATAGTTTGTGACCCTATCACTTCCCAAGCTACATAAAATCGCTAGGTCAAATGATCAAAAGAAAGAGTAAGGTATTGAGGTTGGGTAAAAACACGAGTGACAGCGGTGGGGGGGGGTCTGGCCACAACCCTGTACTATAGTTTGTTTCTTTTCAACTGACGGTGAATTGCAAAGTTCCCATCAAGATGTCTCCGATATTTTGAAGATGTTGTGGTGACATATGGTGCTAATATATATACTTGGTCTTAATATGATGTAGAGATATGGTAGTTTCATATTTGTCCATTAAGTATCGATAAAGCAGCTACTAAGGGATTCAATTTATCGTCAGTTGAAAAGAAACAAAGTATAGTAGAGGGTTGTGGTCTGGTGATGGTGGGGCCTGACGTGCCAACAACACCAAGGTATGTCTACACACCTTCTTTTACCCCCCCCCCCCCCCCACACACACACACCTCTCTCTCTCTCTCTCTCACACACACACACACACACAATTCTCCTACTTCTCTTACACAAACGTACACTACCCACATACAATGCATACACATATAAGCGACACCAACCCTAACCATTTCATATATGGGTGCAGCACAAATAATTACAACGAATGCTATATGTATGTAAATGTGTTTTTGTTTCTTTTTGTATATTCCAACTACTCTCTCTCGGGCATAGGCTGAGAACCTGTACATTCAACCGCTAATCATTGAACAGTGAAGCCTGTGAGGTCTCGTTCCAGTCTAGGGGGTGAAACATGTGAAGCACTTTTAGCTGCAACCAGCCCCTGCCATCTTGCCTTCGCAGGATGCATGGGGCTTAGTTGCCCACTCATGGCTCGAAGCAGCCTCATCTCTGAAACTGCCTCACTCCAGTGCTTCACTGTCTCATCTCCTAGACTCGGACCCTCACTCTCAGAACGCCATCTGTTGAGCAATGAACTCATTAGGCATTGCCCCCCTGTAGCATATTTTGAATATGGAAATATTCATACAGTGCTATTTAATCAGGGAACAATGAGGGTATTTATTTGGCGTTTCGGTGGGCTTTGTGGTAATGCACTGATACTAGTAGGTAAGCCTACAGCACAAATTCCATCCCAATAATATCTACCCATTGACATATCGGGATTCGAACCCGGGTCCATTGGATTACCAGTCCAGTGGCAAGACCACTCCACCACACCTCCCCAACTGTTGCATTACATTGATGTTAATTAACCCCTTTAACCCAATTCTGTACAATAAACATCTTTTTAACTTTATTCTAGCTGTATTTAGACGATTTAGTACCGTTTAAGAAGGATCTATGTATGTATGTATGTATATACTCAGCTACATACCCCATAGCTGGGGGTGGCCGACTCGAGACAGAGCCCAAACAGGGACAACACAACACTTTTGTCAGCTTAGGAAGGACCTGAAGAAGGGAAAAACACGAATGAGATTATTCCTGACATTCTTCACAAGAAAGAAAATCACCCTAGTACAAAAATGTTGAATGCGAACATCTTAAGGAAAAACCCATGTGGATTAGTACAAGCTAGACTATACCTTTCAACCTATTTCCCAAGGCGACATGTTTTTCCCCAGTATCCCTGAGTGTGACGAAAAAAGTAGATTGCCGTGACAGTCCTAGTCTTACGCACAGAAAAAAAAAAATAAAAACAAATAATCAAGAATAAACGAAAATGGGAAGGAAACTAAAATGGAAACAGTGCATTTCATTTACGGTCTTCCGCTTTGTATATCTGGAAATACTTGCCACACTATATATATATATAATTATATATACAGGTATATATATATATATATATTTTTTTTCAATCGCCTTTTTATTTTGTTGGGGTATTCGTAATTTTCTTTTTCCACTTTGTCCTTCACCGGTTTTCTTTTACGGTTCTCCCATTCTGGTTATTTATTGGGGAGTTTCAAATTATCATTCATGTTCCTTTCTTGTCTTCCCCTTCCTCTTTTTTTCTTCTTCTGCATTTCTGCTCCTTCCCATCTCAAATATGTTCTAAGTCGCCTTGTCTTTTTTACTTCATATCCTCTCCTTCTTCCCATCTCAAGTATTTTCTAGGCAGCCTTGTCTTTTTTACTGCATATCCTCTCCTTCTTCCCATCTCAAGTATTTTCTAGGCAGCCTTGTCTTTTTTACTGCATATCCTCTCCTTCTTCCCATCTCTAGTATTTTCTAGGCAGCCTTGTCCTATTGTACTGCATATCTCCTTCCCATCTCAAGTATTCTCTAAGTGGCCTTGTCTTGAGCCTCCGCACCTGCCAGCAACTTACCTAATTAGCAATAACAGGTGTAAATGTACGGCAGGAAACACTATACCAGACCCACATCCCAGCCCTCTTTTACTGTTCTGTTATCATCCCACTTCTGTTGTGTCTCGTCCTCCTTTTCTTTACGTTCTCTTCCACTTCCTCTCATCATCTTTTATGTCTTCCTGTCATCATCATCATCATCATCATCATCGTAGTTTTCTTGTCCTTAGCCTCCCCTCCTTCCAGCACCTTACCTCTGCATCCTAATTACCGGTTTCTCAATAATTGCGCATGAGCGATAGGGACCGTTAAATATGTCCCCCCCCCCCTCCTTTAGATTGTGAAATATGTACCCCCCTCCTTTAGATTTAATATAACGTAAAGCATAGGAACATACGCCATTAACCTTTTATGGTATAGCATAATGTTAACCTTTTATGTTATAATTACTATTATTAAGTTTCACAGCATTAGCGGTAACAGGTGTTTATGTATGACAAGTAACATAAGTAACCCTCACCTCATGATCCTGTCTTCTTCTTCTTCTTCTTCTTCTTCTTCTTCTTCTTCTTCTTCTTCTTCTTCTTCTTCTTCTTCTTCTTCTTCTTCTTCTCTTCTTCTTCTTCTTCTTCTTCTTCTTCTTCTTCTTCTTCTTCTTCTTCTTCTTCTTCTTCTTCTTCTTCTTCTTCTTCTTCTTTCTTCTTCTTCTTCTTCTTCTTCTTCTTCTCTTCTTCTTCTTCTTCTTCTTCTTCTTCTTCTTCTTCTTCTTCTGCTTCTTCTTCTTCTTCTTCTTCTTCGTTTTTCTTCTTCTTCTTCTTCTTCTTCTTCTTCTTCTTCTTCTTCTTCTTCTTCTTCTTCTTCTTCTTGTCTCCCACCTCTCCACCTGTCAGCACCACACCTGAACACTCTCAATCAGCAAGAACAGGTGTAAATGCACCGGGCAGGTAACATATACTAGGCTCGTAGTGCATCCCTCCTTCATAGTGTTCTGATGTTTTGGTTTTCTTCTTCATCCTCATCCTCCTTGACTTCCTCATCTTCTTCTGCTCCTCTTCTTCCTCTTATCCTTATGTTCCTATTATTATATCTTGTCTTCAAATAATTCTCTTTTACTCACTCATTTTCTGCCCCTCCTCCTCTTCCCCATTCTTCTGTTTATTATTCTTCCTTCCTTCTTATCCTTCTTGTGCTCTTTCTTCTCCTCCTCCTCTTAATACTACCAATTCTTCTTCGTACTCTTTCTCCTCATCTCGTATTTCACCTCTCCACTTCCCAGCATCACACCTGATCACCCTAATTAGCCAGAACAGGTGTACAGGCACGACAGGTAACATACACGTGTACAGTTCACCCCTAACATTGTTCACACATCTCGTTTCCATGTCTTTAACTTAAGGGGAGATGGGTCGTTTTTCTAGATCCCCTTCTCTCTCATATTTAGCCCCATTAGTTTTCAGATTTTAAGATGTTTGCCCCATTAGTTTGTCGATTTTAAGACCTTCCGCCCCATTTCCTTGTCAATAATAAGACCTTTCGTGCTATTTAAGTGTCTATTTTTTTTTTCCTGGGAAACGATAGTGAGCCTGTAATTTTGGAAGAACCGTCCTTTGGCCGGGAAATTTTTCTACCGAAAAATTTACAAATTAATCTAGAAGGGGGATTTAATGGATATTTTTATAAGTTTGATGGAGGTCTAGGGAGGAAACTAGACAAAATATTTAATTCATGAACAAAATCGACCAAAAAGTGAACTATCCCCCCTTAATTCTCTTATTCTAGTTCTAGTTTCCGGGGTACATTATTTTCCTGTCGTCGTTCTGTTTATACTTCGGCGAGAAATCATGACCTCTATCCTCTGTAACTCAAAAAGGGCAAGAGCAAATTGGGTGTAAATTTCCACATCTATTCCTTGACTGACTCTTTCCAAATAGTAGACATATTAGCTTGATTACTCTAGTCGTTTTTTTTAGTTACTTCTAACTCTTAAATCAGACCCAAACATTAAATGACGGAGGTAGGGTACGAATTTTGAAAGTGACTGTACATGTTGTATAAATAGTTTATTGTGCAAGCGGAGTAGGTAGTTAATATTTTATACTGGGCTATATAAACTATGTGTGTGAATTTGTATTTTGTTTTTGTCTGTTCACTGTTTTGTTGTGTTGTCCCTAAACCAATAACAAAAAAGAAAAAAAAAGAAAAAAGAGAGAGAGTGAAAAAGGAAAACAAATAGGAAAAGTGGGGATTGGGCCTGAGTATATGGATGGATATAATTATACTATACATAATAATTATAAACAGCTGCACACTAGAGGCAACAGGATGAAGAGGATGACAAACAAGCCCTAATTTATATTTATATATATACCCGGTACAGTATATATATATATATATATATATATATATATATCTCTCAACACCAAACACCTCCCAATTAAATTAATGAAAGAATGTGATTCTCGGATTCGAACCCTGGTTACCACATACAGATCTTAATCTCCCCCCCCCCCTTCAAAGCACTCCTCTGACCACACGGGTGAAGGGGGACATGGTGAGTGATGGGACCACCTGGAGGGCATGTCTCTTTATATACCTGTCATGATATCTCTCTCTGCCCCATCCCACCCACCTCGCTCTCTCTCACTCTCACTCTCTCTCTTTCAATTAGCTTGCATTATCTTCTGTCAATGTTTTATCTCTCTCTCTCTTTCTATGCTTGTGTTATGTGTGAGTGTGTGTTTGTGCTGTGTGTGACATGTGTCTGTCTGCCTCGCTATGTGTTCTTCCTCTGTATGTGTGTGTGTGTGTGTGTGTGTTCCATTGCGTGTTCTTTTCAGCGGTAATGGACTGTAAACATTACGTGATTCACAACTATGACCCATTCAGTACAGGTGACGCATTTTTCATTGTATTCTGGTTACTATTACACGAATTGATTCAGGTTAGGAAGGGCCTTTAGGATTTAAAAAGCCACAAACTAACTCAATTATCCCTTAAAGTACCTCAGATTCATCGTAAACTGCATAAAATCGTCTAAACCTATCTAGAATACAATACAAAGGTTAATCCCCGTAGTGAAAGGGTTAAATATACGAGTGTAGTCGGAGGATGAGTGCAGCTACGCACAGTCACGGAGTAAGGCCCTCTTGTTTGGTAGAGAAACTCTGAACACAGTTTATTGCTTTACCACAATGGGTAAGGCCTTTGCACCAACTGCCACACTAATACATAATCATTACACTTATATCTTTTATCAGTCCGAAATTTCATTTTGGAAAACATTTCGACAATTCAGAGATTGAAAAAAGGTTCTCGTGTGATTATTATGTGGTTTCTGTTCATATGAATATTGCATTTATGAATATAATTGTTTTAAGGTGATGATGGAGTTGTTGAGTAATGTCGGCAGTGTGAGCCTTCACACCCAACTCATTATTGATGGCACACCATAAATACAAGCCTTCCCGTCTGTCATACCCAGGACTGATCAATCTGAACCAAGGTTGCTGGGTCACTGCTGCAGCGTACAGGCTCTTATATAATATGAATCAATGTACTTATTAATAATATAACCATAATCGAGGATTCCTCGAAAATTAAAATACTTCATAAATATTGATGATTCGGCATGAAAATATACGGACTGGATTTAAGTTGTTGAATATAGCTTGTCCTATTTCCTATCTGAATCAAAGTATATGCACCATTTCTGAATAAAAAAAAAAAAATTAACGGATTTATTATAGCTATGAGGGCAAGAAAGTAGAGCAGTGACAGCAGTACGAATATAGAACAGCGGAAGATAGCACAATGTGTTGACAGACTGCAGAACTGTGGCAGACATACGGACACAGAATGAGGACAGGTTTCAACAGACACTGGTATTCTTCAGGAGTGACATAATGGTGACATATTTCAGGGCAGTGACAGGATAGTGACACTGCAAGATGATGACATATTGCAGGATGGTGACACTGCAAGATGATGACATATTGCAGGATGGTGACAGTGCAAGATTATGACATATTGCAGGATGGTGACACTGCAAGATTATGGTATATTGTAGGTATAGTGACAGGATGGTGACACTGCAAGATGATGGTATTTTGCAGGATGATGACACTGCAAGATGATGGTATATTGTAGGTATAGTGACAGGATGGTGACACTGCAAGATGATGGTATATTGTAGGTATAGTGACAGGATGGTGACACTGCAAGATGATGGTATATTGTAGGTATAGTGACAGGATGGTGACACTGCAAGATGATGGTATATTGTAGGTATAGTGACAGGGTAGTGACACTGCAAGATGATGGTATATTGTAGGTATAGTGACAGGATGGTGACACTGCAAGATGATGGTATATTGTAGTATAGTGACAGGGTGGTGACACTGCAAGATGATGGTATATTGTAGGTATAGTGACAGGATGGTGACACTGCAAGATGATGATATATTGTAGTATAGTGACAAGGTGGTGACACTGCAAGATGATGGTATATTGTAGGTATAGTGACAGGATGGTGACACTGCAAGATGATGGCATATTGTAGGTATAGTGACAGGATGGTGACACTGCAAGATGATGGTATATTGTAGTATAGTGACAGGATGGTGACACTGCAAGATGATGGTATATTGTAGGTATAGTGATAGGATGGTGACACTGCAAGATGATGGTATATTGTAGTATAGTGACAGGGTGGTGACACTGCAAGATGATGGTATATTGTAGTATAGTGACAGGATGGTGACACTGCAAGATGATGGTATATTGTAGTATAGTGACAGGGTGGTGACACTGCAAGATGATGGTATATTGTAGGTATAGTGACAGGATGGTGACACTGCAAGATGATGGTATATTGTAGTATAGTGACAGGGTGGTGACACTGCAAGATGATAGTATATTGTAGTATAGTGACAGGGTGGTGACACTGCAAGATGATGGTATATTGTAGTATAGTGACAGGATGATGACACTGCAAGATGATGGTATATTGTAGTATAGTGACAGAGTGGTGACACTGCAAGATGATGGTATATTGTAGGTATAGTGACAGGATGGTGACACTGCAAGATGATGGTATATTGTAGGTATAGTGACAGGATGGTGACACTGCAAGATGATGGTATATTGTAGTATAGTGACAGGATGGTGACACTGCAATATGATGGTATATTGTAGTATAGTGACAGGGTGGTGACACTGCAAGATGATGGTATATTGTAGGTATAGTGACAGGATGGTGACACTGCAAGATGATGGTATATTGTAGGTATAGTGACAGGATGGTGACACTGCAAGATGATGGTATATTGTAGGTATAGTGACAGGATGGTGACACTGCAAGATGATGGTATATTGTAGTATAGTGACAGGATGGTGACACTGCAAGATGATGGTATATTGTAGGTATAGTGACAGGATGGTGACACTGCAAGATGATGGTATATTGTAGTATAGTGACAGGATGGTGACACTGCAAAATGATGGTATATTGTAGGTATAGTGACAGGATGGTGACACTGCAAGATGATGGTATATTGTAGGTATAGTGACAGGGTGGTGACACTGCAAGATGATGGTATATTGTAGGTATAGTGACAGGGTGGTGACACTGCAAGATGATGGTATATTGTAGGTATAGTGACAGGGTGGTGACACTGCAAGATGATGGTATATTGTAGGTATAGTGACAGGATGGTGACACTGCAAGATGATGGTATATTGTAGGTATAGTGACAGGATGGTGACACTGCAAAATGATGGTATATTGTAGGTATAGTGACAGGATGGTGACACTGCAAGATGATGGTATATTGTAGTATAGTGACAGGGTAGGTATTCTGCTTCATTTCATTTCATACATCAGCCCACTACAATGCTGCACCTCTTGCGTCAGCCTGCCAGGATAGCCTATTGCATTTCATACTTCAACCCGCTACTATACAGCGCCTCTTGCATCAGCCTGCTTTGTCTTGCATCAGCCTGCTTTGTCTTGAGATGTGGTGTATTAGTGTAACTCCTATGGAGCCCCCAACTGTCCACGCTTTTTGCTCTGTCTTCTAAGACTGGTAAACTGGTAAGAGTTAGCTGCTGCTCAGAGCTGCTGAGTGTTAATGGAGTTGAAGTAGTTTTAACTCTGACTGCAGCGTCAGGTGTTCGGGGGTTGAGGGTGAGAGTGGCGCTCTGGCTCTGTCCTCATGGGAGTGCAGCAGGTCCTTCTTGCTCTGGTGTGACCAGGAGGGTTGTCCTGCACAGCTGCGATAGTCTGTCTAATTAACCCTCTCGCATCCTTATGACGCAGAGGTTGCCAGATTAGCAATAAGAAATAGATTACTCTCACTCTTATAATTACCTCTCCAAAATTAGTTTTCTGCCTACAGCTAACTCAAAGACAACTGCAGAGGTTGAAGTAAATAAACTAAAGGTTTATAAATACCCCGGACGGTAACAAAGGTTTTAAAGTATCCCTATTAGGCTCAAAAATTGCGTCAGGACGTGAGAGGGTTAAGCGGGTGTGGTTGTGCCTTCTGTGGTCGATGTGGCTGATATATTTGCTGTATTTGTATGTATAAGGCATATCAGTAGGATTGTGTCAATAACGACCCCTGCACCCCCACTGACACACTCACGGGAGACTGACAAATTGAAAAGTGCCCCTGAGAAGCGCCGCTGATGAGCTAACTATAATTAATGTTCTTGCCCGCCCACCAGGTATTTGTGGGCGCCCCTGTCACTCATGCCCCAGCTCAGGACCTACATATACAACACTCTAAGGCACAACAAACACATTTACCAACGCTATTAATGCATACTGCTTAAAAACATACTATTCTTATACTATCGATTTTTACAGTGCACTAAAACCCCCAGAAAAATGCCTGCGTGACGCTCCATTTACATAAAC
Source organism: Paralithodes platypus (assembly GCA_032716605.1). Lineage (NCBI taxonomy): Eukaryota > Metazoa > Arthropoda > Malacostraca > Decapoda > Lithodidae > Paralithodes > Paralithodes platypus. Next base: position 52,824,253 of record CM064547.1, on the reverse strand, counting down.
AGTTCTCGCGACCCTTGGTGTGAGAGACATACCTCTCTGACACACCTCTGCCAAGTTCTGCCTTATTCACCTTGTATCTCTACCTCTCTCTCTCTCTTTTCACACCTCTTTTACCTCACCATCACTTCTCATACTTCGTCATTCACCTCTCCTCTACCTCACCATCACTTCCTTCACCTCTCCTTTACCTCACCATTACTTTACGTACTTCACGTCATTTACCTCTCCTCTACCTCACTATCACTTCACTCACCTCTATCTGAACTCTCTCTCTCTTACTTCACCATCACTTTTATGTCTCATACTTCACATATTTTACCTCTCCTCTACCTCACCTTCACCTCTTTTTCACGTATCTCCCCTCACCTTCCTGTGCCTCTTTCATGTCACTGTCACCTCTCTCTCTCTCTCTCTCTCTCTCTCTCTCTCTCTCTCTCTCTCTCTCTCTCTCACTCACATACACACATACACACACACTGTGCAATATTTTGTCACGCTTTTCTTTGAACGAAGTTATCTTGCCGCACAATTAAACTATAAGTATATTTGGAATCCTTGGGCCATGGAGAGTCCATTGATATAAGATAAAAATAATTTGGGCCCATACCTTAGAGTACAGGAGCCTTTCAAAGTTGAAAAAAGTGGATAAATCCACCTGTTTTCAGGGATGGCTAGAAAACCGTTTTCCACAATAATGGCGCAATTTCAATTCTGCCGCTATTAATCAATAATTGATTTCTTCTTTTTGAGTGAAATGTACAATCATGTTCCTACACTTACCCACCCTATGCAATATCTTACAGACATTAATACAGCACAGAGCGAGTCAAACGTAATGACAGCTGAGACATGACTTATTAGCGCCACCGTACGCAGAGGCATCTAAATAACCATTATATCTGAACTGGGTGGGGAAAAAGATAATATTTATGCTGACTGAACATCCCTCTCATTACATATATTTACAACTCCTTTGCCAAAACCCACTCATTATTCTCCCAAATATTCTTGTCTTTACACATCAACATCGTAACATTCTCCCAAAATATCTCATTCATTCAGCTGATGCACATCTCTGCATTTGCTAACACCTACTCTCAACTTATATTTTGTTTTTGTTCCACATATTTCCATGACTTCCCTACTCTCTTTTTACACTCATATACTTACTATCGCTTGCATCTATCATTTAAACACATGTCCTTCCTAGGTCCATTTACCAGTATTTTGTTATTAGGCCCTATAAATAAAATTGTTGTACACATATAACATTTGTTAATTGAATTGATTTAGTGATGCCAAATACACTTATAAGTACCTCTGTCTGATCTGAGATTACTCAAGATAATTCAGAATGTATAAATACCGGTATAGCCTATACAGTATATGTTGCAGTTTATAAAGTCTAAATTATCTTATATGTATATATATATATATATATGTATATATATATATATTTAGATCAACACAGAACCAACCCAAATGGATACATAATAGACTATTAGATCTTCTAGGACAAAAGAGAGGAATATATAGAAAAATTAAGAAAGGTGAAATTCACCTACTTGCTTACTATCAGAATCTATCAAGACAGGTAAAAAAGGATATTAGGAAAGACAAAAGAAATTATGAAATTAAGGTTGCCAATGACTCAAAAAATAATCCTAAAGCTTTTTACCAACTATATAAATCCAAGGTTAGAGATGTAATTGGTCCCCTTAAAACTTCGATAGGAGAAATTACAGAAAATTATTTAGAAATGTGCAGTACATTAAATAGTCAATTTCTTTCCGTTTTCACTAGTGAAAATTTGGCACAGTTTCCAGAAGTCCGTAAGGTATATAGCGATAGTATAGAAAATAGGTTAAGTACGGTTACTATAAGTAGAAATGATGTGCTTAAGGGAATGGCAGACTGAAACCTCATAAATCGCCTGGTCCTGATGAGGTATAATTATGCTAGAGTATTAAAAGAATGTAGAGATGAGTTAAGTTACCCATTAACATTTATATTTAACAAGTCATTAGAGACAGGTATAGTTCCAGAAGCTTGGAAGCTTGCAAACGTAGTTCCGATCTTCAAAAAAGGTGATAAATCAATAGCATACAATTACCGTCCCATTAGTCTTACATCAATCATAGGAAAGCTACTAGAGTCAATTATTGCTAGTAAAATTAGAAACCACTTACACACATTTAATTTAATAAATTCTTCTCAGCATGGATTCACTCCGGGACGTTCTTGCCTTACTAATTTGCTTAGTTTTTTCTCAGAGGTATATGAAGCAGTAGATAATGACAAGTCATATGATATAATATATTTAGATTTCAGTAAAGCTTTCGACAGAGTCCCCCATGAGAGATTGATGAGAAAGGTTGAGGCGCATGGAATAGGTGGGGCGTTGTTGGGATGGATTAGGTCATGGCTAATTGGTAGGAAGCAGAGAGTCAGCATAAATGGTACGAAGTCAGAATGGGGAGCAGTCAAAAGTGGTGTCCCCCAGGGATCTGTATTAGGTCCTCTGTTGTTTGTTATATACATAAATGACCTTGATTTAGGTATAACTAGTAGGATAAGTAAATTTGCAGACGATACCATAATGGGGAGAAAAATTGATTCAGATAGAGATATAGAGTGCCTCCAAAGGGATCTAGATACCTTACACGAATGGTCAGTAAATTGGCAGATGAAGTTTAACATTGACAAATGCAAGGTATTAAAGATAGGGAAGATGCATACAAATGTTAAATATAAACTAGCGAATATGGAATTAGAAAACTCAAATTGTGAGAAAGATCTAGGTGTGTTTGTTAGCAATGATTTGAAGCCTAGAAAACAGTGTATAAGCGTTCGAAACAAGGCAAACAGGATTCTCGGGTTCATCTCTAGGAGTGTGAGCAACAGAACTGCTGATGTTATCTTAAAATTTTACTTGTCATTAGTGAGACCCCATATGGATTATGCTGTTCAATTTTGGTGTCCTTATTACAGAACGGACATAGATTCATTGGAGAGAGTACAACGTAGAATGACAAAATATATCCATAATATTAGAAATCTTCCGTATAAAGAAAGGTTGAAGAAATTAGGCTTGCATTCGTTAGAGAGACGCAGAGTTAGAGGGGATATGATAGAGGTATTCAAGTGGGTTAGTGGGATTAATAAAGGGGACATGAAAAATGTACTAAAGCTCAGTGATAGCGAAAGAAATCGTACAAATGGTTTCAAATTAGATCAATTTCGTTTCAGGAAAGATATAGGCAAATATTGGTTTGGTAACAGAGTTGTAGATAGGTGGAATAGGCTACCAAGTGCTATAGTGGGATCAAGAACGATAGAGAGCTTTAAGATACAATTAGATAGGCATATGGACGAGATGGGTTGGGTGTGAGGGTGATCTGTCAGGTGTGGGCCAGGTGTGGGGATCTGCAGATCCCCGTTTTTCTGACCTCTGACCGTTTCGGTGAGGTAAGTCCTAATGGTGTTTTTAAGCTGGGCTTATAATTAGGCCATATAATTAGGGTTGGGTGTGACGGGGATCTGCTTTGTGTAGGCCAATCGGCTTTCTGCAGACTCCCATTTTCTTATGTTCTTATGTTCTTATATATATATATATATATATATATATATATATATACAGTATATAGTGTGTGTGTGTGTGTGTGTGTGTGTGTGTGTGTGTGTGTGTGTGTGTGTGTGTGTGTGTGTGTGTGTGCGCGCGTGCGCGGCTTAACATGCAATTTACAATAACTAAAATATAACAAAATATGTTATAGAAGGCTATACCTCGGCCAGGACTCGAACCCACGAACATAGAATACGAAACCAAGCATCTTACCAACCACTCTCTTACCTGCTCTAATATCTTGTAAGTTTCTCACTCTCCCTATGGTGCCTTGGTTTGGCTTCTCTTGACCTTGCTCTAGCTTTTAGAACTAGAAATAGTCTGTATGTTGGCGCTAACACAGGGTAGCAAGTATTAGAGAGTTAGACAAAAAAAGTTCGTCATAGCAAAACACAAAAAAGAATCACATATAACAAGAAACCTTTGGAACCTATCAAGATCAACTAAAACTATAATACTATAATGAACTTGATTATAAGGTAAAGTATAATGTTTACTTACTCGCAAACTCCCCCCCATTCATCCCACATCTTTCCAACAGTTTGCTATCATTCTATTCCACGGATATAATTGTTCAGTTCAATGACCAACACATATATTTTAGATAGTGTCCGTCAATTCGATTTGGAAGTCACTTTAGGAGCATAATACACTTGTTCTTGTATCTATGGTTACAGTCAGACGATTTTATCCATCTCAAGGAGGACTTTCAAGTGTCTAGAAGTTAAATGGGTCTCAAACTTTCTTCCCTTCTACACTCCCTAGGCTTCACTCAAACTCCTAGACTTCCTCCACACTCTCTCACATACCCCCTTACTCCTAGACTTCCTCCACACTCTCCCACATACCCCCTTACTCCTAGACTTCCTCCACACTCTCCCACATACCCCCATACTCCTAGACTTCCTCCACACTCTCCCACATACCCCCTTACTCCTAGACTTCCTCCACACTCTCCCACATACCCCCTTACTCCTAGACTTCCTCCACACTCTCCCACATACCCCCATACTCCTAGACTTCCTCCACACTCTCCCACATACCCCCTTACTCCTAGACTTCCTCCACACTCTCCCACACCCCTCCTTACTCCTAGACTTCCTCCACACTCTCCCACACCCCTCCTTACTCCTAGACTTCATCCACACTCTCCCACATACCCCCTTACTCCTAGACTTCCTCCACACTCTCCCACATACCCCCTTACTCCTAGACTTCCTCCACTCTCCCACATACCCCCTTACTCCTAGACTTCCTCCACTCTCTCCCACACCCCTCCTTACTCCTAGACTTCCTCCACACTCTCCCACATACCCCCTATACCCCCTTACTCCTAGACTTCCTCCACACTCTCCCACATACCTCCTCACTCCTAGACTTCCTCCATACTCTCCCACATACCCCCTTACTCCTAGACTTCATCCACACTCTCCCACATACCTCCTTACTCCTAGACTTCCTCCACACTCTCCCACATACCTCCTCACTCCTAGACTTCCTCCATACTCTCCCACATACCCCCTTACTCCTAGACTTCATCCACACTCTCCCACATACCTCCTTACTCCTAGACTTCCTCCACACTCTCCCACATACCCCCTTACTCCTAGACTTCATCCACACTCTCCCACATACCCCCATACTCCTAGACTTCCTCCACTCTACCACATACCCCGTTACTCCTAGACTTCCTTTACACTCTCCCACATACCCCCTTACTCCTAGACTTCCTTTACACTCTCCCACATATCACCTTACTCCTAAACTTCCTCCACTCTCCCACATACCCCCTTTCCCTTAGACTTCATCCACACTCCTAGACCTCCCCACACACCCCTAGCCCCTGAGAACTCACCAACACATTTCATTTTAATACCATGGCCATTTTGCATTACCCTTTTTCCGGTGAGTACTTCAGAGTGCAATTTGATACCACCCAGGCTTCTACTCATGACACATTTCGATCTATAAATAGGAAAATAATATTTAAATTATGATTATCCATTAACAAAATGGTTGACAACTAGATAAGTTACGCATTTTCTAATACTATAGTTATGTGATGCCATATACTGTATATTCCCAATGTAGGCTCGCTATCGCAAAATCAACGCGTAAATTGCATGAAAGGTCTTAATATTGGCAAAATAATGGAGAGAAAGATCTTAAAATTGCTAAACTAATGGGGCAAACGTCTTAACATCTCAGAACTAACAGGGCTAAACACGAGGGAGAAAGAGGTCCAGAAAAAGCAACTATCCACCATCTTAACGGTGAAGCAACATACCAGGTGTCAGTTTGAAAAGGGAGTTCCTCTCCGCTACAGAGGACAAGAGTGAGAGACTTGGACTTTGAAATGTTCGTGGCGGAGGGACGAATTGGGGAACAACTAGGTTGATTGTAGGGAGGTACTGGTACAATAAGATAAACTACAATGTTTGAAAAGGGAGGAGGAGGAGGAGGAGGAGGAGGAGGAGGAGGAGGAGGAGGAGGAGGAGGGAGGAAAAACCTACAAAGAAAATGGGAGTAGGGAACTAAGTGGTACTAACGCAACCTTCGCTATTTCTGTGGGGAGGCGATCTTGTTTATGTACTCTCTCGCTCACGTCTACCAGGAGAATCGCTTTCCTTTTATATCTTCACGTTCTTTCATCTTTCTTTTGGTTTATTTAGCTTCCTCTTTTATATTTCTGTTTGCCTTTTTCTTCTTTCTGTTTTCTTTTTCCTCTAGCCTATATTCCTCGTTTCCATTTTTAGTTTTTCTTTTTTTTTCTTTGTCTGTTTTTGTGTTCGTTTCTGCTCGTGATCCTTTGTAATGGGGTGAACGTCTTAACCCTTTGAAGCTCTGACGCGTTTTAGCAGTTTATATTGGCTATCATTAGACGATTGTATGCAGCTTTGGAAGTATCTGTGGGTATTAAAAGGGTAAATACTATCTCAATCAACCCTTTGACTTCCATATACCGTTACTAATCTGAATAAAATCGTCTAATAGTAGCCAGAAACAGAACAGAAACGCGTATTGGAGCTTGAAAGGGTTAACATCTCATAAATAATGGGACTAAGCTATAGTCTCTAGCCCACTCGTAAAACTTTGTAGATTCCCAATGTTTTTCTTCATGCAAATATTACTATCTGGATTGGTTATTGTATAAAACTTGCTATTCAATTAATAGTATATAGAAATTTGTAGTTGATGGATAGAAAATTATGTTCATAAATTCGTTTCCAAAGATATACTTCCCTATAGGTGAAGTCCACGAATGTTTATGAGTGGGCTAGAGACTATGGCATCCTAGTGTACCATCCAAGGGGGGTCCAACTTACATCATTATCGCCAATATACAAAGGGAGTACAAAGGAGTAAAAAGGAAATCAAGCAACAACAGGTATAGTGACCCTTCTAGGCTGCTTGTCCTCCAAAACACTGAGGATCAAGTGTCCAAACAGTGGTTTAGAGTGGGTAAGGGAACATTGGAAAGGGAACTACTGCCCTGAAACTAATGTCCGTGGCAGGATTAGGAAGTTAGTAGGGGACAGGTGGGTTAGTAACTGAGAGGGGGATAATAAAAAAAATCATTTACAAACGCAGTCAGTCACGGGTTTGATGCGAGATATTTGTCTATGCGAAGTTTAAATGAATCAACGGTGCTGCAGTCTATAACGTCTCGGGGAAGCCCATTCCACAAGTTGACAACTCGATTGAAGAAGAAATTCTTAGATTCGTGCGAGTTAAAAGATTTACCAATAATTTTGTAACCGTTTCCCCGCGTGTAATTAGATTGGTTGATAGTGAAGTACTTACTACAGTTCATATTGTCGATGCCTTTGATGATTTTGAGCACTTGAATTAAGTCGCCTCTTAATCTGCGCTGGGTTAAAGGAAATAGATTTAATTCTCTAAGACGCTCCTCGTATGGTTTGTTTTTTAGGCTAGGTATGACTCGGATTTAGGTTATTCGATATTGTTACTCCCAGATCGGTTTCTCTGTTTACATTCTTAAGCTGAGTGCCATTCATCGAATAGTTTGCTTTCTCATTTTGGTATCCCATATGTAGTACTTTACATTTATCTGCATTGAAACTCATTTGCCAAATTTGGGCCCAACATGACAATTTATCTAGATTGTGTTGCATATCGTCAACTTGTTCTTTTGAGAGTACGCAATTTGCAATTTTTGTATCGTCAGCAAATTTTGAGATTGTACAGGTGAGACCCTCATCTATGTCGTTGATGTAAATTAGAAAGATAATTGGTCCTAGTACCGATCCCTGGGGTACCCCGCTACTTACATTGGTCTATTTAGATGCCTTACATACCAGTACGGGCTTTGCGTGAAATGGGAACTCATTGACAAAGGTTATCATATCGAAATAACAAACCCAAAATAATAATAAAGACAATGTTGTAGATATTATTGGTAGCTACAAAACCTTTTCGGATGGGGCCGATGTCCATCCTAGCTCACGAACTAATACGCTAAAAAGTCTGCTGAAGAATATTGTATTATAATTGTTTTATTTTGTTATTTGTTAACTTACCCTATATTCAAGGGGTTGTCTTTGTATCGGAACTACCTTTGGGTTAGTAAAATCAGGACACTTCGTAGAAGAATATATTCATAGCTAATTTTGATCTCTTGAGACGTGGAAGCTTATTATTGTGATCTATCCTAGTTGTCCATACATATAGTGATTTGTGTTATTTACAAAATGTCGAGATTGAAAAGTGTGTGTGTGTGTGTGTGTGTGTGTGTGTGTGTGTGTGTGTGTGTGTGTGTTGTGTTGTGTTGTGTTGTGTTGTGTTGTGTTGTGTTGTGTTGTGTTTTGTTCGTGTTGTGTGCGTGTTTGTGTGTGTCTGTGTCCGCGCGCGCCACAAACAACATATCCATCTATCACTCCCCTAAACAGCTGTAGGAAATAAACAAAATAGAAAATTATGGAAAAAAACGACACTATGATAAAAACACCAGAATTTTTTATATTATATGATTTACGAAGATAAACTTAAATCTTTCTTTCTTCATATATCTTCCTTTACGTAAGAGTCCAACATTCCTCTGGTCTTTAACCCCTTCAGTTTTCGAGGACACTTTTAAATTTAATTTTGGCTAACATTAACTGTTCATGAAGGACTTCACCCCCCCCCCCCCTATTTTAAGCTTGATGGAGGTCTAGCGAGGAAACTAAAAAATATATAAATTAATAAATAGCCTACATAGACCAAAAACCATGTACTACCCCCTTAACCACTTCTCTACCGGCAACGTCTGTTATAATTTATTCTAGCTATATTTAGACAATTTTGTGCAGTTAAGGAAGGATCTGTGGTAGTAAAAAGGGTTAAGTGAGTTAGTTCGAAGCCTGTTAATTGTCTTATTCGAGATTCTGGACACATGCAACAAGGTAGGTCAACAACATTAGTTATTTAAGGGGAGATAGGTCATTGATCTAGACCCCCTTCTCCCTCATGTTTAACCCCGTGATATCCCTTTCTCCCCTCCCTCCCTCCCAGCCATCATCTCTCCCATTACCTCCCCACTGGCCATGAAGTAATGGTATGGCAGAGACGTACCAGCAAAAACACTCACGAAAAAAGGACAGACACACACGAATGAACAAATAACCTCTCTCTCTCTCTTTCACACACACAACAACAAATAAATAAACTGTCGACACACATACGAAAGAAAAATTTGCACGCACTCACACACATATACAAAAGAAGAACTGCGCACACACACACACACACACACACACACACACACACACACACACACACACACACACACACACACACACACACACACACACACACACACACACACACACACACACACACCTCTGTAGGTAGGTCCTGTAGGTAGTAGTTGCAGGCAGTGTTGTCCGCCCGTGGTCACGCTGATGCGCCACCACTAGTACATTCCATCTGCCCGTCTCTGCGCCAGCTGGTCCATGATGCTGTTGCTAGCGGCGCGGAGGTGGTAGTGGGGCAGTTTGGGTTGATCAGGTAGTGTCCAGAGAAATTTGTCCAGTTGATTTTTAAATTTCTCGAGACTTGGTTCAGTTGAGTCACGCAGATATCTGGGTAGGGCGTTAAAGAGAAGAGGTCCTCGTGTCGCAAAGGCGTTCTCCTTGAGCGTCTTAACTCTGGTGGCTGCTCTGGGGTGTACCCGCTGTATGTGGCAGAGACGGCCCAGTCGTTGATGGATGTGAAAACCTATATTAAGGTTGTTGGTTGTGATGCCAATCAATATTTTGTAGACATATAAGATGGCATATCTGTCCCTGCGTCTTTCTAATGAGAAAAGCTTGAGAGTTTCCAACCTCCCCCAGTAGTCTAGGTGTTGGACGGCAGAGATTTTATTGGTGAATGAGCGTTGAACTGCTTCGAGTAATTGCTTCTCTCCCACCTTCCATGGGCTCCATAGCTGACAGCAATATTCCAACAGTGGAATGACCAGTGACTTGTAGAGCGTCAGCATGGGGATCATGTCACGTGTTCGGAAGGTTCGTAGGATCCATCCAGCTTGGTTACGAGCATTCTTTGCCACATTGGTTATATGCATTCCAAATGTACCATCTCGACTGAGTGTAATACCAAGATCTTTTACATAATCATTAGTATCAATGCAAGAGCCGTCATCTGCTGTGTATGTGTGGATATCCATATTTCGGTCTGCACTGTAGTTCATGTGTTCAAATTTGTTATTATTAAAGGACATGTTGTTTTGCTCTGCCCATGAGTAAATTGTAGTGAGATCTGCCTGAAGTAAATCAGCATCTGTTGTAGAAGACACTTCCTTTAATACACGAGAGTCGTCAGCAAAGGAGGCGACAGACGAATGCATGACATGTTTATTTATGTCTGATATGTGCAGCAAGAAAAGTATAGGTCCAAGAACTGACCCTTGTGGCACCCCACTAGTGACGATGGATGGCTTGGACACTGCACCACCAACCGCTACCCTGTCAGTGAGGAAACAGTGCAGCCACACCCCAAGTTTTCCTGAGATTCCTGAGTCTCGTATCTTGTGGAGGAGTATGCCGTGGTCTACCTTGTCAAATGCTTTTGCAAAATCAAGGTAGACCACGTCGATAGCATTTTTATTTTCTAGCCCTTCTATAATTTTGTCATGGTGAGCTAACAGTTGCGAGAGGCACGAGTGGCGCTTCCGAAACCCATGCTGGTCCTTGTTTATTATGTTGTTTTCTTCAACACACACACACACACACACACACACACACACACAACCCGTAGCCTAGTAGGTAGAGCTCTCGTCTCACACACGAGGGGTCGGGGGTTCAATCCCCGGCCGGGCGGAGACAAATTGGGCTTGTCTCCTTTCATGTGTTAGCCTCAGTTCACCTAGCTGTAAATAGGTACCTGGAATAAGTGGACGACGTTGTGACGTCCCATCTGGGGTTGGCAAAAATGGTACAAGGCGAGATGGGTATCATATGGTTCACCTAAGCTGATGGCTACCTAAGCCTTCGGGCGAGACGGTACCGTCTATAGTGAGAATGGTACCATACAGATCCACCCTAAGCCTTCGTTTCCGATGTCGCCAATTGGCTAAAAATACAGACTACACACACATCCACAGCCATTCCAACGATACATATAACACCTACACATATAGGAGGCGGGAAATAACGAGCATGCTCACTCCCGCAATACAACTAGAGTAAGTACAACTAGAGTAAGTACACACACACACACACACACACACACACACACACACACACACACACACACACACACACACACACACACACACACAGCACAGGCCACATACCGTGACGGTCTGTTTATAAATATTAATATGTTCCCCTTTCTCTTTCCCAACCCACCAAGACTTCCGAGTACATAAAACAGTATTAAAGGTAGATTCACTCGAGCGTTATTTCCAGCATCTCTCTCTCTCTCTCTCTCTCTCTCTCTCTCTCTCTCTCTCTCTCTCTCTCTCTCTCTCAAAAATAATACTTGCATTAATATACAGACCTCCAGCTCAATCAGTGCAAACTGACCCGAGAAATTTATGAACAAATTGCAGATGTAAGTAACTCACAAGATACCGTATTTTTTGGCGACTTTAATTTACCTGTGACCAAGTGGGGCGATACTCTTACTTCACACTCCGGACATGACTTGTATACGAACTTGCAAGAGAGTTCGCTTTATCAATTTGTTCGAACACCGACCCGTGGTAATAACGTTCTTGACATTGTACTTGCAACAAAAGAAGAATTAATAGAGAATTTGAATGTTGGTGATGAATTCAGTAACAGCGACCATCGTACGATAACTTTCACTTTAAACTTTACTAGTAACGAACCAAATAGTAGCATCGAAAAAGTCCCTAATTTCAAGAAAGCAAACTTTCATAAACTTAGAGCTATGTTTAAAAAAACTGACTGGAGCTTTTTAATTAACAATAACGACATAAATACATCTTGGAAGTTATTCGAAACCACTTACCTAAAAGCAGTGCAAGACTGCATACCATCGAAAATACGGCGTCCAGGCCATAATAATAAGCCCAAATGGTGGAATAAAGATATTTCAAACTGCCTGCTTGCTAAAATTTTGCTAATGATAGATTAAAATCCTCACAAAATGACGAAGAACGGGTGAAATTTGTAGAGCTACGACGCAAAGCCAAAAAGTTAATTAAGCAAAGTCAAAAGACCCTAGAGTTACATATTGCGAATCAAAGTAAAACAAACCCGAAAGAATTCTATAGTTATATCAGAAAGAAAAAAGTAGTTACTTCAACTGTTGGACCGTTAGTCGATGAAAATGGAGAATACACCAAAGACGAAGTACAAATGAGTAATGCCCTCAATACCTTCTTTGCATCAGTATTTACAACAGAAGACCTCAGTGATATCCCTACACCATCGCCGATTCAGATTGATAATTCAGATGTTCTAAGCAATATCACCGTTACAGAGAGAGAAGTATTGAATTGTTTAGATAAACTCAAGGTAAATAAAACGCCTGGACCTGATACAATCTCGCCTAGAGTTCTAAAGGAAGCTAAGGATGAGCTCTCCAAACCACTGACATTACTATTCAATAAATCCTTGCAGTCTGGAACTATGCCTGATCAGTGGAAGATAGCCAACGTAACACCGATATTCAAAAAAGGCAGCAAATCCCTACCCAGTAACTATCGTCCAATTAGCTTAACCTCAGTTGTATGTAAAATGCTAGAAACGGTCATAAGAGACAGACTCGTAAATCACTTAGAGGAAAATAACATACTTAAAGATACTCAACACGGCTTTCGTAAAAAACGTTCCTGTTTAACAAACCTCTTAGACTTCTTCCACGATATCCTCAACCTCTACGATGAGAGTAAAGCTGTAGATATTATATACCTTGATTTTCAAAAGGCCTTTGACAAAGTTCCCCACAAACGTTTACTGCTAAAACTAAAAGCGCATGGAATACAAGACGGTGTGTTGAAATGGATAGAAAATTGGCTCAGCGACAGAAAGCAAAGAGTAGTCATAAACGGTAAGGCATCTAAATGGACCAATGTAAGTAGCGGGGTACCCCAGGGATCGGTACTAGGACCAATTCTCTTTCTAATTTACATCAACGACATAGATGAGGGTCTCACCTGTACAATCTCAAAATTTGCTGACGATACAAAAATTGCAAATAGCGTACTCTCAAAAGATCAAGTTGACGATATGCAACACAATCTAGATAAATTGTCACATTGGGCCCAAATTTGGCAAATGAGTTTCAATGCGGATAAATGTAAAGTACTACATATCGGATACCTAAATGAGAAAGCAAACTATTCGATGAATGGCACTCAGCTTAAGAATGTAAACAGAGAAACCGATCTGGGAGTAACAATATCGAGTAACCTAAAACCGAGTCAACAATGTTCAGAAGTTGTTAAGAAGGCAAACAAAAATAATTGGCTTTATAGGCAGATCATTCGAGCATAAATCCAAAGACGTAATCCTAACCCTTTACAATTCCTTAGTCCGCCCTCTTCTGGAATACTGCGTTCAATGCTGGTGCCCTTATTACCAAAAAGACATAAACAAGCTAGAACGAGTTCAACGTAGAGTTACCAAAATGATACCTAGCCTAAAGAACAAACCATACGAAGAGCGTCTTAGAAAATTAAATCTATTTCCTTTAACCCAGCGCAGATTAAGAGGTGACTTAATTCAAGTGTTCAAAATCATCAAAGGCATCGACAATATGAACTGTAGTAAGTACTTCACTATCGACCAATCTAATTACACGCGGGGAAACGGTTTGCAAAATTATTGGTAAATCTTTTAACTCACACGAATCTAAGAATTTCTTCTTCAATCGAGTTGTCAACTTGTGGAATGGGCTTCCCCGAGACGTTATAGACTGCAGCACCGTTGATTCATTTAAATTCCGCCTAGACAAATATCTCGCATCAAACCCGCGTCTGACTGCGTTTGTAAATGAATAACTTTATTTTATCCTCCCCTCAGTTACTAACCCATATGTCCCCTACTAACTTCCTAGTCCTGCCACGTTAGTGGCAGGGCAGTAGTTCCCTTTCCAATGTTCCCTTACCCACTCTAAACCACTGTTTGGACACTTGATCCTCAGTGTTTTGGAGGACAAGCAGCCTAGAAGGGCCACTAGACCTGTTGTTGCTTGATTTCCTTTGTACTCCTTTGTACTCTCTCTCTCTCTCTCTCTCTCTCTAGGAAGGCGAATCTAGATGTTAGAAAAGGGAAAATCTGAAACAAGAGCAGTAGTGATATTGTGCACATATATTAGCTAAAAAAAAAAAGAGGGTAAACAAAAATAACTTTTTAAGGTTGGGTGTAAATGATAGTTGTCTCCTATGAATCAGCTGGCTTGTTCCAGATTCACGTTTTTTTTTTATCTGTATTTTCTATTGTAGGCCTATGCCTTTACAATGCTTTCTTTGGTACAAAGATGTACCGGTATGCAATTTTATTTACCGACTATATTGAAAAGGGTCTTTGTGAGGTAGACAAGTTTTCCCAATCTCCGAGATAGATTGTGTGTTAAAGGATTTTACAGCATTGTTCGTCTTGCCATTCTGGCTATACTAGCCGTAGGATGAAGCAACCTGTGTGTTAAAGTGTTTTTTTCCCTATAAACTATTAATTTGCAGTATGATAAAGTTTAAATGTGTTGGTTCCTAACCCAATCTAACCGAATATCAGACAAAGGTCGATTATTAAAAGTTTCCTCTCCTATGTAATCTTTGAGGGAGCATGATGTGCAGGTGTTGTGAAGGAAGGATTATATTATAATCGGCAGAGTTGTTATACCTTACCATATTATATAGATAAACTAGTCATGTTTATTATGACACACTTATTACCTGTACCCGATTATATAATTATGTAAACTTGATTGTCCACATGACGAGTAACCTAAAACACATACCAGATCCTATAGCTAACCTAGAGCTGTGAGAGACATTGGTGTGTGTTTATGAGAAGGTGTGGTGGAATGCCTGTTGTGACTCCACCTATTTATAGAGGAGGAGGGTGGGGAAGAACACCGCTCGGGAGGGAAACACGAACACAAGGTACTGGTGAGGAACTCATTGTGTACCCTACGTTCTTTGGTATTTATGGTTGTATATTATAGGTTACAGCACTATATACCGGGAAGGAACTGATATTATATAATGTTTTGAGTTCTATGTTTGTTTTGTTATAGGGCAAATATATCGACAAAGATATAGACGAAGAATATGAGGAACATACCGAAGAAAGACAAAGAAAGGGGCGAGGGAACGCTAAAGTGGTCCTGGACCCTCTGTCTCGAGTCGGCCACCCCCAGCTATGGGGTTTGTGCCTGAGTATATACATACATACATACATACATACATACATACATACATACATACATACCGATATTACATTCTATATATTGCTTGTGGTTGATGTTTGTCTATTATAGAAAAATATACCGACAAATATATAGAAAAAGGAGGAACGGCTCAGAAAAGGAGGGAAGCACACACATTGAGGTGTTAATGAAAATATACATTGTTTCCTATATATGTTCATACATTACAGGAAACGTATACGTGATGGAGAACAAACCCACAATGAGCCGTATTCGCAGTCACTACACTACACTCTTCCAGATAGTGATTACGATCCATCATATTTACGAGGTTTATGATATGGTATAATCTACACCCTGTTCCAAATAGGTAGGCCAGAAATCGTCTAACTGTAGCTAAAATATAAAATAAAGACGTCAGCGGTACAGAAAAGGTTAAACTCAACTAAGAGAAAGCAGAGGAAGGGCATATGACACATAGTCTAATATCTAAATAACTAAATCGTTGAAGTAAATAATAACTGATATAGGATAGTGTAGTAACAGATTGTAACACTTACTTTAACAGCAATGGTGGTGGTAGGGTCGATGCCACTCTTGATAACATGGTAGATTCTGTAAACAGTCAAGTTCTGTTAGTCTTTACATACAGGAAATATTCAAGACACATACTGTATATGAAATAAACACTAATCTTATGATATATATATATATATATATATATATATATATATATATATATATATATATATATATTCAAGACACATACTGTATATGAAATAAACACTAATCTTATGATATATATATGTGTGTGGGTGTGTGTGTGTGTGTGTGTGTGTGTGTGTGTGTGTGTGTGTGTGTGTGTGTGTGTGTGTGTGTGTGTGTGTGTGTGTGTGTGTGTGTGTGCTTTAAAACATGGTATATTGTAAATAGCGAGATAAAGGTAGTGTGAGTGCGGGAAGGGGTGCAAAAAATAGGTGTATTGTGGCGTCAACCCGACATCTGCCAGACACCTAACTCACACTACCCCAGACACACACACAAACCCCACACACACACACACACACACACTACCAGATACACACATACACCTAATTCACACTACCCCAGACATATATACACACACACTACCAAATATACACACACACACCTAACTCACACTACCAGACACACACACACACACTACCCCAGACACACACACACTACCAAATACACACACACTACCAGACACACACACACACACTACCCCAAACACACACACACTACCAAATACACACACACACACCTAACTCACACTACCAGACACACACACACACAATCAGACACACACACACACACACACACACTACCAAATACACACACACATAAACACACACACACACACACACTAAGGAATTACCCCGATGGCCCCCCTCCGAGATAAATTGATGCACTTTTCGGGAGAAAAATAGCCGGTTCCTCTTAAAGATAAATAGCCGATTCCTCCTAAAATGCAGGCTTGCTATCACTTCCCAGGGACAAAAAATCAACACCTAAATGGCACGAAAGGTCTTAAAATGGACAGAGATATGGGGCAAAAGTTCTTAAAATAGCCAAACTAATGGGGTAAACGCCTTAAAATCTAATAACAAAATAATGGGGATACACATGAGGGAGAAGGGGGTCCAGAAAAAAACCCACTCCCTTAAAGGTGGGGGCTCATGGGTTGAGGTAAACATGGACAAATCATCGCCAACCTGCATATAATTATCTTGTAAAATGCAATGTCACTGAAATAATTATTAACAATGGTATAAAGGATTTTGCGGATCGTCTATACCGGGCCTGTGACGTCATAGTGACGTCACACCAGTATCCTTAGCCTAGACTGGATGGTGGACTTACACTCTTGTGACGTCACAGGCCCGGTATAGACGATCCACAAAATCCTTTATACCATTGTTAATAATTATTTCAGTGCCATTCCATTTTGCAAGATAATTATGTACAGCTTGGCGATTATCATTCCATGTTTATCTCAACCCATGAGCCCCCACCTTTAAACCCCTCTTTCACTATATTCTGGATAACATTCGACCATTTTACTCAGCTTTGGAAGGTTCTCTCGGTATCGAAGCGGTAATATCTAGCCCAATTAACCCTATGAATCCAACAATCCCTTCCTACAGTTAATAAAATCGACTAATGAGAGCCAGAATGTAAGAAAGAAAATAGCAACCCCTCCCTTAACCCCTTCTGTACCGGTGACGTACTTTCGTTTGTATTTCTACTGCACTTAGACGATTTTAAGAAGCTTAGGAAGGATATAGTTTAGCTAAAAGGGTTAATTGAAATAGTAGGTAGCGTTTTAATTGATAGACGTCCTTCTCAAACTGAATAAAATCGTCTAATAGCCTAATTGGCAGAATATAATGAATAAGATGTCCCCGGTAGTGAAGAGGTTAAGGGAGCCCACCTCGCTTTTTT
Source organism: Paralithodes platypus (assembly GCA_032716605.1). NCBI lineage: Eukaryota > Metazoa > Arthropoda > Malacostraca > Decapoda > Lithodidae > Paralithodes > Paralithodes platypus. The sequence goes on along the minus strand of CM064547.1, from coordinate 52,806,315 downwards.
TTTCTCTTTCTCTCCCTCTCTCTTTGGCTTGTATCCATTCGGCCCCATTCAGCCTACTGTTTTAAGACGTTTACCCCCCATCTAGGTGTCCATTTTTTCCTGGCGAGCGGTAGCGAGCCAGCATATATATATTTTTGTTTTGACAGCAAGCTAAATTTGTACATTTTTCGATAGAGAAATGTCTCCGGCGAAGTCGGATTTCTCCATACAATGCTGGCTCGCTATCGCTCGCCAGGAAGAAATTGACACCTGGAGGGGGATAAGTCTTAAAAAAGTTGGCTGAATGGGGCCGAATGAATAAAAGCTAGAGAAAGAGAGAAAGATTAAAAAAAAGCAGGTGACCCCCCTTAAGTTAAACAAAAATCGACAAATGAGAGCCAGAATGTGAGGAAGACTAAAGTGAGGGGAGGTCAATAAACAACATGCCCAATAGACCGCAGCACCAAACTAAGATAATATAATTGTTTTTCCTGACACAGATCTTCACAGCTTTCAGTACAATTCATTAGCCATTTTGATGGCTCACAAAAAGGGGTAGGAAAATTATATGCCCAAGAGAACTGTTTAAATAATTATATAAGAAGAAGAATGGTTTTCCCAGGGTCATTCACCATAAAACAAAGAGTTATTTAACAAGGACACCTTCCAATAAAACCTAACTTAACGATATCTGTTTATTCACACATTAATTTTGGAACGCTATAGGTAACCTACGGTATTGTTTGCAATATTAGTTTTTTAAATGTATTGAAAGTAAGTTTTAAAAAAGCTGGAGGATATAAATGTTATATACAGTATAAGATCAAATCAACATATCTGAGTAAGTTCGTAGAGCGACATTGTGCCATGGCATTCAAATACTATGATATAAACATACTTACATAAGGTATATACAGTATATATATATATATATATATATATATATATATATATATATATATATATTGTATGTATATACTCAGCCACATACCCCATAGCTGGGGGATGCCGACTCGAGACAGAGTCGGCAGCGCCAAAATGCCACAAGCGCCGCTGGCACAGGTGACAAAGATAAGGTTATGATCGGAGGAGCACAACGGAAGGAGAAGATTTACAGTGTAAGCAGAAGGATTAGAATTTTGAACTAAGTCAAGCATGTTGGTCTGATCTCAATGGCGGTCCGGGATACAGGTGGGGTGCTGAACTAACTGCTCTAGGTTATTTAGGATGGAAAAAAGGCTTGTTCACCAGGTTGGTCAGTGAAATGAGAGGAGAGCCATTGGCGGTGGTGATCACTGAAATCTCCTAAGATGGATATTTCAGAGAAGGGAGAGACGGATATAATATGTTTAACTTTATAAGTAAGATGGCCAAACAAATTCGGATAGTCAGTAGAATTAGGGGAGAGATACACAGCAAAGATATATTTAGTGAGAGAGTGACAAGATACACAGCAAAGATATAGTTAGTGAGAGAGTGACAAGATACACAGCAAAGATATAGTTAGTGAGAGAGTGACAAGATACACAGCAAAGATATAGTTAGTGAGAGAGTGACAAGATACACAGCAAAGATATAGTTAGTGAGAGAGTGACAAGATACACAGCAAAGATATAGTTAGTGAGAGAGTGACAAGATACACAGCAAAGATATAGTTAGTGAGAGAGTGACAAGATACACAGCAAAGATATAGTTAGTGAGAGAGTGACAAGATAGCTTAATTAGGCCAGAGAGTTGAGCATTCAGATTCAAAGTTGGGAACACAAGAGCAAGAAAGATTGTCGCATACATACACACAACATCCACCTTTGGCTTTGAATTGAGGATAGAGAGAGTAGGAGGATACAGAGAAGGGTTTGCTGTCTGTTGCCTTAGTCAACTGGGTCTCGGCGCGAAAATTAAGTCAGGTTTGGTAAAAGAGAGATGTTGTTCCACATACAGGAAGTTAGAGGAAAGGCCGAAATTTGTTTACAGAAATTGAGAAATATATATAAAGAGAGAGAGAGAGAGATTTTGATTTTGCCCCGAGGGGCGAGTTTATTGAGCAGCGCCCCCCATCCTGTGAGGGGACAACCACTAGTAAGGCGATACATACTGCTCAAAGAGCCATTATTCCACTGAAACAACAGCATCGTCGTCTGGTTACATTCATATTTGTGTTTATAAGTCAGGTTGGCATTATTCAGATGTGTTATTATAGTTTCCTCATTTAATTGTCACATGGTCTGTATAAAAAAAAAAAAAAAAAAAAAAAAAAAAAAAAAAAAAAAAAAAAAAAAAGCAAAGCAAGCTTGTAGTGACTGAATTATTAATTGACAGGTTGTAAATAATAGCACTACAGAACTAGTGCAATCGTATGAGGAGACTATTCATATTTTCATTACATCAATGATTATTGAGATCATAGTTAGCTGAATACAATTATTACAAAAATAGGCAATGGTATAAATCAACATAATACATAATTTAATACAGGCGGACATAATCATGATCCGGTTCGTTGTGCACTGGGAGCTAAGGTGTCTTGAGATCGCCTCGTACCCATACACAACGAACGTATTATAGTCTGCATGGTTGGTATCCAATTGAATATACTTATTGGGTATTTCAAGAATGTCAGGGGGTAAGGAAATGTGATTTGTATATTAGAAGACTGTGATTAACGAGACGTGTAACATGTGGAGGGAGGTGGTAGAAAGAGAGGGATCTCGTTGGGGGTGGAAGTTTCGCTCCCAGGAATTTTCGTTCCTGTGGTATTTCAATAATAATAATAAAATAATAATAATAATAAGGGGACAACCACTGGTAAGGCAATACATACTGCTCAAAGAGCCATTATTCTACTGTAACAACAGTATCGTCGTCTGGCGTTATTATAGTTTCCTCATTTGATTGCCACATATGCTGTATATACGTGCTCATGAAAAAAAAAAAAAAAAAGTGACTGAATTATTAATTGACAGGTAAATAATAGCACTACAAAACTAGTGCAATCATATGAGGAGGCTATTCATGTTTTCTTACATCAATGGTTATTGAGATCATAGGTAGCTGAATACAATTATTACATACAAGATGTGACTAATATTTCGAACTACATTAATTATTATGCAATAATAGTACCACAAATATATTACAATCATATGAGGGACACTTCACATTCTTCATTACATCAACGGTTATTGAGGTCATAGTTAGCTGAATACAAGAGTCACATACATAATGTGACTAATATTACCAACTACCGAAGTTATAATGGAATTATAGTAATACAAATATTTTACAAAGATGAGTTACATGGTTCAAATTCTTATTACAATAATGGTTATTGAGGGGATAGTTAGCGCAATATGACCAGTGGAGAAGTTTACATGCCGATAGTAATATAATATTTAGTAGGGTGTGTGGTTATGGGAGAGAGGGAGGGGGGTTGTAGGAGGTAGAGGAATGGGTGGGAGAGGAGGAGGAGTAGGGGGGGGGGGGGGAGGAGGAGGAGGTAAGGTACTCCAGGGAGGAGGAAAGTGTGAGAGGGGAGGTGTGTGTGTGTGTGTATGTCCCTTCTTAAACATCCTAGAGGGACCCTACCCGTCGTGACCCAGTCACCAGACCCCAGCCAATGCCTTCTCTATACATAATTATGTATAGAGAAGGCATTGCCCCAGCACCCAAAACACACAGCCACACAGATTCAGATTATTTTATTTCCATAAAATAATATTCGGAGGGAAGGTGCAAGTGGTCCTCCGGGAGGGACAGTGCCGCATATCCGGAGGTACTTGTACATCAAGCCATTAGCCGAGAATATTGAGGACAATACAGCAGTATGGTTAGGGGTTTTGTAGGAGGTAGAGGAATGGGTGGGAGAGGAGGAGGAAGCAAGGTACTCCAGGGAGGAGGAAAGTGTGAGAGGGGAGGTGTGTATGTGTGTGTATGTGTTGGGGAGGGTGGGACATACTACATATAAATAAGTTGTTTAAGGCCAGCGATAGTACTGAAGATAAATATGGTAGTACCAAAAAAAAAAAATCTTAAAAGGGAAAGTTTGAATTTCAACGCAAGTCTACAGATATCGGCAGTATCGCTTCATCGTACCTGACACAACATATCAATAAGTAGGGAAGGAAACTGTATACGTGCAAAGATCAAGATTCAATTAAGTTTAGTAGCAAAACAATATTCAGAAGGAAGATACTAGTAGTCCTCCGGGATGGATATGCCGCATATCCGAAGGTACTTAATTGTAGATCAAACCATTAGCAAAGAATATTGAGGACAATTATGTTGCTTACATATGCAAGGGTCATGTATATTGGCTTGCAAAAGGATATGAATTGGCACTTAACAGATTATTTAAATAAAAGCTGTGTTAGAGGCTCAGAGGGATATGTATATACTGTACATTGTCAATCTATTAAATGAGAATAGCAGTGATAAGTAAAGAAATACTGACTGATATTATAAGTGTGACATGATCAATGAAAATATGAAATCGTGTAGAGGGCGTTACAAAGGGTTTAAGTGTGACCTTGTAAGAAAGAAGAGATGTGTGGAGGGCAAGGGGTGCATACTTATAAGGTTCATGTTTCATGTTTACAGTACATATTATTGTGGGGGGGCAAAGTTCTTGTGTTTTTTAGTATGTTATTGATTACGTTATTCTTTAGCATGTATATTGCTTGATCCTCAATTGTGGTTAACTGATTATTCCTGTATTCCCTAATCATTGGGCATTCCAAGATATAGTGCTCGAGAGAGTGTTTGTTGGGAGCTCTGCAAACCCTACATTGCCTGTGCTCTTCTTCTACCTGCCAATTCAGCTGCCATGGATAACAATAGCCAAGCCTTATTCTTGCATGTACTGAGTCTACCCACCTACTCGTTGTACGTTTACCATAGGTGTATTTGGTCGTAAATGCTACTTTATTGTAGTAGTTTATAGATCGGCTGGTATTATGATGTCTAGCTCTGTCTTCATCCACTCTTTCTTCTTGTGTCTTTTTAATTATAGTTCTCATTTGTTTCAATGACAGTTCAAGAATATGATCAGGTTCTTCTTTCTCTGAGGCCTCCTTGGCAAGCTTATCTGCCCTTTCATTGCCTGGGATGCCTACATGTGAAGGAATCCAGGCAAATTTGACCCCTAGCCCCTTCTCCCCTACACATTTTATCCCCCGTCTGATATCTTGTACAAGGAAAGGATAGGTGGGTTGGGGGCTAGAGATAGCTTCCAAGGCCGCCCTGCTGTCAGATAGGATAAGAATATTCTTTCCCCTTCGAAAGATACTCCCAATTCCCATCGCTATTGCCACCAGCTCAGTTTGAGTGGAGGAGGCCCAGTCCTGTAGCCTGGATAGTTCATCGTCTTCCTGAGCAAAGTTGCCACCACTCATAATAGTGATGGCAGCTCCTGCCCTCCCAGTTACGGTGTTAAGTGAGCCGTCACAGTATACCTGATCAGTGTTCTCATCTGTCATATCTTCTATTAGTGACATAAAGTTTGTCTTCAGAGCGTAGGACGGGATCTCAGACTTTTTTGTGTCGAGTTGTGTCACTATAATCTCAATAGTGGCCTCTTCCCAGGGCGGAAGGGGGACACTCAATTGCCGGTCATCTGGATGGTAGTCTGTAAGCTGGGTGGGCGGGGTGGGGTCAGTCAGTTGCCAGTCACCGATATAGTAGTCTGTAAGCTGGTAGTCAAGAATGTCAGCAGCAGTTACATGTGGCCAGTCCCTGCCTTTTAAGTCATCTATTCTAAGTAGCTCCATTAGTGCAGTCTTAGGTCGTGTTTCTCTGTCGTCTCTCAGTGTTCGTATGCCTATTATCATATTTGTTTCTTTTATTCTATCAGTGATGGACGATAGATTTAACTCATATCTAAGATTTTTTACCTTGACATTTCTCGGACATCCAAAAATAAGTCTCATGGCCTCATTTTGCAGTTTGTCAAGTTTTTCGATCTGATTAGCAGGTAGACAGGAGAGAGCAGGTGCATGGTAGTCAATTACTGATCTAATATAGGCAATGTACATGGTCCTGAGGATAGTGATGGAGGCACCCAAGCCTTTCCATGACATTACTTTAAGGGGCCTTAGTCGTCTTTTACAGGTGGTCATTACATGATTAAATTCAGCATTATTACCCTGTAGTCCCCCAACATACACTCCCAGATATTTATAATAGTCTACCCTCTCCAGTACATTACCATGCAGATGTAGAGGCTTGTTACGATTCCAACCTTTTGTTATGGCTTTTGTTTTGTTTGTTGATATTACCAGGCCTAGTTGGTCACAAGCTTCTCCTACCAAGTCTAGGGCACGTTGCATGTCCCTGTGACTATCGGCCTGGATCAAAATATCATCAGCATAGCTTTCACAGATCAGAGAGAGAGAGAGAGAGAGAGAGAGAGAGAGAGAGAGAGAGAGGGGGGGGGGGTAAACAAACAGTGGTGGCCTAGCGAGGGACATCTTGAAGACAATCAAAACAGCCGAGGTTCTAAATTAATTAACAGGGAAGAAAGGAGAGTAAAGATAGGCGCCTTCACGTAACTTACAGCCCTTTGAGGTTTAAACGGACGCACACATATTCATCAGACATTTTACTGTTTTAATGGAGTTGATATTGTTGAACAGATGCTGCAGCCTACAATCCTTGTCCTGTAGTTGATAGTGCCAAAAACTAGGCTCTTTCTCACCTTATTTCTTTAAGAGTTCGAATTGGGTCTTTTTGGATCTCCCTTGTTTCGCTCTATTAGTTTGCAGAATATAAGACGTTTCACCCCATTAGTTTAGCCACTTTTTTCTGGGCGAGCGATAGCAAGCTTGTAACTTGGATTAAATTGTCTTTCCGGGAAATTTTTCTATCGGAAAATGTATATATACATTTAGCTTTGAAAGCGGTCTGGGTGGGCTATTTTTTTAGTTTGAAGTAAGTCTGGGAAGGTGTTTTTGTTAACCATCTCTCCATACCCTCCGAGGTCTTCCTCTTTTTTTCCCTTATTTCTGACTCATATATTCTCTTTGTAAGCCTTTCATCTCCAATTCGTTTAACATGTCCATACCAGCATAGCACCCTTCTTTCCACTCTGGCCGATAAGGGTTCCTGTTGTCCCACTCGCCTACGTACCTCTACGAGTTACTCCACACATACTCCTCAAGCAGCTCATCTCCTTCACATCCAACCTTCTTTTCTCTTGTACATTAAGACCCCATGTCTCAGCCCTTTCCATCACTGTTGGTACAACTGTCCCACGATACATTGCACTTTTAGCTTTCATTCCGAGATTTCTCACCTTCCACATACTTCCCATTGCTCCGAAAACTTTCCTCCCCTCACACACTCTGTCTTACTTCCATTCCCACACCTACGTCCCTGATTATCACTCCTAGATATTTTAAACACTCCATTTGTTTCAGTATTTCCCCATCCAGTCGTACATTTAGATTTACCCTACGACATCTCTATTACACACCATCATTTTAAGTTTATTTCATTCACCCACAGCTTCCTCCTCCCACGTACGGTACCGCACCAAACTCATTTATTACTCGCTGCAGCTTCTCCTCAGAATCCGTCACCAACGATGTGTCATAAGCAAACAGTACCTGATTCAACTCTCAATCACCACATTCTTTCCTACTACACCCAACGGTAGGGAGGAATTCAAGAGATGGTAACAAATGAATACATATATGAAGCTATGTGTGAGGTCTGCATATTTTAGTCTGGGTGATATTTATGTGTGTAGACCTGCACGGACACACATACACACACCTTCATAGCTCCGGCTCAAACAAACACCAGCACCTGTATACACACTAACACGCTCGCTCAGAAAGGAAGGACACTGAGAAACTGAAACATGTGAACAACGAGAACATCTGAGGTGTAAACTTGTTGTGGAAACTGCATGCAAAATTTAGATATATAAAGAATGAGGAACCCAGAGGTATAAATATGCTATATAGAATGAGGAACCCAGAGGTATAAATGCTATATAGAAACTGACATGTTAGTCTTTCGCTTACTGTTTATAGTGTACCAAATACTTCTTCAGACAATTCTATGTACAGTCGGCCAAATAAGTGAGGTATCGGCACTAAGTATATTTTGATCAATAATTGGTATCAGCATTTTCTAAATAATTTCTTCAGAGCCAGAAAAACACAAACATGTTCCTACACTTCCCCACCATATTTAACATCTGGCAGACATTAATACAGTACAGAGTGAGATAGACATAATGACAGCTGAGACATAACTTATTACAAATATGCAGTGCTTGTTTATGTACAGCCTCGTAGGGAACAGTCGGTCTGTTTCTGTTCGCATTTCTATATAGCCTACTGTATAACATTGATGAAAAAATAATAATAATAGATTAGTGTTACATATCATATTTGCAGTTACAGATATTATATAACTGCGACTTTTTATGAGTACCTGTTTCGACACTGTCAACTGTGGCCCCCATCTTGCCATTGTAATAAACTGGTTGACTTCTTATAACGTCACCTGACACATCTGCAGCTTTCAGGTAGCTTACACAACAGATCAACGGATCTATGTCAACTCGAGCGGAATACTATTTCAACCAGACACACACAAACTCCTTTAGTACCAAAAGCTTTCGCAGTAACATGAGCTGCTTCTGCTACGGCCATATATCAAGCCAGAGTCAACACTTTGCAGTTGATTCAAAACATGTTGGTTATATGATAATGGCCACTTACTTCGGCTATGACAGCAAGTGGATCGTCTCCCTGAAATTAACGTTTTTCATGCGGTGGTTTTGGTTGGTAATAACCCCATGTGGAGGAGAGCATATTAAGCATATTATACTATAGGTAGCACCAGCGAACTTGACAATCATCTTGACCCCTTAACTTCTTATAGCTCGAAATTAATTAAAGCAATCGGGCTGACGTTTCTATCATTTGGGAAGGAGTCCACCAGGAAATAGGTGTAGATATTTACTGCCAGTTTGCTCTAGGCCCCTTTGAGTTACAGAGAGGTCAGGGGTCAAGATAATTGTCAAGTTCGTTGGTGCTACCTGAGTACCTATAGTAAACTATTGACACACCGTATATAATTAAGCTATATTTAAAGAACATATATGTCAATCTCCCGGTAAGAATGTGAACCCTGTGTGGTTGATTGTCCATGTGTCAGTGGTATATATGTGTGGGTGTACCAGGGGGAAGTACATCTAGCCACGCCAATCAGACTCCGAGGTATGTGTGAGGAGAATATACCCGTATAGCCTCACAGTAGACAGGGCACGGGCACCTGGTATATTATACCTTATGTCATTCTTGTGGACATATATAGTGTCGTGGAAATAGGACTGAGTAATCTAACCTCACAACAATATGTTGTACTGTATCCAGTTCGAAAATAAAAACTACTAATATAATTAAAATACATGTAGGTCTGTGTCAATGCATTCAGCTATGGATCTATATAATAGGCAAAATTCATAGAAGATCTGGAAGGATCATTTTCAAGCTAGGCTTATCCAAATTGCCAAATCAAATTTTTGGTTACGTGCCATAGTCTCCATTGGTGCCAACAAATATTTCTTTGGCCATTATAGGACATATAAGCTAACATCCAACTCTCCATAATGACGTCTCATGGAAAAGTTGATGGTTCCGTGTATTGTTGATGATGTCTGGTGTACCGATGGACCCAGTTAGTTATGTCTCATGGAAAAGTTGATGGTTCCGTGTATTGTTGATGACGTCTGGTGTACCGATGGACCCAGTTAGTTATGTCTCATGGAAAAGTTGATGGTTCCGTGTATTGTTGATGACGTCTGGTGTACCGATGAACCCAGTTAGTTATGTCTCATGGAAAAGTTGATGGTTCCGTGTATTGTTGATGACGTCTGGTGTACCGATGGACCCAGTTAGTTATGTCTCATGGAAAAGTTGATGGTTTCCGTGTATTGTTGATGACGTCTGGTGTACCGATGAACCCAGTTAGTTATGTCTCATGGAAAAGTTGATGGTTCCGTGTATTGTTGATGATGTCTGGTGTACCGATGGACCCAGTTAGTTATGTCTCATGGAAAAGTTGATGGTTCCGTGTATTGTTGATGATGTCTGGTGTACCGATGGACCCAGTTAGTTATGTCTCATGGAAAAGTTGATGGTTCCGTGTATTGTTGATGACGTCTGGTGTACCGATGGACCCAGTTAGTTATGTCTCATGGAAAAGTTGATGGTTCCGTGTATTGTTGATGACGTCTGGTGTACCGATGAACCCAGTTAGTTATGTCTCATGGAAAAGTTGATGGTTCCGTGTATTGTTGATGACGTCTGGTGTACCGATGGACTCAGTTAGTTATGTCTCATGGAAAAGTTGATGGTTCCGTGTATTGTTGATGACGTCTGGTGTACCGATGGACCCAGTTAGTTATGTCTCATGGAAAAGTTGATGGTTCCGTGTATTGTTGATGACGTCTGGTGTACCGATGGACTCAGTTAGTTATGTCTCATGGAAAAGTTGATGGTTCCGTGTATTGTTGATGATGTCTGGTGTACCGATGGACCCAGTAACTTATATCTCCATTATCTCTGACATCTCTACCCTCCCACCACCACCACCAACACTACCATCTGTGTCTGTCACTTGTCTCCTTGCTCATTTAAGGGGAGGCAGTTGGTTTTTCGAGTCCTCCTCCTCCCTCATGTTTAGCCCTATTAGTTATAAGATTTCAAGACATTCGCCCCATTAGCTTGGCGATTTTCAGACCTTTTGTTGCTCCATTTTCTTGCCAATATTAAGACATTTCGTGCCATTTAGGTGTCGAATTTTTTCCTGGCGAGCGATAGCGAGCCTGTATTTGAAGAGGAATCGGCCTTCGGCCGAGAAATTTTTCTACCGAAAAATGTACAAATTTATATCGAATGGGGGTCTTGTGAGTGTTTTTTTAAGCTTGGTAGAGGTTTAGAGAGCAAACTAAACCCCCTCCTTAAACCATTGAGCCGAAACAGTAACTTATGCTGCACAGTATACCGTCTGGGTCCCCTTAAGTCACATTTTACACGACAACAATATTTAGGAACACTGGGGGACCATACCCTGTTCCAAGTAAGTGAACCCAAAACTCTTAAACATTAACCTCTATAACTCACAGACAACTAGAGTAATCGAGCTAATATGTCTACCATTTGGAAAGGGACTCACAGACAACTAGAGTAATCGAGCTAATATGTCTACCATTTGGAAAGAGTCAGCCAGGGAATAAGTGTGGAAATTTACAGCTCATTTGCTCTAGCCATTTTTGAGTTACAGAGGTTAGAGTTCACGATTTATGGTCCACCTATTTGGAACAGGGTACAGTTGGCATTGGTATCGGCAAAGAGACTGAAGGCAGATTATTATACGTGACCAAAATGTATATAATATTAAATCATAAGCTGCCAGGTCAGAGTTACCGAGAGAGCAGTGTTGTGAATGTTCCTCTGTTCTCTGCCATCTGTCTTGGCTGTTCCCTTTCTGCCACACTCTTGACCTTGTTCTAGTTTCCCCTGCTTTGCTGGCTTACATTGTCCACTTATTGTTAATTTCATTAATCGAGTTTAGGAGTAAAGTTGGTTGGTGGAGAGAACATGATAATTACAAGCGTGTGAATGGCACTCTTTGTCTTGGTGGTGTTGTTGTTGGTGTTGTTGTTGTTGTTGTTGTTGTTGTTGTTGTTGTTGTTGTTGTTGTTGTTGTTGTTGAGGCGGCTGGTGTTGTCATTCTTGGGATGTGTTATTGCAATGTTTAATTTATTTTTATTTTTTATTTTGTTCGTTTATGCTGAGATGCCAATCCCCTTGGGGGATGAAGCCTGGTTCTAGCAACCCGACTTATATCACTGGTAGTGTATCAAGAGGTTAATGAAATTTTTTCAGACATTCGTAAGATAATCCTACGTCAGAATGAAAGAATGTTAGATGTCAGAACTCGGACATCTGGCTTATTATTGCTACCTTAAGTATGCACATCAAAACAAGAACAACACATTTTTTGAATAGCTTGAGGTTCTTTTAGTACTGTGGGTGAGATTAAGTTTAGTTACAAACTTAACTCCCTCATAACTTAAATCACAATAATATCACTAGCTAATAATGGGAATGACCAGTGTGTGTTGAATAATCTGATTGAAAACTATAATTCAATAAACCTTTTCGAGAATTCACTTTAAGGTCTTAGTATACGGTATTTCAAGTACTTATGCACAATATGATTCTAGATATGAATAGAGCATAGCAAACCAATAATATTATCAATCACAATTAGGAAAATAATCAGACTCAGGGGGTAAAGAATATTGTTATATACAGTATATGTACGGCATTATAGTACATTTCATTCGTACAAGAAAAAGTCAAGCCATAATTCCTTTACGACTGTAGATCACTCGTACTTATAATGCGGTATTTTGATTACCCATATTTACTGCTAACTTACAGATCTCAATTTAATTAATTAGAGTACGCGGCATCTGCCAAGTGCCCAAGTCCTCAAAGAAAGATACAAGTGACAACCAGTGGCATTTGGGCACACACACATATAATTAAAAGGACATGCAGTATATACACTATATAAACACATTATATTTATATACAGTACACACACACACACACGTTATATATATATATATATGTGTGTGTGTGTGTGTGTGTGTGTGTGACAGTGCCCAACTGTCTAACCCAAGAGTGAACCGATTTCCCAATCTTTATTCTACTCAAGTAAACTTTGGAACTCTCCCTCAATCTGGCTTTCCCTCATCCTATGACTTAAACTGTTTCAAGCTCCGTGTATCCAGACATTAACATACCTTCAATTTGGCTCTCTCTCACTCTTTCAACTTTGGGGGAGACGCTTGTTACAGGCAGATTTGCCATTTGTCTCCGTCATACATATAGACAAAAATATCTGAAACCCTTATAAAGCCAAGAACTATTATCTTGGCTTAAGGGAGACCAGACGGTATACTGTGCAGCATAATTTACTGGTTCGGCTCAATGGTTTAAGGAGGGGTTTAGTTTGCTCTCTATACCTCTACCAAACTTTTTAAAAAACACCCACAAGACCCTCCTTCGATATAAATTTGTACATTTTTCGGTAGAAAAATGTCCCGGCCGAAGGCCGAGTCCTCTTCAAATACAGGCTCGCTATCGCTCGTCAGGAAAAAAATCGACCCCTAAATGGCACGAAAGGTCTTAATATTGGCAAAGCAATGGGGCAAAAGGTCTGAATATCGCCAAACTAATGGGCCGAACGTCTAAACATCTCAAAAACTAATGGGACTAAACACTAGGGAGAAGGGGACCAGAAAAACGACCGTCTCCCCTTAACTGTGACTGTTTTTATTGGGTTCCGTGGACGTAAACTTAAGACTAACTAGATCAAAACATTGGTCCGATAAATGTGTGTTGTGTGTTGGCCAAAGAACGTGTCTCAGGAATACATTTTAAATCGTTTAAGGGAGCCCACCTCGCTTTTTTTTTCTCTCTTTCTCTCCCTCTCTCTCTCTTTGGCTTGTATCCATTCGGCCCCATTCAGCCTACTGTTTTAAGAAGTGTACCCCCATCCAGGTGTCAATATAGCGAGCCAGCATATACAGTATATATCTTTGTTTGGACAGCAAGCTAAATTTGTAATTTTTTCGATAGAAAAAATTCTCCGGCGAAGCCGGATTTCTCCATACAATGCTGGCTCACTTTCGCTCGCCAGGAATAAATCGACACCTGGATGGGGATAAACGTCTTAAAACAGTTGGCTGAATGGGGCCAAATGGATACAAGCCAGGAAAAGAGAGAAAAGGAGAGAAAGAACAAAAAAGCCGGTGACCCCCCTTATCCCAGTGAGGAATTATCTTGGCCCTGTAGAAACTTGTATATTCAAGTTGTCAATTTTCGTACCGTCAACTAAAGTACAGAAGAAAAAAAAATCCAGTTGACGGAGAAAATGGCATGTCCCCTTATTAATTCTCTCAAATAAGAACAAACTAATGTGCTAAAAAAAACACACAGTAGAATTGTTAGTACATTAGTTTGTTTCATTTCAGCTGGTGTTGAATTGCATTTTTTTAGCAACTGAATTCTCGATACTGAATGAAAATATTTGAAACTTCTAATTAAAGATTAACTTGTTAATGAAACCATAACAATATAATTCATAATACACTATAATACTATATGTAATACCTTCTGTTATTATTATTATTTTTATTATAATTTTTTTTTTTCAGAACAAAGATACAGAAACGAGATCTTGGTGGACGGAGAACCAGTCTTGTTCGAGATTCTGGACACCTGCAACAAGGTCGGTCAACCACAGTAGTTATTTAAGGGGAGATGGGTCGTTTATCTAGACCTCCTTCTCCCTCATGTTTAGCCCCATTAGTTTTTAGATTATAAGTCGTTGGGGCCATTAGTGTGTCGATTTTAAGACCTTTCACCCCATTTATTTGTCAATATTATTAAGACCTTTTGTGCCATTTAGGTGTCGATTTTTTCCTGGCGAGCGGTAGCGAGCCTGTAATTTTTGGAGGAATCAGCCTTCGGCCGGGACATTTTTCTACCGAAAAAAGTACACATTCATCTTGAAAGGGGGTCTAGGGGGTGCTATTTTAAGCTTGATGGAGGTCTAGCGAGGAAACTAAAAAATATATAAATTAATAAATAGCCTACATAGACCAAAAACCATGCACTACCCCCTTAACCACTTCTCTACCGGCAACGTCTGTTATAATTTATTCTAGCTATATTTAGACAATTTTGTGCAGTTAAGGAAGGATCTGTGGTAGTAAAAAGGGTTAAGTGAGTTAGTTCGAAGCCTGTTAATTGTCTTATTCGAGATTCTGGACACATGCAACAAGGTAGGTCAACAACATTAGTTATTTAAGGGAAGATGGGTCATTGATCTAGACCCCCTTCTCCCTCATGTTTAACCCCGTGATATCCCTTTCTCCCCTCCCTCCCTCCCTCCCAGCCATCATCTCTCCCATTACCTCCCCACTGGCCATGAAGTAATGGTATGGCAGAGACGTACCAGCAAAAACACTCACGAAAAAAGGACAGACACACACGAATGAACAAATAACCTCTCTCTCTCTCTTTCACACACACAACAACAAATAAATAAACTGTCGACACACATACGAAAGAAAAATTTGCACGCACTTACACACATACACAAAAGAAGAACTGCACACACACACACACACACACACACACACACACACACACACACACAATGTGGTCCAGTCGGTTAAGGCACTGTGTTTCGTGCTGACCACAAGGGGCCGGGGCGAGGGTTGGAATTCACCAGAATCCTAAAGTTTTTTTTCGGCCATAGCGACGGAGAGAATTGTATCGTGGTTCCTCCCTAACAAAGCTGCTATCAGCCTGTGTTAGCCCACACATCTTCTCACCAATACAAAGTGCATCTGCGTATGTACAGTACTTGGTGGGAAGCCAGGCACCTCACGGTCGCCAAAGGTCGCATGAGACCTCGTAGTTAAGGTAGAATAAGTATTGCACTGTACCTAGGTCTCAGAAAAACTCTGTAGAGATTCAGCCTCAGGGCTGCAATGAACGATAAAACGATAATTATTATTATTTTATTATTATTACACACACACACAAACAGACGATAGAAAAACCAGACGCGTTAATTTTAGTTGGCATAACGTCTTGATAGGGCCTGTGAACCTCCTCAAGGGTAGTATGTCAGGTAATCTCAACACGGTGTCATCTTCAACTTACCGCTCCCTAGTGTTGCCAATTTAGCCACTTTCCCGCTAGATCTAGAACTATTTACTTCGATCTAGAGGACAATTTCGACATTTAGCGGCATGAATTCGAGCGATATTCTGGAGATTGAGCGATTTTCAAGCGATATTAAAAAAAAATTGACATTATACCAGCGATTTTTGGCATTTGTTTACTATCTAGCAGACTTGATTTGGTAACCCTGCAGCCTTTCTAACACCTGACACCCGGTTACTGAATCTCGCCACCTAATATATCACCCCAGTTCTTTTCACTTATATTTTTTCTCCTCGTCAACCACGTCCTCTGACCCTGACTCCCCTGTATGCTGCCAGGCTTCCTCTTAATTAATCGGTAGTGTAAAAGTGTATAAATAATTGCGGCCTTAACCCTGCAAGTATGACGGGGAGGACTGTGGTACAGTACCTCTTACAACGTTCTGGTGATCGGCTGGTCTATCAGAGTGAGAGTTAAGCGTTCTCTGCCATACCCATAGCTTGCTCTGACTGTTCCTTTTACTTATATGTTTTCTAGATCTCAAGTGACGGCGTTTCTTCCGTGGATTGACCTCCCTACTGCCAACCTAAAGGTTGGCAGATTGGGAGCCAAAGCGTCACATTTTTCCTTTGCCCCTCAACTTTCCCTTCATAATTGCTGAGGGGCACAGGGCCTTGGGTGGGGCTTGGGTTTCCCCGGCGTTTCCGCACCCTCCTCAGCTCCCTGCCTTGGAGTGGCTTCGGTCACCCTGGCTTTATTAGTGGTAAGCAGGGAGGGTTTTGTGGGGGCGCTCGTTTATGGCCTTGGCCTTGCTCGGGACCTTGGGGCTGTTCGGCCAGACAGCCTGAGGAACAACAACAATGTTCTCAACATATATTTCCAGTCTCTCTAGAACCTAACACTCGGGTAGACTAATAACACACATAACAAAGTCACTCCAACAGCTTCCTCTCTCTCCAACACTCCTTCTCCCCTCTCTACACTCCTCAGAAAAATAGGAAAAGTAGAATGTAGATACGAGGTGCCGTTGTAAAGGCTTATCCTTCAATACCTTCGCCTTCATATCCGCTGGTTGTAATTGCTAAGTATGAAAAATGTCGGATACTCCTGATGCCTCACTCCTACCTTAAGGGGAGATTTCCACTTGAGGGACTTTTTTCTTGACCCCTTTCTCCCTCATGTCTAGCCCCATTGCTTTTGAGATTTTAAGACGTTTGCCCCATTATTTTGACGATTTTAAGAACTTTCAACCCATTTCTGTCAATTTTAAGACCTTTCGTGCCATTTAGGTGTCGATTTTATCCTGGCGAGCGATAGCGAGCCTGTAATTTAAGAGAAACCGGCTTTCAGCCGGGACATTTTTCTACCGAAAAATTTACAAATTTATCTTGAAAGGGGCTCAAGGGGGTGTAATCTTAAGCTTGAAGGATATCTAGGGACCAAACTAAAAGCCTCTCCTTAACACTATCTGATCCGACCTCTTATGGGTTATTATGATACTATACTATGAATGTGGGGAGATTGTAGGCACCAATCGATCAGGTGAGGTTATAGGCATGTGATAAAGAGTCGCTGGAACTCCTGTTTCACTTGCTTGGCCTCTCTTACTGATTTTCTTTGTGCCTCATTTACACTGAGAGCAATCCAGCTAGCTCTCACAAACACCTCCTCCTCCTATCCACTTCACTACACTAAACATGCACACCACACTTCATTCTTCCACACCAAAATTAAAAAAAAAAAAAAATTATGAATTGTAGCCCAGCCTCGGAGTCCCCAGGGGGGGGGGGGGGGGGGGACCATAAATGCCCCCTCACCCGACCGACCATCCCCTGACGACCCCACACAATTACCTGGACCTCGGCCTGTTACTCTTTGTATTAATTTCTGCAACATTCGCGGACTCTCCTCTAACTTTCACTCTGTTGAGCACCATCTCTCCTCCTATAAACCTGATCTTCTCTTCCTCACCGAAACTCAGGTGTCTGTAGCAACATCCAGCAACCCCTTCTCTGTATCCTCCTACTTTCTCTATCCTAGTTTCAAAGCCAAAGGCGGATGTTGTGAATATGTGCACAACAAACTCACTTGCTCTCGTGTTCCCGATTTCGACTCCTCTGAATTCTCAACTTTATGGCTCAAACTTTCCTGTCATTCTCTTACTAAATATTTCTGTGCTGTCTATCTCTCCCCTAACTCTACCAACTTTCCCAAATTCTTTGACTATCTAAACTCTACAGTGGAACACATTCTATCCATTTCTCCTTTCTCAGAAATCTCCATCTTAGGAGATTTCAACGTTCACCACCGCCATTGGCTCTCCTCTCACACTACTGATCCACCTGGTGAACAAGCCTACGTCTTTTCTATCCTAAATGACCTAGAGCAGTTAGTTCAGCAACCCACCCGTATCCCGGATCGCATCGGAGATCGGCCCCAACATTCTTGACCTGTTTCTAACTTCTAACCCTTCTTCTTATACTGTCGATCTTTTCTCTCCTTTGGGCTCCTCCGACCATAAACTTATCTCTGTCACCTGTCCTATCTCTCCAGTACAGCCACCCGATCCTCCTAGCCGGCGGCGCTTGTGGCACTTTGGCGCTGCCGACTGGGAGGCTCTTCGGCAGTACTTCTTTGATTTCCCATGGAATGATTTCTGCTTCCATGGCCGAGGACCCTCGGAGAGTGCTGAACGCATTACCGAGGTAATCCTATCGGGCATGGAAGCATACATTCCATTCTCTTTCTCTCAGACTAATGCTAAAAAATCTTGGTTTACTCATGCCTGTTCTACTGCTGTCCGCAATAAGGAGGAAGCATTCAAACGGTACCGACGCCTTAAAACTCAAGACTCTCATTCTTCATATGTTTCTGCCCGGAATCAAGCCAAATCTGTTCTTCGACTTGCCAAACACTCTTTCATCAATAATAAATGCACTGAACTATCCAACTCTAGCTCTTCCCAAGCTTTCTGGCATCTAGCCAAAAACCTCTCCAACAATTTCTCTTCCTCGTCTTTCCCTCCCCTTTCCCACTCTGATGGCACAACCATCACTTCTTCCTCTGACAAAGCTAAACTCTTCGCTCAAACTTTTGCTAGAAACTCCACCTTGGATGATTCCGGTGCTATTCCTCCCTCTCCGCCCTCCTCTCTCTTACTTATGCCTAATATCCTAATCTCTTCTAAAGATGTACTTTCTACCCTCTCTGGGCTTAACACTAATAAGGCGTACGGTCCGGACGGTGTTCCTCCTGTTGTTCTCAAAAACTGTGCTTCCGTGCTGACTCCCTGCCTAGGCAAACTCTTTCGTCTCTGTCTATCCTCTAACGTCTTCCCTTCATGCTGGAAGTTTGCTCACATTCAACCTGTCCCAAAGAAGGGTGACCGCTCTCAACCCTCCAACTATCGTCCAATTGCTCTTATCTCTTGTCTTTCTAAACTTTTTGAAACTATTCTTGCTTCCAAATTTCTTAAGCATTTCTCTTCTCATAATCTGCTCTCAGATCGCCAGTATGGCTTCCTTAAGGGTCGCTCTACTGGTGATCTGCTTTCATATCTTACTAACTCTTGGTCATCCTCCTTTCGGGACTTCGGTGAGACTTTTTCTATTGCACTAGACATATCGAAAGCCTTCGATAGAGTCTGGCATAAATCTTTAATTTCTAAACTACCCTCCTTCGGTTTCTATCCCTCCATCTGTGCCTTTGTCTCTAATTTCCTTTCCGGCCGTTCCATAGCCGCGGTTGTGGACGGCCATTGTTTACTTCCTCACCCTATCAACTCTGGTGTTCCTCAGGGCTCTGTCCTATCTCCTATTCTCTTTCTAATTTTTATAAATGATCTCCTTAACTGTACCTTAATTCCCATCCATTCATACGCAGACGACTCAACCTTACACTACTCCATTAGTTTTTCAGAACGCCCCAGCCAGCAATCCCTCAACAACAAACGTAATGAAGCCATAGAACTCTTAAATTCTGATCTAAATACTATTTCCAATTGGGGCAGAGAAAACCTTGTTAACTTTAATGCTTCCAAAACCCAATTTCTCCATCTATCTACCCGTCAGGATCTCCCAGCGGACTATCCCTTATACTTCAGCAATACAAAAATCAACCCTTCATCTTCTCTCAATATTCTTGGTGTCTCTTTTTCTTCTGCTCTCATTTGGAAGGACCATATTACCAGTCTTGCTAAGGCAGCCTCCCAGAAGCTGGGTGTGCTCAACCGTCTTAGGGGGTTCTTTTCCCCTGCACAGCTTCTTGCTCTGTACAGGGGCATAGTGCGCCCTTGTATTGAGTATTGTTCACATGTGTGGGGAGGTTCCTCTCACACCGCTCTCCTAGACAAAGTTGAAAGGAAGGCCTTTCGTATCATTAACTTCCGTCCACTCACCAACTCTCTGCAATCTCTCTCTCTCCGCCGCAATGTTGCATCTCTCTCGCTATTCTATCGCTACTATAATAATCAGTGTTCCTCAGAGCTATCCCAGTGCATACCACCTCCTTTACGTAGGGCACGTGGTACCCGTCTTGCAACTCAATCCCACCCCTACTCTGTGCAATTCTCCAACCCAAGAGTGAAACGTTACTCTCAAACTTTCTTCTACTCAACAGCTGAGCTCTGGAACTCTCTCCCAGAATCAGTCTTTCCCTCTTCCTATGACTTAAATTGCTTCAAACTCCGTGTGTCCAGGCATTTTGGCTCGAACGTCCCTTGATTTTGGCCCTGTCACTCTTTCAACTATGGGGGAGGCACTCGCTATAGGCAGTTATGCCTTTTGCCTCCCTCAATCACATAGAAAAAAAAAATAAAAAAAATACTGTATTTCGTTTAATCATTTTTGAGGCTTCTACTTGCTGCTGTCATTTCGACCAATGTATTTTAGTTTGTTCCGTAAAGCTGGAGTCACACGAGCCCTTTTTCGAGCAATTTTAACGGGCAATTATGGTCTGGAAACTTACAAGAATTACACATTATCAGAATTTAGCCGCCTAACATAATCTTCCTTCAGTCTAGTTTCCGATACCAGTGCGAAAATGTCCCGAAAAAATACGAGAAAAAGCTTACTCATGGAAAATTGACGGAAAAAAGCGCTCGTGTGACAGAGGCTTAAGGGAGCCCACCTCGTTTTTTTTCTCTTTCTCTCCCTCTCTCTTTGGTTTGTATCCATTCGGCCCCATTCAGCCTACTGTTTTAAGACGTTTACCCCCATATAGGTGCATATATATATTTTTGTTTTGACAGCAAGCTAAATTAGTAAATTTTTCGATAGAAAAATGTATCCGGCGAAGCCGGATTTCTCCATACAATGCTGGCTCGGTATCGCTCGCCAGGAAGAAATATACACCTGGATGGGATTAAACGTCTTAAAACAGTTGGCTGAATGGGGCCGAATGGATACAAGCCAGGGAAAGAGAGAAAGGGAGAGAAAGATACAACAAAAGCCGGTGACCCCCCTTAAACTAACGAACACGCCTTCCCAGATTTCCTTCAAACTAAGAGATGCCCACTCAGAGCCCCTTCAAGCTAAATTTGTATACATTTCGTTAGAATAATATTCTGGCCAAAGGGCAAGGCTCGGTAACGTTCGCCCAGAAACAAAAATGACACCTGAATGAAGAGAAGTGTCTTATTATCGCCATATTAATGGGTTGAAGCGTCTTAAAATCTCCAAATTATTGGAGCAGTCTCCAATAGACCCCTCGCGGCCCAAATAGGGTTAAGGGGAGATGGGCCGTTTTTTGTGGTCTATAAATTAATGTATTCCTATATTTCTTAGTTTCCTCGCTAGACCTCCATCAAGCTTAAAAAAATACCCCCTTTGACCTCCCTTCAAGATAAATTTGTACATTTTTCGGTAGAAAAAATTTCCTGGCCGAAGGCCGGTTCCTCTTAAAATGTCAGGCTCGCTATCGCTCGCCAGGAAAAAAATCGACACCTAAGTGTCACGAAAGGTCTTAAAATTGACAACAGATTGGTGCGAAATATGTTAAAATCGCCAAACTAATGGGACGAACGTCTTATAATCTCAAAACTAATGGGACTAAACACGAGGGAAAAAGTGGTCCAGAAAACCGGCCCATCTCCCCTTAAGGTTGTATTATCTTTCATCATGGCGCCACATTCAACAATTCCCATTGTGCTGGTTTGGATTTCAGTGGCATAGCTGCGCTGCCCGTGACATCGTTCGTGGAGTATGATAATATAAGAACTGCTTAACGAATAACCAACCCACTGTGTGAGGTACACAACATGTCGACCACTCCGAAGTTGGTTGTGTTATCCCTACATACGACTATTCAACGATAACCTTCTGTCTAATTGTGAGGTATACAATATGTCGACCACTCCGAAGTTGGTTGTGTTATCCCTACAAACGACTACCTTCTGTCTAATTGTGAGGTACACAACATGTCGACCACTCCGAAGTTGGTTGTGTTATCCCTACATACGACTATTCAACGATAACCTTCTGTCTAATTGTGAGGTATACAATATGTCGATCACTCCGAAGTTGGTTGTGTTATCCCTACATACGACTATTCAACGATAACCTTCTGTCTAATTGTGAGGTATACAATATGTCGACCACTCCGAAGTTGGTTGTGTTATCCCTACATACGACTATTCAACGATAACCTTCTGTCTAATTGTAAGGTACACAACATGTCGATCACTCCGAAGTTGGTTGTGTTATCCCTACAAACGACTATTCAACGATAACCTTCTGTCTAATTGTGAGGTATGCAACATGTCGACCACTCCGAAGTTGGTTGTGTTATCCCTACATAAGACTATTCAACGATAACCTTCTGTGAGCGTGCCAACTCCGAGTCATAATTATTAAGAGTTTTGTGGCAGTGATCAGTCTGGGTGTGAGGAATGGTATAATAAAGGTGAAGTTGAGCCTCACCTCTCCCCGGGTGTAGCAAGGTGGCGGGTGTCGCTAATATTTATGTCCTGAAGCCATGCCGACACCATGTTGGTCTCCGGTAATTCTTCCTTGCTAGAGATCTCTTGATCCTATAGTTTTAATCATGGAAAGGGGTTCACTCCTCTTTTACCCAACGAACAATGACATGACGAGCGATAGCGAACCTGTATTTTAAGAGGAATCCGCCTTTGGCCGGGACATTTTTCTACCGAAAAATGTATATATGTATGTATATACTCAGGCACATACCCCATTGCTGGGGGTGGCCGACACGACACAGAGCCCGAACAGAAACAATATTTAGAGTTCCTATTCTCAGGGTCCGGGACCACTTTCGTGTTCCCTCGCCCCTTTCTGTCTCGTTGAGTAGGAAAATTTTACAAGGGGAGTAGGATTCCTAGCCCCCTATATCGAAGGGGGGTCTTGTGGTTGTTTTTTTAAGCTTGATATAAGTTTAGAGAGCAAACTAAACCCCTTCCTTAAACCATTGAGCCGAACCAGTAAATTATGCTGCACACTACCGTCTGAGCTCCCTTAATCATATGTATAATTCTCCCTATAGACAGAGGAGGTCATTTCTGCCACCAATGTCGACATGTTGATTGCTTAACCTCCCCCTACAGCCAACAGTAACATCTCTCTCTCTCTCTCTCTCTCTCCCCCTCTCTCTCTGAAAAAAAGTGTCCAACGACCGCGTGAAGTATGGTATAACTCTATAATGTCAGATATGATCACGATGTTTATAACGTATGGCAGCACTCACTACGTACATCACCTAGGCATATTATAAAATCAACTTATTAGATTTTTAGACAGTATTAATGGCTGTTTTACTGCAGATGTCACACACACACCCACACACAATCATATATATATACAGTATATATATATATATATATATATATATATATATATATATATATATATATATATATATATATATATATATATATACTCGTTATATATTCGTTAACCCTTTCAGTTTACCATGGCACATTCTTTCATTTCATTCTGGTCATCATTAGACGATTTTATTCAGTTTAGTTTAAGTCTAGGATTTTGAAGGAGTAATACGATTTTAAAGCATTATTAACAACCCTTCTACCATTTCTGCTTTCAACTTAAACTATTTATGTGACAATACATTTTGTTAATCCAAAATTACGTTTTCACATTCAATTTCGACAATCCAGAGAATTCGTAGAGATGCCTTATGTGTGTCTTACGTTAATTTTATTCATTTGCATATGGCATTTACGAAAAGACACTTTGTATTTATACCGTAAGTACTATATTCATATGAGTAGAATCACTCAAAGAAATAATAAAGGAAGGTCCATCAATTAATAAATTAATCAAGGAAGGTCCATCAATGATCTGGATTGTCGAAATTGAATGCAAAAATGTCCTTCGGGAATGCCAAGAGGTATAATATAGCACTGTGTTCACTGTCCGACCCTGAGTACCTCCGGCCCTGACAGACCTACAGTATATGTTGGCTAGCATTAGACAATATGAATCCGTTTCAATCTATATACCCCCATATACAACTTTCCTATTCAATGTTCAGCTAAAATAACATAACAAAATGCTAAAATATTATAATAATGCCTTTTATATACAAAAATCAATTTCGCAGAATTGGGCATGCAGGTATATTTTCAAATGCGAAAACGGCACTTCTATTTTATTGTTTGTATTACCACCCCATGTTCATTAATATTAGGGATGAGCTAATGTTATTAAAGTATTAATAACATGTCTTCTACCACTTCTGTTATCTTCAACTGGCTCCCTGACAAACTACTACATCACTGTGTTCTGTGTCCGTCCCCGAGCACCCCCGACCCTGACAGACCTATATGTAGCACCACCACAATGACTACCTTAGCCACTTTTAACAACACCAAGGGTAATATTAGGTCTTGGTCACGTGTTGGAGTGCTGTGGTGTGACTGAGGGGACGTGAGTGAGGGGAGGTGGTCATGAGGAGGAGTGGTGTTGTGTGGCTGGGGGGAGGTGGTCATGAGGAGGAGTGGTGTGGTGTGGCTGAGGGGAGGTGGTCATGAGTATGAGTGGTGTGGTGTGGCTGAGGGGAGGTGGTCATGAGTATGAGTGGTGTGGTGTGGCTGAGGGGAGGTGGTCATCAGTATGAGTGGTGTGGTGTGGCTGAGGGGAGGTGGTCATCAGTATGAGTGGTGTGGTGTGGCTGAGGGGAGGTGGTCATGAGGAGGAGTGGTGATGAGTGGTGTGGTGTGGCTGGGGGGAGGTGGTCATGAGGAGTGGTGTGGTGTGGCTTGGGGGAAGTGGTCATGAGTATGAGTGGTGTGGTGTGGCTGAGGGGAGGTGGTCATGAGTATGAGTGGTGTGGTGTGGCTGAGGGGAGGTGGTCATGAGTATGAGTGGTGTGGTGTGGCTGAGGGGAGGTGGTCATGAGGAGGAGTGGTGTGGTGTGGCTGAGGGAGGGTGGTCATGAGTATGAGTGGTGTGGTGTGGCTGGGGGGAGGTGGTCATGAGTAGGAGTGGTGTGTGGCTGAGGGGAGGTGGTCATGAGTATGAGTGGTGTGGTGTGGCTGAGGGGAGGTGGTCATGAGTAGGAGTGGAGTGGTGTGGCTGAGGGGAGGTGGTCATGAGGAGGAGTGGTGTGATGTGGCTGAGGGGAGGTGGTCATGAGGAGGAGTGGTGTGGTGTGGCTGAGGGGAGGGGAGTGATGTGGCTGAGGGAGGGGAGGTAAGTGATGTGGTTGAGGGGAGGGTAGATGGAGTAACGTGGTGTGGCTGAGGGAAGGTGGAAGTAAGTGATGTGATTGAGGGGAGGGTAGGTGGAGTAATGTGGTGTGGCTGAGGGAAGGTGGAAGTAAGTAATGTGGTTGAGGGGAGGGTAGGTGGAGTAATGTGGTGTAGCTGAGTGAAGGTGGAGGTAAGTGATGTGGTTGAGGGGTGTAAGCTGAGGGCTGTCATAGTGAGGCCACTTGGACCACCCTCACTGTCATAGTGAGGCCACTTGGACCACCCTCACTGTCATAGTGAGGCCACTTGGACCAATATGGCGTGGGTATTTAGAGATGGTTCGTATGCACTCTATTTTGGTGTGTTGCTTATTATATACAAGCACACAAACACACGCACCTACATACTTACGTACGTGTGTGTGTGTGTGTGTGTGTGTGTGATTATACAAGCCTGCCTTCTTGCAGGTCTAAGAATACGGCCGAGATTGCTAATTCTAAGAATTGCACAGAATATGTATGACTTAGATCTTTTTAGCATTATCACTCCATATAATGAAAATATGTTTTGCTAAATTATCATTGGGGTAAAAGGGTAAGTTGTAAAAGCGACCGCAGGTAATAATAAGCACCTTCCCATTCCCGGTGGTGGAACAAAGGTGTGACGGCCAGTGTGGTGGTGTTTATTTATCGTGGCAGCACGTGGAGCCAGGCGCCCCCCACCACACATACCACGTGCAAAACACTATACAAGTCACAGTTTTATATATTATTTACTTAGCCTATCTTTCAGTACAAGCCCCAACACTTAGGGGAACATTGTGGCTGAAGACCACACACAACTAGTGCCATGACGTTTCATGACAATTTTACCTAGCATTATTTGGCATAAACAAAATGCGTTTGTAAGGGGGACTGTGATGATTATATACTTATTATTGCCTTCACCAATCACATTACTTATTATACCAAGTCTTATTTAACCAGGTTAATGTCAGTGGGTGGAGGGCTAGAAGCACTAGAACTTTGACCAATTCTGGTTAAAACACACACACACACACACACACACACACACACATATACACACAGCCCGTAGCCTAGTAGGTAGAGCTCTCGTCTCACACACGAGGGGTCGGGGGTTCAATCCCCGGCCGGGCGGAGACAAATTGGGCTTGTCTCCTTTCATGTGTTAGCCTCAGTTCACCTAGCTGTAAATAGGTACCTGGAATAAGTGGACGACGTTGTAACGTCCCATCTGGGGTTGGCAAAAATGGTACAAGGCGAGATGGGTATCATATGGTTCACCTAAGCTGATGGCTACCTAAGCCTTCGGGCGAGACGGTACCGTCTATAGTGAGAATGGTACCATACAGATCCACCCTAAGCCTTGGCTAATATACAGACTACACACACATCCACAGCCATTCCAACAGTACATAAAACACTTAACATGCATTTCACGCAATACATTCCCAGTTAAGGAGGCGCGATAATAATGAGCTTAGCTCGCATTGTGTGGATTCCCCTTGACGAACAAGTAACTGAGTAACACACACACACACACACACACACTGTACTACTGTATTACTAACGAATTGTTTGCATTTCCAGTTAGCTTAGTTAAAATACGTTGCAGGTCAATAAGGATTATGGAATAGATAGGTTAAATCAATATTACCAAATTATCCGATGTGTCTCCAATATGACATTATATCGAAAAGTCATTGTGTTCCCTTATGTAGATATGTTAAGGGGGGTCACCGGCTTTTTTTTATTTTTCTCTCCTTTTCTCTCTTTCCCTGGCTTGTATCCGTTCGGCCCCATTCAGCCAACCGTTTTAAGACGTTTATCCCCATCCAGGTGTCGATTATTTCCTGGCGAGCGATAGCGAGCCAGCATTGTATGGAGAAATCCGGCTTCGCCGGAGAAATTTTTCTATCGAAATATGTACAAATTTAGCTTGCTGTCAAAAACAAACATATATATATGCTGGCTCACTACCGTTCGCCATGAAAATATTGACACCTGGATGGGGGTAAACGTCTTAAAACAGTAGACTGAATGGGGCCGAATGGATACAAGCCAAAGATAAAGGGAGAGAAAGAGAAAAAAACGCGAGGTGGGCCCCCTTAACTCACTCACACGCCACATTACCCCGAGCCAGAGACCCTGTAGTAAGACCCAGAGGATATTTTTTCTCTGGATATCCTTTTGGTTCCGTAATATTGAAACAACCAGGGGATATATTGGAGCATGTAGAATTTAGATCCAAAGGTCAAACTATACATCCTGTACCAGTATTGCAGAATGTTTCTTATGAGTGTGGACATACTTGACCCTTTCACGCTCATATGACGCAGAGGTTGCCAAATTAGCAATAAGAAATAGAGTTCTCTCACTCTTATAATTACCTCTCCAAAATTAGTTTTCTGCCCACAGCTAACTCAAAGACAACTGTAGAGGTTGAAGTAACTAAACTAAAGGTTTCTAAATACCCCTGATGGTAACAAAGGCTTTAAAGTATCCCTAATAGGCTCAAAATCGCGTCATATGTCGGAGAGGGTTAAGTGTAGAGAGAGGTTCAGCTGGCCGATCTCTGTGACTAGCCTATAGGATTTTTTTTTTTTTTTTACCACGAGGCTCATTTCCGTAAACACCGGACATGAGGGGTGCATGTCATGATATTCCTACTGTCTGCAGAGTCCGGGATTTCATTGTTAATTCTATTAACCCTTTGAGTACGAGCGACGTGTGTTATATGTTATTCTAGCTAAATTTAGACAATATTATGTAGCTTTGGAAGGATCTGGGGTAGTTAAAAGGGTTGGTTGAGATAGTTTGAAGCCTTATTATTGCTAGAGGTCCTTCCTATGCTGAGTAAAATTGTCTAACAGTTGCCCAGAATATGATGAAAAGGACGTCCCTGGTACTGAACGGGTTAAATCAATTAATACAGGTGCTTATGTCAGTAGTTCCATATTTCCCTTTTCCTTTTCCCTTGTGCAAGTCTTCCGGCGAGACCAAATTTGTTGTAGTGACTTTCAATTGAGTATTTTTATTGTCGCGATATGCAGGTTTTCTTCATTTATTTAATTAAACTATCAATCGCAATACCACTCTAACATCAAAGATGCGGATGTCTTTTGAACTTCTCTGAAGTCTTTAATGAAGCTGTACCCTTACCTCCCTATCAGACGTCTGACAAGGGCTACCGCACATAAACACATCATATATATATATATATATACAGTATACACACACACACACACACGCACAAGCGGTGGTGTGTTTATCAGTACGGTACTAACGTTAATTATGCATGCTTACGAGTACATTTTTCGATTTTTAAACCTAAATAAAACTATCTAGATCAAACTTAACCTATCCTATCCTAACCTAACCTAAAACAATCCATTTCAACGCATTTTAAAGAGGTGTGTACACTTAAACTGTCGCCCCAAACCTCATGTACCTGCAAACCTACATATTTAGTCAATTTTGTACCTTTATGCACACCACCGCTTGTCCACACACACACACTAATGGATATAATACGTCCATCAATGTTTACATTAGAGTTCTAAGCAACGCCTAAACCCTTGGCCTGTGTACATCTACAGTATGTGATCAAACTAAGGACCTCTCTCTCTCTCTCTAGGTTAGTCTAGGCTATCATCCCTGGTGGCCTATTTCTGCGTACGGTACTTCAATTTTTAAATTTTCAGTTAGGCTATCACCGCTGGTGGCCTATTTCTGCGTACCGGTATTTCATAATTTTTGTTTTCGGTTAGTCTAGGCTATCATCCCTGGTGGCCTATTTCTGCGTACTTCAATTTTTAAATTTTCAGTTAGGCTATCACCGCTGGTGGCCTATTTCTGCGTACCAGTATTTCATAATTTTTGTTTTCGGTTATTTTTGTTTTCGGTTAGTCTAGGCTATCACCGCTGGTGGCCTATTATTGCGTACCGGTATTTCATAATTTTTGTTTTCGGTTATTTTTGTTTTCGGTTAGTCTAGGGCTCTAGGCTATCATCCCTGGTGGCCTATTTCTGCGTACTTCAATTTTTAAATTTTCAGTTAAGCTATCACCGCTGGTGGCCTATTTCTGCGTACCGGTAGTTCATAATTTTTGTTTTCGGTTAGGATAGGCTATAACCCCTGGTGGCCTATTTCTGTTTAAATAAACATAAAATTGTTTTCGGTTCGGCTATCACTGCGTATTCAAATTTAATTTTGTTTTGTTTTAATTTTTGGTTAGGCTATCACCGCTGATAACCTATTTGTGTGTATTTCAACATTTTTGTTTTCGGTTAGGCCTATTTAAGTAAGTGAAGCGACCTGAAGGGAGTGAAGTGTTTTTAAAGTGAGTTTAGTGTTTTTAAAGTGAATTAAGTGTTTTTAAGTGAGTGAAGTGAACTGAAGAAAGTGATCGTCACCATGCCTCGTGCCTGTACGAACTGCGCCGGTAGGTTTGGTGCTTCCATGTTTGCTCCTGCCGATCCACAAGTCTGCCGACTCTGCCAGCAACGAGAGGATTTGACAGCAAAATTGGATGAAGCCCTCAACAAGATCAACGCCCTCACCAGGAAGCTGGAATCACTCCAAGAGTTTGTAACACTCAACGTTGGAGTATCACTAACTCAAATTGTTTCAACTCCAGCATCCACCATCGCCCCAACGTCATCTGCCAACAATCCAACACCTGCAGTAGACACTGCAGCAGATGCTTCTGACGAACCTGAGCCGACATCAAACCAGGACAGCCGCCCTGTTCACCTTAGTCTCTCCCCCACTCCTCGTGCAAGAAGCCTGCTAGCACGAACAGTACCAACCCCTCGCCCCCGTTCTAACCACTCCTCTCTCGACCTGTACGTAGAGTCCCGCCACCACAGGTTTCCGGATTTACACCAGTGAGGAATGGTGCACGGCCAACGCGGAAAAGGTCTCATCTACCAGTCACAATGTCAAACAGATTTGAGATATTGGTAGAGATGGAAGACGAACCAGAAGAGACCAGGCTCGTTGGGGATTCCATCCTACGAGGACAGGTCGAAGAGTTCTGCGACAGAGTCCCAAATCAACGAAAAAGATTTTGCATCCCTGGAGCTGGACTGGACGACATTGTGGAAGCCTTCGAAGATACCACAAAGGATTCAAATGAAAATACCCTTTTTGTCATCCATGCTGGTTCAAATGACGTCATGCGCACCAGATCCGAAGAGTTGATGGAGAAATATCGCAAGATGATCCAGCACTACAAAAACAAGTCAAGGAATATCATCATCTCAGGCATTCTCCCCAAGATCGACGCACCTGACAAATTCTACGACAAGGCTTTCAGCACAAATAGCCGACTAAAACATTTGTGTCTGAGGGAAGAAGTTGAATTCATCAACCTCTGGGACAACTTCTACAACCAGCCTACTCTGTTCCGCAAGGATGGCACTCATCTAAACCCTGTGGGTTCAGCACGCATGGGTCGTCTCCTACATGAAGCAGTCCGCAGCCATGGATCAAAAAACGCCATCCGAGAAGAAGCAGCAGTGACATAAATCATCCAACGCCAAGAAAAAAACAGAGGCAACCGAGGACCACCAGCGATAAGGACCGGAGACAGCGAGGACCGAGGACAGCCATGAACATAAATGTAGATCCGACAAATTTAAAGGTTTTCTATGCAAACGCTCGTAGCATACGCAATAAATTTTCAGATTTAGAGGAGCTAGTGTTTACAGAAAATTATGATGTGATTGGCATAACAGAATCTTGGCTCAATACAGAAGATAGAGACTTTTTAGCAGAGTATTCACTTCCCGGTTATGTAATGTTTGAGAAAAGCCGAATAAATCGAAATGGAGGTGGCGTTTTACTTTATATCAAAGAAAGTCTTAACCCTACCCTCTTGTCAAAACCTCAAATTGTGAACGTCGGACAATCTTTTGTGCTAATAAAGAATAATAAAGGTACCAAAATAATACTTGCATTAATATACAGACCTCCAGCTCAATCAGTGCAAACTGACCGAGAAATTTACGAACAAATTGCAGATGTAAGTAACTCACAAGATACCGTAATTTTTGGTGACTTTAATTTACCTGTGACCAAGTGGGGCGATACTCTTACTTCACACTCCGGACATGACTTGTATACGAACTTGCAAGAGAGTTCGCTTTATCAATTTGTTGGAACGCCGACCCGTGGTAATAACGTTCTTGACATTGTACTTGCAACAAAAGAAGAATTAATAGAGAATTTGAATGTTGGTGATGAATTCAGTAACAGCGACCATCATACGATAACTTTCACTTTAAAGTTTACTAGTAACGAACCAAATAGTAGCATCGAAAAAGTCCCTAATTTCAAGAAAGCAAACTTCCATAAACTTAGAGCTATGTTTAAAGAAACTGACTGGAGCTTTTTAATTCACAATAACGACATAAATACATCTTGGAAGTTATTCGAAGCCACTTACCTAAAAGCAATGCAAGACTGCATACCATCGAAAACTCGGCGTCCAGGCCATAATAATAAGCCCAAATGGTGGAATAAAGATATTTCAAACTGCCTGCTTGCTAAAAAATTT
Organism: Paralithodes platypus; assembly: GCA_032716605.1. NCBI lineage: Eukaryota > Metazoa > Arthropoda > Malacostraca > Decapoda > Lithodidae > Paralithodes > Paralithodes platypus. The sequence goes on along the minus strand of CM064547.1, from coordinate 52,774,316 downwards.
GCTAATGATAGATTAAAATCCTCACAAAATGACGAAGAACGGCTGAAATTTGTAGAGCTACGACGCAAAGCCAAAAAGTTAATTAAGCAAAGTAAAAAGACCTTAGAGTTACATATTGCGAATCAAAGTAAAACAAACCCGAAAGAATTCTATAGTTATATCAGAAAGAAAAAAGTAGTTACTTCAACTGTTGGACCGTTAGTCGATGAAAATGGAGAATACACCAAAGACGAAGAACAAATGAGTAATGCCCTCAATACCTTCTTTGCATCAGTTTTTACAACAGAAGACCTCAGTGATATCCCTACACCATCGCCGATTCAGATTGATAATTCAGATGTTTTAAGCAATATCACCGTTACAGAGAGAGAAGTATTGAATTGTTTAGATAAACTCAAGGTAAATAAAACGCCTGGACCTGATACAATCTCGCCTAGAGTTCTAAAGGAAGCTAAGGATGAGCTCTCTAAACCACTGACATTACTATTCAATAAATCCTTGCAGTCTGGAACTATGCCCGATCAGTGGAAGCTAGCCAACGTAACACCGATATTCAAAAAAGGCAGCAAATCCCTATCCAGTAACTATCGTCCAATTAGCTTAACCTCAGTTGTATGTAAAATGCTAGAAACGGTCATACGAGACAGACTCGTAAATCACTTAGAGGAAAATAACATACTTAAAGATACTCAACACGGCTTTCGTAAAAAACGTTCCTGTTTAACAAACCTCTTAGACTTCTTCCACGATATCCTCAACCTCTACGATGAGAGTAAAGCTGTAGATATTATATACCTTGATTTTCAAAAGGCCTTTGACAAAGTTCCCCACAAACGTTTACTGCTAAAACTAAAAGCGCATGGAATACAAGACGGTGTGTTGAAATGGATAGAAAATTGGCTCAGCGACAGAAAGCAAAGAGTAGTCATAAACGGTAAGGCATCAAAATGGACCAATGTAAGTAGCGGGGTACCCCAGGGATCGGTACTAGGACCAATTCTCTTTCTAATTTACATCAACGACATAGATGAGGGTCTCACCTGTACAATCTCAAAATTTGCTGACGATACAAAAATTGCAAATAGCGTACTCTCAAAAGAACAAGTTGACGATATGCAACACAATCTAGATAAATTGTCATGTTGGGCCCAAATTTGGCAAATGAGTTTCAATGCGGATAAATGTAAAGTACTACATATCGGATACCTAAATGAGAAAGCAAACTATTCGATGAATGGCACTCAGCTTAAGAATGTAAACAGAGAAACCGATCTGGGAGTAACAATATCGAGTAACCTAAAACCGAGTCAACAATGTTCAGAAGTTGTTAAGAAGGCAAACAAAATAATTGGCTTTATAGGCAGGTCATTTGAGCATAAATCCAAAGAAGTTATCCTAACCCTTTACAATTCCTTAGTCCGCCCTCTTCTGGAATACTGCGTTCAATCCTGGTGCCCTTATTACCAAAAAGATATAAACAAGCTAGAACGAGTTCAACGTAGAGTTACCAAAATGATACCTAGCCTAAAGAACAAACCATACGAAGAGCGTCTTAGAGAATTAAATCTATTTCCTTTAACCCAGCGCAGATTAAGAGGCGACTTAATTCAAGTGTTCAAAATCATCAAAGGCATCGACAATATGAACTGTAGTAAGTACTTCACTATCGACCAATCTAATTACACGCGGGGAAACGGTTGCAAAATTATTGGTAAATCTTTTAACTCGCACGAATCTAAGAATTTCTTCTTCAATCGAGTTGTCAACTTGTGGAATGGGCTTCCCCGAAACGTTATAGACTGCATCACCGTTGATTCATTTAAACTCCGCCTAGACAAATATCTCGCATCAAACCCGCGACTGACTGCGTTTGTAAATGAATAACTTTATTTTATCCCCCCCTCAGTTACTAACCCATCTGTCCCCTACTAACTTCCTAATCCTGCCACGGACATTAGTTCCAGGGCAGTAATTCCCTTTCCATGTTCCCTTACCCACTCTAAACCACTGTTTGGACACTTGATCCTCAGTGTTTTGGAGGACAAGCAACCTAGAAGGGTCACTGGATCTGTTGTTGCTTGATTTCCTTTGTACTCTCTCTCTCTCTCCTCTATCTCTCTCCTCTCCTATCTCTTCTTTCTCTCTAGTTCTCTCTCTCTCTCTCTCTCTCTCTCTCTATCTCTCAGCGTCTCTCTCTCGTGTCTCTAACACTTCCGCTTACGTACACTTTCCTGTATCTCCTGCATCCGGATCTGGTGATCTCTCTTCTGCTCTCCTTTGCCCTTTTATCGTCTGTATTGTCTCTCAGTGACATTCTCCGCTATATTAGCTAGACATTCTATTTTTATCAGTTCTGTACATGAAACCTCAAGATCACCTCCACTTTTTTGGGTCTGTTAGTATGATGTTCGTTTGTATCTCTTTTTTATTGGTCCCTACTATCATATTAGGCGTTTCATTTGTGTATTTTGGTGAATACTAAGTATCAATCCCCTTTCGTATGTCTACTTATCGGCAAACTCCTACACTAGGGAAATTGAATCACAGATCAACCTGTACTCATGTGTCAATAATCCCAAAGGAAAAGTATTTCATTGATCAACACTTGCCCTGTACCTAAGTTTTCCCTTGGATTATGTTCTCGATTTCATTAGATTAGTGGTAGATAAGAGACGTTGTAGTTTTCGATTAAGAACGCAATACTTATGTCAATTTTAAAAACTTGTGCCGTTGTCATCTGGCGAGCGGAAGATGAGTTAGCAACCTCTGGCCTTCACCGGACATTTTTCTATCGAAAATACATTTTAGCTGAAAGGAAGGTCTTGGGGGTATTTTAATGTAAGCGTGGAAGGCAGAGAAAAACTACTTAAGGATACAAATGTGTACGTCCAGCCACTTTCATAGGAATACCAATTTTCATTTAGTGAACCATTTAGCTCAAAAATCTTCGTTAGTGAGTTATCACAAAGAAACATTTTGTGGAAAACAAACTGATTCGATTGTTGTTCTGTCCGTTAGTTCGCTGCTTTATCCATTTGGCCCCATCAGCTGGGTTAAAACGATTGACAAATGGTACGTCGGCCAGCATTATGTATGCAGGATATGTGTAAATTTATTCGATAGAATTTCTCCCAACCATTTCATAATGCGCTCTATCGCTCGGGAAAAATCGACATGGGGATAAATCTAAAATAGTTGGTGAATGTGGGCCGAATGGATCACAAGCCCAAAGCAAGAAAAAAAACAAAACCACACGCCCCCTTAAACTGTTGTATAGGTCTATGTAATATCACTATTAGATAGGTAAGTTTGGTTCTAGACCTCCATACTAGACACTGACCCCCGTTCAAGATATGTAACTTGTAAAAAATGTGAAACGATTCCTAAAAATTTGTTGCAGCTCGCTTGTCGTGCTCGCCAGAATAACGTAATGAGGTCTTAACAGACAAAATAAAAAGGTTTAATCACCAAACCCGAACGTTATAGAAAACGGTCGGTTGAAATGGTGGAGATACTTGAACTATACTTAGTAATGAGTTTACATGAAGCTATTTACTGACGGAGTCTTAATTGGGTCTTGCTGTGCTTGAATGTACGTTTATTTGATTACATAGGGAGAGTCTTACTAGTGTATTACTGGGGATAATATAGGTATAAAATCACTATAGGTACTTTGGACTTTATTGGGTCAGATGGTTCATGTGTGGATTTTGCATGTTTGTATGGTTTCTAGTTTCCTTAAACCTCTCAATAGAAAATAGCCATTATCCCCTTCTAGATAATTTTATACATTTTCGGCAGAACATTTCCCGCCGAGGGTTAACATTACAGGCTCACTATTCGCCTGGTAAACATAACTAAATGGTAGTCAAATATTGACAACAGTGGAGGCGAAAGGTCAAAACGACTAAATGGGCAACATCTGACCTAACACTATGGGGCTAAACAGGTGGAGAAAGATAACCGGCCCATAATCGGATTTCCATATGTACGATTTAATGTCACACGGTTAAGTGTTATTATGAATCATGTCAAATAATAAAAAGGTCCGATTTTCAGTGCTTCTAAACTGAATAGGTCTAGTGACAACAGCAAATAAATCCTTGAATCACTCGAACTTTTCATAGTAAATTAATTATCAGATGCATAGAATTAATTTAATGTTATACCCTAGAACATAAATACGAAGTTGTAGAATTACAGTATGGAACAGTCGCGCTAATAAGTGATGTCTCGGCATCAATTATGTTTTGATCAATTTAATGAGGTACAAATATAACGTCATTGTCATATCGAGGGAAAAGCAAAGAGTCTGTTCAACCGTCAAATCTGACATACATTACGAGCCAGAGAGAGAGCCAAACGTAATGACAGCTGGGACATGACTTATTAGCGCGACTGTACATCAGGAGTTATGTATTTGGCTAACTTCACACACCGGAAATATATGAGGTCTATAACATGGCGGTTATACAAACAAAACTGACATAACTCTTAATGGATGATTAACTTTTTGGCCGATTTTTGCATGTATTCATTATTTTTCTAGTTTCCTCCCCAGACCTCCATCAAATTAAAAAAACAAAAACATCCATCATATCCCCCTTCTAGATTAATTTGTACATTTTTCGGTAGAAAACTGTCCCGGCCGAAGGCCGATTCTTCCAACATCACAGGCTCACTATCGTTCACCAGGGAAAAAATCGACACCTAAATAGCACGAAAGGTCTAAATATTGACGAAGAAATGGGGCGAAAGGTCTTAAAATTGACTAACTAATGGGGCAAACATCTTAACATCTGAAAACTAATGGGGCTAAACGTGAGGGAGAAAGTGGTCCAGAAAACCGGCCCCTCCCCCCTTAATCTCGAAGTGTGCCAGGCTGCATATTTATGGTCTAGGTGACTGTGGCAGACCAAGGTAACCGTATATAATAGCAACAACTTAATCACTGAAATAAATTAAATAGGTACACTCGGTCCAAAAAGTATCTGCACCCCTACTCTGATTATCTGGTGTGTACAGCTCGGTAAGGTTGGCATCTCTACCTACAGCTATACCCATCTATACTACTACCTACCTATACTACCCAAGACCTACTACCTACGACCTATTTTACCAAGCTGTACACACCAGATAAACAGCGTAGGGGTGCAGATACTTTTTGTACCGAGTGTACATCTAGTTGCCAACAGAAGCTCTGCCCCTTTCATTTTATGTTAATTATGTTCGTAGAAAATAGGTGCATGCCCAGGGTTCAGAACATCTAATTTATTTAACTTCAACCAATGTAAACTTGCACTCACAATACTTATTAACCCCTTCTGTACCGGATACGTCCTTTTCATTATACTCCGGCAATTATTAGACGATTTTAACAGCTTAGGAAGGACGTGTAGCAATTAAGAGGTTACAGACTATCTCAATTACCCCCTTTAATTACCACAGATCCTTCCTAAGCTGCATAAAGTCGTTTAGATACAGCTGAAATATAACAACAGACATCCCCGCTAGTGAAAGGGTTAACTCCACTTATTTTGTTATGAAGGTAAATTCAACTTAATTGTAACCACCATTTCTATGTTAAGCCTTATACACCAAAGACCTTGTATTTGTTCTAGTCTTAGTCTCCCAGCTTATATAAGAATATACAGTCATATACAGTTGGCCACTTGAATTTGTATCTACGATACCGACCAGACTCTAATTGTTCTTGGCCACGTAAACTTATCCGTATGAGAGTGCCGTTGTAAAGGCTTATCCCTCAATACCTTCACCACTGCACGCTCATACGGATAAGTTTACGAAATTACGTGGCCAAGAACAATTCGAGTCTGGTCGGTATCGTAGAGACAAATTCATGTGGCCAACTGTATATGGCTGTAAAAGTAAAAACAAACTTGTATATAACTGGTATGGTGAGCCACTGAACACCAATGCTGTGTATGATAAATTGATAATACAATACTGATACGATTTTTTTAACCAGTACTAAGAGGATTTACTGCCTTTAATACTCCTGTAACATTAAATGTGCTTTCATTGAAGCACATATGGATGCACACACAAATATAAGTAAATTTACAACATGCTAGAACAAACATAACTACATTACATAATACACAATACGTCCAGAGAAATACTTATACATTATAAACTCTAACAGACACAGACACAAATATAACAAGCCCAGACAAACACAATCACAAGTACAAATACATAAACAGCCTTTAAATAAACACAAACGCCTACAAATACAAATATAAGTCCAACAGTGAACTCCGGGACACGAGTTAATGGTGTGAATATACTGTATATATAGCTGTCACTATGAACATTCCTGTGTGTGTGTGTGTGTGTGTGTGTGTGTGTGTGTGTGTGTGTGTGTGTGTGTGTGTGTGTGTGTGTGTGTGTGTGTGTGTGTGTGTGTGTGTGTGTGTGTAATAATGGTGTGAATGTACTCGTATATACCGGTATAGTTGCCACTATGAACATTATGTTGTGGTGTATGTGTATGTGTGACTTACTAATACGGTAACACATTATGTTGTGGTGTATGTGTATGTGTGACTTACTAATACGGTAACACATTTTCAAAAACATATGACTTGGTCTGAGTATTAAAAAAGATTAAATGTATGACTTCAAACTTCATCTCTTTAAAATCATTCCTCTAAACATCTAATTAGTCATATTTGGTGCTTTTAGTAAGAGGGAAATTCATATTTGCACATTGCAGAAACTTGGCACAGCTAAATATGAACTATCAAGATATGTGTTTAAATGCCGACCAAAATGTTTGAAATAATATTAGGTATGCATATTTTCACCCCTCAAAACACGAAATTATTCTGTTTGTTTGCTTTATATATTAAATATTTATGTATTTATTTATATGTTTATTTATTTTTATTTGTTTGCGTGCATTATCCTCGAACAGAGAAACATCTACTATAGCGAGGAACGGAGGGCAGGGAGGGAGTGGGGAAGGAAGGGAGGTTAGGGAGGAATGTAGGGTAGGAAGGGAGTGGAGAAGGGAGAGAGAAATGGAGTGAAGAGGAAAGGGAGAGAGGAAAAAAAGGAGGGAGTGGAGAAGAAAGTGAGGGAGGGAGAGAGGAAGGAGCAATGATGAAGATGGAAAAGGAGGGAAAGAGGAGAGAAGGAAAGAGAGGGAGGGAGTGGGGAGGAGAAGGAAGGAGAGAGGGAAGTGAAAGGAGGGAGGGAGAGAGAGAGAGAGAGAGGGAAGAGAGTGAGAGAGAGAGAGGAGAGAGAGAAGAGAGGAGAGAG
>CM064547.1:52556636-52766929 GCA_032716605.1 Paralithodes platypus | reverse complement strand
GTAAACAACCACGGGGACATCACACACCCCTGTTTCAAACCAACATTCAGGTCAAAGAACGCGCTCTGCTCACTCTCCACACGTACTGCCACCTTTGCACCCTCATACATACTCTTCACTGCTTTCAGCAACTTGCCATCTACTCCGTATATTCTAAGTACTTTTCACAAACCTTCTCTATCCACTCTGTCATAGGCCTTCTCCAAGTCCATAAAGGCAACATACACCTTTTGTTTCTTCTCCAGATATTTCTCCACAACACAATTCAGGGTAAAAATCTGATCTACACATCCTCTTCCCTTCCTAAAACCTTCCTGCTCGTCGCCTATCCATTTCTCCGTTCTCACTCTCACTCTCTCAATCACTACCCTACTGTATACCTTCCCTACTACGCTTAGAAGACATATTCCTCGGTGGTTACCACACACTCCTCTTTCCCCTTTGCCCTTATATAGGGGGACTATTATGCCAGTTTTCCAGTCATCGGGTCCACTCCCCTTCTCCCATGCTAGTTTGCACATTTTTCATACCCATTCGTTCACTATCCCACCACCATACCTCAACATTTCCCCACACACTCCATCTGTTCCTGGTGCTTTCCCCAACTTCACTCTTTTCATGGCTTCCCGCACTTCTGACCTCCTGATCCCCACCTCCTCCTCCACTACTTCTCTTCTTCTCCCTCCCATACCATATCCAACTATGTTTGCTGGCTCTTCATTCCTTACATTTAGCAACTCATTGAAGTACTCCCTCCATCTTTCGCGTCTCTCTTGCTTCTCGGCTAGCATTCTCCCATTGTTATCTTTCACACCCTATCACACGAGGACGGTAATTTTGGACCCTCTGAATTCACCCCATTACTTTGGCAATTTTAAGACATATAGATTTATATATTTTGACCACCCACGGAAAAATTACCTCTCCAACAGAACACTTTACCTTGTGATGTCTCGCTGCGGCTGGCGACGAATCTTATCAATATCTGTTGGAAGAAAGAAATAATACGTAAGAACTCGCAAAAAGGGTAAATCAGTGATACTCAACTAGACGTACACAGTAATACACACATATCATTGATATAATTAATTATATTTTCTATCTCAGTTTGTCTCAGGGGTGACTCGAGAATACTTCCTCTCACCTGACCCCTATCTAGGCTACACAAGACATTTTACCCATCTCCCGACTGCATTCAGTGTAGGGTAACCAATAGGTACGCACTGGACCAATAGGTACGCACTTGGCCTTTAAAAAGTTCTCCACAGGATTGATACCTGTTGAAATGAAGGCATAATGGTTAAGCTTTAAGATGAGACCATATTTAAATTCCCACCTGTTGTCATATCCTGTGGCGAGGTTTTTAATGCCAAGTGCGTACCTATTGAACCGGTGCGTACCTATTGGTTACCTTAGTAGCTCTTTTAATTTCCACTCAAGCATGTTCGAATTAAATAAAGAACTATATGCAGCTTTGGTAATAATTTGCAGGCTTACTGTCGCTCACCAGGAAGAAAAAGGGGAAACATTTTATAATCGGCAAACAAAAGAGGCTAACTCCAACTATTGTTCTCTACCACAGAACAGCGAGGCAGTTCCGTCCCAAGACACCATTAGTTGGGCGGATGGCTTCTTGTTGGTGTACTCCATCACCGACCGACAGAGCTTCAACTGGGCCAAGCGGGTGCGACTCCATATCTGTGAGCGGAAGGCCTCCAGTCACGGACGGGGAGGTCTCATGGGCGCCGCCACCACCCTTGCGCCCACCGGGGGTGTGGTGGGTGGCGACGTGTCCCCCACCCTAGGCCCCCCCATGGTCCTCCTAGGTAATAAAGCTGATATGGTCCACCTCCGACAGGTGTCCACGGAAGAAGGTAAGTAGCTCATATTGTATTGTCGTAGTAATTACATCTTTGTAAAAGATGGAGCTAAAAGTATAAAAGGAATACTTTAGGAGTATACACTAATATGCATGTATCAATCCATTATTCTCCTGGGAGATAATTCCTAACAAATTTCGTCTGGGTTAGACAAAACAGTAAACATTAAGATTTTATACACCTCTGATAGCTAGAGGTCCACTTAAACTGCATCAAATGTTATATATAGAGTTGCAAATAAAATATGGAGAAAAAAACGCCATGTTACATATAGGGTTAAGAAGCGATCCCCTTTACATATACTGTTGTCAGTCAGTCTGTCAGTCAGTCAGGCGATAATCAGTTTACTAGTTTCCACAGATCCGGGTAAGGGGGAGGTAGTCGCTTTTTATAGACTCCCTTCTACCTCATGTTTAGCATAATAGTTTTGACATTTTAAGACGTTCGTTCCGTTAGTTTGGCGATTTTGAGACCTTTCGCCTCATTTCTTTGTCAATATTAAGGCCTTCGTGCCATTTAGGTGTCGATTTAATTCTAGCGAGCGATAGCGAGCCTATAATTTTAGAAGGAAGCGGCCTTCAGCCGGGATCATTTTCTACCGAAAAATGTACATTTTCTTGAAAGGGGGTCTAGGAGGTGTTTTTTAAAGCTCGGAGGTCTAGCGAGGAAACTCAAAAAATATATTAATAAATATATATAGCCTATAGACCATTACACAAGCACTACCCCCTTAAAATAAGTCAGACGAAGATTGAACAAACTGGAATTGGGAGGATCGTATTTATAGACCCTATGTGAAGAGACTGATTTCAAACTCTTAAGGGGGCAGGTATTATTTATTGGTCGATATATTTATATATTTAATATTTTTTTTTAGTTTCCTCCCTAGACCTCCATCAAGCTTAATAAACAAACATCCCCAAGATCCCCCTTCTAGATAAATTAATTTTGTATATTTTTCAGTAGACAAATGTACCGGCCGTTTCTTCCTAAACAACAGGTTCACTATCGCTCGCCAGGAAAAAATCGACACCTACATGGCACTAAAGGTCTTAATATTGACAAAGAAATTAGGCGAAAAGTCTTAAAATCGCCAAACTAATGGGGTGAACGTCTTTAAATCTGAAAACTAATGGGGCTAAACTTGAGGAAGAAGGGGGGCCAGAAAAAACAAGCGTGCACCCCTCCCCCCCTGAAGCCGATATTACACTAGCGCTTTCTCCCTCAACTGTTATCAACAGCACTGATCTGGCAGCTTATGAGGTAAACTTTTAAATTGGTCAGTGCCGTTTAACAGGCGTAGTTTAACATCACTACCGAATGACCTCTAGTTAGTAATTTATTATCATTAAGTTCAAGTGTAACCCTTGCTGTCATGTGCCCTGCGGTGAACCAGTGTTGCCAATTTAACTACTTTCCCGCTAGATCTAGAGGTATTTCCTTCGATCTAGAGGCAAATTTTACATCTAGCGACGTGAATTTTAGCGATATTCTGTAGTTTAAGCCATTTTAGAGTGATATTGCAGAGATTGTGCCATTATTCAAGCGATTTTCGGCATTTATTTACTATCTAGCAGACTTGATTTGGTAACCCTGTAGGACCCTGTCAAGATAAGGTTGTGTCACACGAGAGCTTTTATCGGCAATATTGGATGATCAACACATTCCCAGCAACAGCTCTGCGATCTTTGTCATCAGTATTGTTTTTTGTTTTTTAAAGAGACAATGAACGGAGGAAGGAAAAACACAGATAAAACAAAAAGGTCCATGTGCCTAAAGGCATCCTCCATTCATAAAATGTTTGTAACAACTGGATTTAAACATTTGTAGATTGTAAGTTTGTGGAAAGCAATTCGAGGGAAGTGAATTCCAAAGAGTAGTAGCTCTGGGGATAAATGAATTCTGATAAGCAGAAGTTCTGCATTGTGGAGGAGAAAGTGTAAATTCATGGCCGTTCTCAGCTGCCCTAGTTCTACGCGGAAAGATGTGGAGAGGCGGCACAATTGAAGCAAGTTCCTCGGAACAATTGCTGTGAAAATATCTGTAGAATAATGCAAGGGATGAAACGTTTCTTCGTATGGATAATGTAGGAAGGTCCTGTGTGATTGCAGGGTTATTGATTAATCTAATAGCTTTATTTTGAATTTTGTCCAACTGCCTCAATGCAACCACTCCACTTCCACCCCAGAGGTGAACAGTAATCCATCTGAGAACGCACATGACTTTTATATATCACGGCCAACTGCTCGTTAGTGAAGAATTCTCGAACTCTGAACAACTCTTGACAACTAAACAGAGGATAGCTTACTTTAGGTGAAAAACTTATTTTAAGGGAGCCCACCTCGCTTTTTTCTCTTTCTCTCCCTCTCTCTTTGGCTTGTATCCATTCGGCCCCATTCAGCCTACTGTTTTAAGACGTTTACCCCCATCTGGGTGTCAATATTTTCCTGGCGAGCGGTAGCGAGCCAGCATATGTATATATATGTTTTTTGACAAGCTAAATTTGTACATTTTTCAATAGAAACATTTCTCCGGCGAAGCCGGATTTCTCCATACAATACTGGCTCGCTATCGCTAGCCAGGAAGAAATCAACACCTGGATGGGATAAACGTCTTAAAACAGTTGACTGAATGGGGCCCAATGGATACAAGCCAGGGAGAGAGAGAAAAGGAGAGAAAGATATTAAAAAAAAAAAACGGTGACCCCCCCCTTAAAACTTTACCCCATAAGTTGCCCGGCCTCTGATGCTAGAAGTTGAGAGATAGAGCGTTCGTGTGTGACCGGCTTCTCTCTCTCATTAATCACCATTGAACCAGTAGGCTGAGGGAGACTATTTGAGGTACGCCATAAATACATTTGGCCACGATTGGGGGACGTTGCATTTAGCTGTTAGATAGATAGATAGATATTTAGATAGATAGATAGATATTTAGATAGATATTTAGATAGATATATAGATATATATTTAGATAGATATTTAGATAGATATAGATAGATATTTACCATTTGAGCACGATGACGTATTTTTCATCATATTCTGGTTACCATTAGACGATTTAGAGCATAATGCTAACACCTTCAGCACCATGACGTACATTTTGTCATATTTTGGGTACCATGAGACGATTTTCTTTAGCTTATAATTTACCTCGATGTCTCAAAGGGGTAAATACGATCTCATTAAGCCCTCTTGAGAAACGTAGGTCTTTCTTAAACTGCATAACACCGTCTTGGTGGTGTAATGGTTAAGGTGTCTAAATATCTGCGTGTGATAACCCAGGTTCGAATCCCGGTGGATCACATAATATTATATGCTTTCATTAAATTCATTGGAGGTGTTTGGTGGTGTGGTGAAAGTAATAAATAATAGATTAGCCAGAATCAAAGGTAAAAAGGCGTCGTCGTAGTGAAGGGGAAAATATATATTTAGTGAGAATTATGAACAAACAAATCCTAAAATCATTGTGCAAATACTAAACTATTTGGATAAAATATTCTGTAAATAATATATATTTTCCTGTATTCAATGATGCGGAAAATATATAAAAATTACTACATCATTTATTGGAATATTATTTGATTGAAGTTAAGGGGAGATATATTAGTATTAATATGTTTAGTTTGCTCCCTAGACCTCCATCTGCAAGATTAACGGATGAAGAGAGTAATTAATGCAAGTATATTGGAAGTCATAAACCCATTTCATTCATATTTGTTTTCACTAACTCACAAATTAATTTACAAATAACCCCAACTAATGAAATCTATGAAAAGATAAAAAGGTATACCGGTACCAAATAATCAAAGGTAATTCATTATTAATATTCCCAACTTGATTTGGTTTACCTTTATAATTATCTATTTATTTAGTTATGTATTCCAACGTATAACCTAATTGTAAGTTGAAATAATGTTGGCTATTATTTGGTGAATTTTGACAGTAGTATTTCTTAGTTAGTGAAAATACAGTTGATAACGCAAGAGGGGTTATAAATTAAGAATATTAATATGCAGCACATTATCCCAAAATAATCTAAATACTTACGTTATCATGAGTGTGTGATGATTAGCACCTTCTATAAGAGAGGTCGTTATCCTTGTTTTTATAGCGGACCATGTTGCTAATCCTTTGGAGTGACTGTTTATGAGAAGGCAGTACAGTCACGGTCAAAAGTCCCTAACACCTAATTACCGTTCTCTTTAACCCCTTCAGTAATTTTTACCTTTGATTCAGGCTGAAATTGGACGATTTCTTGCAGTTTAAGAAGGACCTAAGTTATTCAGAAGATTAACTGAAATCGCATTTTGAGTCTTAGAGGTAGAATATTTACCAAGGAAGATCGTCTTTTGGTAACAAGAAAATTATGAAAATCACGGCATTGTGATTTAAACTACAATTTAAACTACAACAGAACAACTTGTAAGCCTACAGTTGGCCTAAATATTGTGGTCACAGCATAATGTATCGTTTAATCATATAATAACCAGGTAGGTATTGCAATAATAAACTCTTAAACGACCTCAACATGAGAGTAATTGCGATTTTCATTCTTCTGGCCAACTGTACAATCAACAAGAACTACGAGAACCACATAGTTTATATAGATTGGTAATTATCCACATCTTCGTCAGTGCCAGGTGTAGCCTATGTACACAAGTGGTCATTATTAACAAAAGTAACCTTTAACACTTCTACGTATTTCTTCCTTTCTACACTTTTCTTCCCTCTACCCTTTCAGAACACTTTTGCTCATCTATCAACCCCCATCCCCCACCTGTCACGCACATGGCGCGATTTGAGCCTATTCTGGGATACTTAAAAGCGTTTGTGACCATCAGGGGTGTTTAGAAACCTTTAGTTTAGTTACTTCAACCTCTGCAGTTGTCTTTGAGTGAGTTGTGGGCAGAAAAATAATTTTGGAGAGGTAATTATAAGATTGAGAGAACTCTGTTTCTGAATGCTAATGGGCAACCCCCAAATCCACAGGATAACGAGAGGGTTAATCTACCTTCTATACACTCTTCCCATTACTTGTGTGCCTAACTCTCTCTAGAAGGAAATGTGTTGATTGATAATCACTACCTGGTCAGACTGTGTTGATTGACAAGCACTACCTGGTCAGACGGATTATATGGACCACCCTAGGCGAGGATGGGAAGCATATGTCAGCCTCTGTATTACCTCACATAAACTGTTTACCTTCCAACCAGTATAGCCTACCACTTTATAAGCTGGGTCACCGGCCCTTACATACCAAAACATACCCACCCACACACACACACACATTTGAAATAAACCGATTATTATAATTTTACACACACACACACACACGTTAACCTCTATTACCTTACATAAATTGTTTACTTCCAACTTATCAAGTCATAAGCTGGGTCCCCGGCCCCTTACATACCAACACACACACACACACACACACACACACACACACACACACACACACACACTACACACACACACACACACACACACACACACACACACACACACACACACACACACACACACACACACACGCACACGCGCACGCGCGCGCACACACACACACACACACACTCACTCTCACTCTAACACACACCAATGATTAGCCATATCTAAGAAGTTTCGTACCCAAGAAGTTTTTAACCAAGAAATATTATACCTAAGATTTTTAATAATTAGATGTTTTGAACCTAAGAAAATCGTACCTAAGAAGGCTTCCCACCTAATCAAGACAATTTCATTACCAAATATGTTGTATAACATATACATTTGTACGCAGAAACTTCACACCCTACTTAAGAATATTCGCAAATGAGAGATTTTTTGTCCAAGGCATGTCTACTTAATTTCCTTACCAACATATATTTTTACTAAGCCCAAGACAGTTGGAGCCCAAGATGTTCAAACTTTAAACGTTCTGCATCCAAAGCAATATACAAACAATACCTTTTGTACGTGTTTATATCTAAAACAATTCATACTCAAAAGTTTTGTAATCAATAAATGTTGTACCCAAGATACTCTGTCCCGACACAATAACTATCAACACACCTATTTATCCAGAACACATGGTATACCTAATCCAATTTGTTTTGTAATTATATAGACTAACCTGGCTCCAGGAGCATTCCATCTGATAAACATGCAGGACAAAATTAAACATTACACGTGTACAATACAAATATTTATTGGTCACTTTGATAAGGTAAACTCATAATGACTTATCAATTTCACTCCACCAGCTGGATTTTGGCGAAGGATATGATAAGAGAGCTTAACCCCTTCTGTACCGGCGACGTCTTATTCAATTTATTTCAGCTACATTTCGACGATTTTATGAAGCTTAGGATGGATATATGGTAGCTAAAAAGGTTAAGTGAGATAGTCTGAAGTCTTTGAATGAGTAACGTCTTTTCAAAGCTGTATAAAATCGTCTAATAGTTGCCAGAATAGAATGAAAAGTACATCACCGGTACAGAAGGGGTTAAGCGAGGTACCCTAAACTCCTTTATAGTACAAATTCAGCTTGTGGCGCTATTAATTCAGTTCGATTTTCTCCTCTCTGTGCTTTCTTACTCTGACTCTTTCTCGTCAAAATTTCCCTTTACTTCCTGCTATATTGAGGGAAAATTCTTTCAAAATATTCGGGGTGCTGCTTCTAAGGAAGATGTATGAGTTTTGCTATTTTCATTCATGTTTTCAAAATTTCCATGCATCTCCTTATATATTTGAGGTAAGATTCTAGCTAATGATATAGAATTCTTCATCAGCAAGTTAGACATGTTTAATGCACAATTTCAACTTCTTACAAATCCATGTTTCTAATCAAAGCAATGCTCTATAAACAATGATTTTTCCACTCCGCAGGTGAGATTCTGGCCAAGGATGTGGAGTGCTTCTTCAGCGAGGTGGCAGCGTCGGAGCAGGTGTTACAGGTGGCCAACGCGTTCCACGAAGTCTTCAAGGAAGTGCAAAACGTGAGGAAGCGCACCAAGACCTCCCTGCTAGACCGGGTTTTAGGCTCCAAAGCCACCAGAATATATGTCCGGGGCAAGAGTGATTCTGCGCTGCCCAAGGACTGACTCCTTCGCCTCATGCTCTAGTGCCGTGGTCGAGATTTTCCATTGTTTGACTGAAGCCGGTAACACACGAATGCTTTTGACCTCATCTTTCATCGTCAACGCTAGTCTAGCAGCTTTTCTGTAACCTTTTTATATAATTTATCACCTAAATTAATATATCTTCCATCTAGTTTTTCTATACCAGTGTAAAAGATCACAGACATGGTGCTGGGAAAATGTTGGCCATTAAAATGTTATGATAAAAGTTTGCGTGTGGTATCCCCTTGAAAGCTTATTTGGTCGTCTGGTCCCAGTGGATGAAGAGCAAGAGGCTGTATGGAGGATCTATAATCATTGTATATTTATATCCAAATTGTAAATTGGTTTCCAAGATTATTTTTAGAATATTTTGGACTCTTTGGGTATATTAGATCATTGATTATGATACTGTCGTCAAATTATTAAAACTCCAAACAGTACTGCTCTCTCCGGACACATGACGATATATCTTGACTACTGCTCCTGGTCCGCCTCTGCTGCCGCCGCTAAACAGTTCAAGGGCCAATTCTTTTCAGGTCTTTTATCTTGCTAAAGAATGTTTAAGTGAAGCTGCTTTTCTGTACTTCAAATTAAATACTTTCAATATATTTGGCCAACTATACTATACACGAATTCATACAAGTTTCAGATGATAGTGCACTGAATTTTTTGCACCTTGTAAATTCTTTTGCCATACTTGGTCATAAATATATATGATACACAAGGGGAATGTTGAGCCTTAGTCACTTCCAAAGTTTAATCCCTGTCAATAATATTATGTGAAACAAGTGGAACCGTAACCGTAAACCGACATTCACCATTTTGGTAATACAACATCCACACGTAAAGCAAAGTTATCCTTGAAGGCAGATTTTCATGAGCGTTTATCTTTTGGCAAAGTTATCACCTTAAAGCTTCTGAATTAAACTTGGATTACAATTCAGTCCTTTAAAATATACTACATGCAGAATGTTTCAAATGTCAATGCAAGTAGTCACAAATATTGTCCAGAATAAAGCTGTTGATCAAAATCTCTCGACAGTAGCACTTACATGAATCTGCATTTAACTTTTCCTCTCCTGTAGCCCTCCCATCTGACGTATCTCACACGGACACAAAGGCCCCGTTTCGAACTAGAAATGTTTTTGGGGGGTGGGGGGTCGGGAGTCACACAACTAATTGGGCAAGCGTATTGTATTGTCTGGACCAAGTGTGGGAGATGGGTCTAATGGCCTTAGAGCATATAGCCTTAAGCCCAGTTCAGACTAGCAAACTAGTCCGGCCCCCAGAAAATGGCCCTGTGACGTCTATCTATCGATATATTGCCGGACGCCGTGACCCCTGAAGGGGTAGCCACAAAACGAAGTTCGTCAACATTAGGTCCGTCCAGTTCCGAGGCCGTTTGTTCGTTATTCGTTGCTGTAGAAGTGTAGATTTTTCACGGGTGGAGGGTCGCAAGCCCACCGACCTAACAACCTCTTTAGTCGCATTTTACGACACGTAGGGCATATTCTACTCCCTTACCCCCATGGTAAATATGAGCCAGAAAACTGTTAATGTGAACCAGGTTTTAGCCCAGTGAAGGATACGTAAGCTCGAATATGACCCTATTTCTTTATGTTGGTAGTTTCTTATAATTAACCCTGCGTGTCAGCCAGAAAGGAATTTCGAAACGGGGCCTCGATATTTGAGTGCCTGGCTACGTTTTTGTTATCACTTGTCTCATATTTTCAGCCATGGACTTATAGGGGAGTGTCTATTGCGTTACATTCCCTATTTGCACGTCTGTATAATGGTATCACAGAAACATATCATGACCTTTTATTAATACCATACGTTGGTAGTAGCAGGCCTATCATCCCAGGTGCCTTAGATAATATGCGTAAAGTATGTTTGTACTGGGCAAGTGCATAATTATGTAGGCTTAGTTTAGTCAGGGAACTCAACTTCAGGAACAGAATAAATGTTTGGCTCTAAGACCTCTTCTGTACAATTGCAACTGTTATATAATGAACATAAAATAGAATACTGCATAACCAATGATCTTCCATGTATATTAAAACAAACTATAAGTTTGCAACATTTCATTGTTTGTGTATGTACTTAGATGCACACGAGTTCACAAACCCTACAGTCTATTCACTATAATTAGGCCAAAAATACCGACACCCCCCCCCCCCCCATAACTAAAAAGGATTTGCGTAATCGAGCTAACAATTAACAATTCTGGCACTACGACAAAGAAGAAACTAACAATAGGTGTGGACATTTTCAGCCTATTTACTCTAGGCCCTTTTGGAGTTACAAAATTAGGTCAAGATTTCCGAATTGTATTTAATAGGGAAAAAGGATACTAAATAAAGCTGCACTCTGAATTATAGCAAAAGTACCTACACATTTACTCAATACTGGCGCAGCTATTATCTAATATACACTTTGCGACATGTGTGGTAAATCTTAATTTTAATTAGTTTGGATATATTTATAAAGATAACGGCGGTATCGGATATGGAGCATGAGGCATAATGATCACAAATTTGAAGGTTGACATCTTTGGACTAATAAAATCGAGACTACTGAAGCTTGAACTGATAGTGTGCAGCATCAGCAGATAGCCTACCGGTATGTAGGCTATTGTTAAAGCAATACTAATATGGAATAATATAATTATTCTGCACAGCAGAAGAGGCATGGGAGTTTTTGTATTAATGTATTGATCAGAGTATTTATTATTTATATAACTTTTTTTTCGATCCTTCACTGAAACTAGTATTCTCAGGATCAAAACTACATAGCCTTTCAGTACTTTGCTGTGCATATAAATATAAATCAAACTTCGCTTGAATATTGCGTTTACAAAAACTGGATACAGTTTATAGGCCAAATATTTTATGGAGGCCTACCAGCGAATAATAACGCAGTTTCTAAACCCAACAAAAACATTTAGGACAGATACACAATAGTGCAAAATGGAAAATATATTGGTGCCTTAAAAAGTGCCTTGTTATTATATTCTGAAGAAATCATATTGGGTGTCCTGTAAAGAAAAACATTTGATGAGAAGTGTGTCGTGCGGTTGTGTTTGAGGTTTGACTAAGCTAGCACAGACATCACACGGGCGTTTCCCCCAAAGTTAACAATAACAAAATAAACATGTATCATTTTCCTTCGAATCTGGTCTTGTATGGTACCGAAGTTTTGAGTTTTTCTTTGGTGAGACTGAGAGGAGTATGTTGTTTAGCCTAGTTGTACTTAAGTTATATTTTACCATAGATGGATAAAGTTTTTAAAAAGTGCTTCATTGTTTTATTGTGTGTTATCCCTTGTAATATTATTCTCTAAGGCGTTAGAAATAGTTTTTTAAATAAATGGTCCGACGCTTAATTTGATTAATTTATTAATATAATTTACACAACTAGTGAACAACCTCAACTAATCAAATTAATATTTAGCGCATAGTTTCTTCATATCACAGACTTGAAGATGAAAAATGTATCTTTTAGTGTTTCTTCTCATATGGTGCATAGGCCTATATCCACCCAAATTTACCTGTCTATTGTGAAACTTATAAATGACCATAAATTACAGTCTGCCAAAGTTCCACCTGTGCTAACTGGTTGATAGGTCTATATATTGTTAACGTGGCAATAATTTGTGAATATTTGTATCAAAAATATGTTCATGGTCAAACTCCCTATGTTTTACCTCCATGAACTAAAATAATCCAAATCTAAACCACATACAAAACTATATTTCATAACCAGGTGAACCAGTTATAACTTGAACCAACTGTGCCGACAAATTTCCAATCCTCCAAAGGTATCTGTCATGTGTGAGATATTGTTTATTTACAAAATGACTTAAGCTCAGTGAGTGGCCATGCACCTGGTTGGTCAAGAGAAACCTCAGCGTAATTTAAGGCCGGTTCACATGGTCATTTTCAGTTTCCATTCCGAGGCAAAGACGGGGAAGAGTTGCTGTAACATTTCCGGCGAGATTCAAAAAGTGTTCACACGAGAGAGCGAGTCAAAGGCTATGGACTGTGGACGGAGAATGACCAAGCAGAAAGCACATGTATTAATTTACATAGTGATATCTGTAATGCCCTCGAAAATATCCCGCAACCCCAATAATGTACTACCCGAGTTGACGTCAGGTATAGTGTAAAATAGTCGTTGATGGGAAGTCTAATAAACTCATCACGTGAAACACCACGAGACTATCACCTGGTTCTTACAAATCGGACTAAGGTTACTATACTTTTGTACGTCCGTGGTAGTACAGTGGGTTAGCGCGCGGGCCTGGTTGACCTAGGGGCCATGGTCACTAACCAGGGTTCGAACCCCACCCAAGGCATCTCAAAACCTGTGGGTTTTTAGGAGGGTTAAACTCACTTCAGAGGTTCGAGCCCTGCGCCAGGCACCAGGAAAGGTTGACCCTAAGTGGGCCTGGGGAGTTTTCAGGAGACCATGAATTCCCTTTACCCCATCAGCATTTCATTGGTGGCAGTCACGGAACGTGATCTGGTAGCTACATAGAGCACCCATCACGCAGACCCTAACAATATTGAGATTGCTGAGGTGATACAGCTACGATACCTTACGACCTTAAAAAAGAGGCTAGGGACTAGCCTAGTTAAAGAAGGATGTAATGTAATGCCCTCGAAAATATCCGCAACCCCAATAATGTACTACCCGAGTTGACGTCTGGTATAGTGTAAAATAGTCGTTGATGGGAAGTCCAATAAACTTATCACGTGAATCACCACGAGACTATCACCTAGTTCTTACAAATCGGACTAAGGTTACTATACTTTTGTACGTCCGTGGTAGTACAGTGGGTTAGCGCGTGGGCCTGGTTGACCTATGATGGTCATGGTCACTAACCAGGGTTCGAACCCCACCCAAGGCATCTCAAAACCTGTGGGTTTTTAGGAGGATTAAACTCCCTTCAGAGGTTCGAGCCTCACGCCAGGCACCAGGAAAGGTTGACCCTAAGTGTGCCTGGGGAGTTTGCAGGACAGAACAAATGTAATGCTCTCGAAAATATCCCACAACCCCAATAATGTACTACCCGAGTTGACATCAGGTATAGTGTAAAATAGTCCAATTACCTACCGGAGTGCTCCAACATCTATTGTTCGTGGAATTCTATTACGTACCTTCTACCTGAGTGTTATTGAGAATAAAGCTGTATTACAAACCATTTATCCGAGATTGTCTATGTCCTCTGTTGATTCTCTTTATGTATTTTGCAAGAAATCCAATAACCCAGTCTTGCAGAACTCACCTATACCAAGTTAATCCTGTATAAAATCAGGGCATAACATTGGTGGCAGCGGTGGGATTTGGTGGAGGTTGAGAGTTTAGGATGATCTGGGGTTTTGGAGAGTGGGGGTGTGGGTGATTGACAGGTAAATTGTGGAGATGGGGTGAGTAGGTAAGTTCTAAATGTGGTCGTGAGAGGGTAGGCTGGCAGGGTGAGAATTTTCAAGAGCTTCATTTACTAAGGGGGAATGTGAGGGCTACTTGAGTTATGAACGATCATAACTCATAACTGATCTAAGGCAGAAAGATCTTGTTATGTTAGAAGGGATTATGCGAGAAACTCTTGAGTGAGGACTCTGCAAGAATAACTCCTTGGCAACAATCGACTGTCTTACCCCATCAGCATTTGTTGCCAAAAAAGGTGTAAAACCGCCCGCAAGAAGCCCATCTGCAAAACCTTCTCTACACTACCGGACAACTTGGATGGCCCCAGAGCTACTGTTAACCCCCATCACTAACGCAAGATAACCAGGAAAACTCTATCACAGTGTTCCTTCGCAAAGTACCAGTGTTACGGTGCTATTAACTATCAACCATCCAGTGTATTCGATTGTGTCTCAACTTTCTCTGATGTTAGGAAACAAGTGATTATTATGCTAGTACACGTTAATATATATCAGTGAAATTTAGCTTAGGCGAACTGACTCCTGTAATTATTCTTGCCATCAGGTTTAACCTGATTCGCCCTCACTGATATTTTCGGTCCGAAGTATCACCTAGACAAGTGAACATCCTAGACCAGTGCAACTAGTTACAGTTATCCCTTTACGTTAATTCTTGGGAAATAACCACATTACTTATACTTTCATCCTTGATTAAGTCATATTACCAGAGAGAGTTAACAAAGCAAAATACCTAACTTGTGTGATTCATGTACCCTACGTATCATAAAGCAATGTGATCAGAAGAATAATGCCTGAACGTTGGAAGTGAGAAGTATGTCTCTATCCAAATCCGCGATAAGTGCTGGGAGATTGTAATAAAATGAAATGCTGGGTGTGAAGGGAATTCATGGTCTCCTGAAAACTCCCCAGGCCCACTTAGGGTCAACCTTTCCTGGTGCCTGGCGCGGGGCTCGAACCTCTGAAGGGAGTTTAACCCTCCTAAAAACCCACAGGTTTTGAGATGCCTTGGGTGGGGTTCGAACCCTGGTTAGTGACCATGGCCCCTAGGTCAACCAGGCCCGCGCGCTAACCCACTGTACTACCACGGATGTACAAAAGTATAGTAACCTTAGTCCGATTTGTAAGAACCAGGTGATAGTCTCGTGGTGATTCACGTGATGAGTTTATTGGACTTCCCATCAACGACTATTTTACACTATACCTGACGTCAACTCGGGTAGTACATTATTGGGGTTGTGGGATATTTTCGAGGGCATTACATTACATCCTTCTTTAACTAGGCTAGTCCCTAGCCTCTTTAAGGTTGTAAGGTATCGTAGCTGTATCACCTCAGCAATCTCAATATTGTTAGGGTCCGCGTGATGGGTGCTCTATGTAGCTACCAGATCACGTTCCGTGACTGCCACCAATGAAATGCTGGGTGTGAAGGGAATTCATGGTCTCCTGAAAACTCCCCAGGCCCACTTAGGGTCAACCTTTCCTGGTGCCTGGCGCAGGGCTCGAACCTCTGAAGGGAGTTTAACCCTCCTAAAAACCCACAGGTTTTGAGATGCCTTGGGTGGGGTTCGAACCCTGGTTAGTGACCATGGCCCCTAGGTCAACCAGGCCCGCGCGCTAACCCACTGTACTACCACGGACGAACAAAAGTATAGTAACCTTAGTCCGATTTGTAAGAACCAGGTGATAGTCTCGTGGTGTTTCACGTGATGAGTTTATTGGACTTCCCATCAACGACTATTTTACACTATACCTGACGTCAACTCGGGTAGTACATTATTGGGGTTGCGGGATATTTTCGAGGGCATTACAATATCAGTGCATCTTTGGGCCACTCATGTTTGTAGAGAGTCTCAGGGGTGCAGGATGATGGTTATAATGAGCAGGGGTGAGATAAATACATGAGGTAAGCTCTAGTTGTTATAATTGGCAAGTCCTTGCATGCGGGGCCCGGGCGGTTACAATGCAATGATGGGACCAATTAAAAGAAAACGGGCGATGGCAAACTATAGTAAAATATTAACAATGGATATTGTAACAACTTAAAAGATCGGATGAGTTTTGTTTTGGCAGACATACGGTACTTAAGAAGAGCCGAAGATAAACCTAATGCGTCTGCTGGTGCTTGGGATATAGTGGTATACACGACTTGGTTCTGTAATTATTATTTTTACCTCTTCTCTCTTTTTATCTTCTCAGAATAGTATCATATATCTTCTTTGTATATGGCGTGCTTAAAGGTGAATTCCAGGGATGAAACCTATTCAAACTACGATGTCCATTGGGATCTGCTTGGTTTTAGGTACATGATACTGAAGAACTTTCATCAATTTGTTTTAACAATATAGAAATATAGCTTATCTAAGTTATTTTATGTGGCGCGAACTGGCGTGTTTACCATGACGTAACTGTAGCCAATGGCGGGAACTCTCGACATGGGAAATGGGTAAATCTGTGGGGTTTTTTATTTGAAAAACTCTTATAATTTGTATGCATATTTACAGCTCAACATTTGGCTTCACCACTGTCTGGTCAAGGGACTGCGATATATAAATTGAACAGAAAACGATATTATCATTACGAAATAGGGCTTAGAACCGAGTTCCCTCAACTCTGGACCAGGCTAAACATGCATAAACACTGCATGTATGTTAATTGCTGGCGAGTTGGGATTATTTCTTGATGTGCACCACATCATCAGGACGTTGGTCGATCTTTTGCAGAGCTTGAGTGTTGAATTGAAAGGTATTAATTATGAAAAACAGACCTCACTGTTCAGGACCGCATATCTTGTTTACAAACGGCGTCTTTACACAATAGAGTCACTCCAGCTGGCTGAAAATGCCAATTCGTCACCAACGACTATATATATTAGTATTTTGTTCTGGAGTTTAATGGAATTATATCGATATTGCCCATATACATATTACAGTATATTCATGCCAAGTTATGACCCTGCATTAACCTTCGTTTTTTCATTCATCCCTGTAGTTCACCTTTAATATATCGTTTTTGTTTTTTGAAGTGGAATGGTATGAATGTAAACAAAAACGCATTACTGAACGTCTTTTGTTTTTCGTGTGGTACGAGAGGTGGCCAAGCAAGCGGCCAAGTTATTGTATCGGATATACGCCGAGAACTGGGAGCTGCGAATACCCAAGAAACCAACATGTTGGTTCCTCAATTTCCCAATGAAATATGACACCACGGCGAGATTTGCCCTTCCAATTCTCAGCCCTTACTGGAGGACGAAGGAAAACATGACCGTGTGAACAGGCCTTAAGGCCGGTTCAGACGGTCATTTTCAGTTTCCAATCCTTGAGAAGGACGGGGAAGAGTTGCCGTAAAATTTCCAGCGAAAATCAAAGTGTTCACACGAGAGCGAGTCAAAGGTTATGGATTGGAGATGGAGAATGACCAAGCAGAAAGCACATGTATCAATTTACATAGTGATATGAGTGCATCTTTGGGCCACTCATGTTTGTAGAGGGTCTCAGGGGTGCAGGATGATGGTTATAATGAGCAGGGGTGAGATAAATACAGGAGGTAAGGCTGGTAAGCTCTAGTTGTTATTATTGGCAAGTCCTTGAATGCGGGCAGTTACACTACAATGATGGGAGCAATTGAAAGAAAACGGGCGATGGTAAACTATAGTAAAATATTAACAATGGATATTGTAAAAACTCTCAAGATCGTATGCATTTTGTTTTGGCAGACATACTTAAGAATAAACTTAAGATAAACCTAATGTGTCTGTTGGTGCTTGGGATATAGTGATATACACGACTGGTTGATGTTAGGTTAGTGAGATTGCCTCCCTATTTGTTTTGTTATCAAGTGAATGAGTTGACCGACTTTTATCCTTCTTTTCATATTTCTGTAATTATTATTTTTACCGCTTCTTTCTTCTTATCTTCTCAGAATAGCATCATATATCTTCTTCGTATATGACCTGCTTAATATATTATTTTTGTTTCTTGAAGTGGAATGGTGTGAATGTAAACAAACACGCATTACTGAACGTCTTTTGTTTTTCGTGTGGTACGAGAGGTGGTCAAACAAGCGGCCAAGTCATTGTATCGGATATACCCCGTGAACAGGGAGCTGCGAATAACCAAAAAACCAACAAGTTGGTTCCCTGAATTCCCCAGTGAAATATGACACCACAGCGAGATTTGCCCTTCGAATTCTCAGCCCTCAATGGACAGTGGATAAAAACATGACCGTGTGAACCGGCCTTAACACGGGAATGGCAAGAACACTCTTAAGAGGTTTTGGTGGGTAAGGGCGAGGAACCTCTTAAGAGGTAAGGCCTAAAAAAAACTTTTAAAAGGATCCAGTAGCACTTAAAACAAGTGAAATGGTGATTAAGTGAGATAATTCCCCTCCATACCTCCTATCACTCCTCCACATCTGTCAAAATCCCCTCTTTCCCCCCCCCCCTCTTCAATTATCACCTATTTTCCCTGTTATTCCCTTGTTCATTAGTATATTTTCGTGTCATCTCCAAGTCGGTTCTATGGTGTGGTCATGTGACTAGCGAGTGTCTTGCGTAAGGGAGAGTGTGGGTGAGCGAGTCAGTCAGGCTTCAGGCCTCGCGAGGGGAGGGTCTGCCTCGCTCTGCTCCACAATTCATGAATGGACTGGCCGGCAATAATTCGCAATTTTGACCATCCAAACACTATTCCCACTTGTTTTATTGTTGTTACATGTTACTATCTTCATATTAACCCTCTCCGACATATGACGCGACTTTGAGCCTACTGGGGATACTTTAAAGCCTTTGTTACCATCAGGGGTATTTAGAAACCTTTAGTTTAGTTACTTCAACCTCTGCAGTTATCTTTGAGTTAGCTGTGGGCAGAAAACTAATTTTGGAGAGGTAATTATAAGAGAGAGAACTCTATATCTTATTGTTAATCTGGCAACCTCTGCGTCATAAATGCGGGTCAATATTTACGAGCCGCACCACAGCTGGGATCTCATTTATAATGGTAGTTTTGGGTTCCTATCATTTTATGCTTCATTGCTATATACTTTTTATCCACCGGATTTTTTTTTTCTTGCCTTTTTTTTTTTTTTTTTTTTTTTTTTTTTTTTTTAGCATTAACCTACCCAAAAAACCTAACCTAACCTAACATAAATGTATTTGGGGGGGGGGGGGGGGTAGGTTAGGTTTTTTGGTTAGGTTAATGCTAAAAAAAAAAAAAACAAAAAAAAAAAAAGCAAAGAAAAAAAATTGGGTTCAATGTTATTTTAATACCACGAATTTTGTTGATATATTTGAAGATAAATGTTGAATCTATATGCTCTAAAGATCATAAGAAAATTTGTTTTAACCCTCGGCAAAACCTAATAAAAAAGTATGGTACTAAAATTTATTTTTCGTAACAAGGTTGTCAATACGGTACTTTCAGTCATCGATAGCTCTAAAGATCATATGAAAATGTGTTAAACCCTCGTAAAAGCCTAATATAAAAGTATGGTACTAAAATTTAATTTTCGTAACAAGGTTGTCAATACGGTACTTTCCCGTTATCAATGTACAATCAAGCTGAGATTGCAGAGTAAACACCATAGACTTCATAGACTTTTTTTCACCTTCGTATAATCGACAGCCAATTTTTTTATTAAGGGATTAGTGCTCAACCAGCGGGGGTGTGGGGGCAGCAGCCCCCACCCATAATACTAGGTTAGGTTAGGTAAGGTTGTTAGGTTAGGCTAATGTCTTTTCAAATCACTATCGGGGATCGAGCGTGTCTCAACATCGATCGATAGGCCTAATGGGGAAAATAGGTTTTCCCGAGATTTCTAATTAATTACAAACACTATATATTGCTGCAAATGACCAATTTTGTTTATAAAAAACACCCGGAAAATTTGTGGTATTAAAATAAAAAAATTCCATATTTTCCGGTGGATAAAAAGTATATAGCAATGAAGTATAAAATGATAGGAACCCAAAACTACCATTAGAAATGAGATCCCAGCTGTGGTGCGGCTCGCAAATACTAACCTAAATGCGTGAAAGGGTTAAACATAAAATATGTGCATATGAATATGTAATAACGATATTTATCGTAAAATTACTATTTTAGTTAGGAATGGGGCCTAATATCCTCGCCTGGCGGTAGGGTGTCCATTACACACTTTAACCCGTCCAGCCCCGGCTAGTTTTGTAAGGTTTGTTCACCAGAACCCGGCCGGTTTTCAAAAAATGGTTTTATTCCAGAAACAATAGCGAATGGGTTAGGAATGAAGGAAAAGCCACGAAAAACCGCTCAAAAAGCTTAAAGAATGGTCCTACAGAGCCCCCGAAAACGTATTTTACAAGAGTAAAAAATTGAAGGCAATTACCCCAAAAAAACAGGTTACTGCGCGCTCACGCGCACGCACGTGGACTTTGAGAGTTTTCAACCATCGGTACGGATGCGTGGGATACGTACACAGTTCCCATACAAATCTGAGCCCTCTTGAGTGGCTACACCTGAGGTTACGGTCGGCGCAATTAGGGTGACGCGCCAGGCGCGTCTCTGGGGCTGTGTGTTACATACATCGCCGACGCGTCAGGCGCGTCGCTGGGGCTGTACGGGTTAAGACGTGATTTTCCGGTCCCGTCGCAAGACCACCGTCTCAACCGAGCCGTCGCAAGATCATCACAAGACGGGAAAAACAACAGGCTTGCTCCAAGCCAGCGCACCATTTTACAAATATATAGGCTAGGCTATACAACTTCCATTTCATCTGAATACCATTCACCGCCAATTTAATTATCATAAGGATTATATAAATGCAATTCTGATATGAAAAAAACAATCGGTAGGCTAAATAGCATAGGCCTAGTCACAGCTGGGGTTTGTTGTTTCGTGGACAAAATCTAACCAAGCGTACTGTCCGACATTAATTTATTATCAACAATTGGATATTCGTTACTGTGGGCTCTTATTACTCTACTTCCTAATAAATAGGCAAGTAAATTATAAGATCATGTTTGGATAAACAAATCTACCGAAATACATTAGAATGAAGAAACAGTAAGTTGAGTGAGATGTTTCAGCTTGCCGTCAACCCAGCTCCGAGCTCTCTTGCCGTCGCAAGAGAATATTGGTGTCTCGCTTGCTAAAGGTGGGCTTGCGACGGGACCGGAAAACAGTTTTTCGGGTAGATCTTGCGACGGTGGTCTTGAGACGGGACCGGAAAAACACCCCTTATGGGAGACGAACATGCGTTCGTGAATACACCTTCCCCACTCCCTCCGTAGCAGGGTCCCTGCTCCGTAGTGATCGTAGATTTCTGTACGACATCGCACGCAATTATATCAAAAGTAGGGGGCACAAACCTCATTTTCTCTAGCCGTATTGTTGGATAATGGGTAAATACTCCCATTTGACGGTACTTGGATAATAGGTAAATACTCACTTCCGATAGTCCTCAATATATAAATCCACTGTATATGAACGAAAATCACATACACACAACAAATCGAAACTCGAGTCGCCGAGATGTAAACAAACCCACCCACTTCTTGCCGCAAGAGAGGTACCTTTTACCAAAGTATAATTATACACTCACAAAGTAAACCTACTGAACAAATATTGTCTATGTACTTTGGATCTTGGGACCTACCTATCCCCCTCCCTCCCTCCCCCTCTCGTTTGTAAACCTTGTATTTGGTACACAAGATAATAGTGTTGTTATCATCATCTTACCTTGTTCTGGAGACTGGAACCGACAGCAACCCTCCAAAGTACTGTCACGGTCCTATCACTGTCACCTATACACATTCAAGCTGCAAATACAGACACAACATAATTATTTAGTGCGGTGGGAATATGAACATGATTAGATTAATATCCAGTATTCGAGAATGGAAGTCGTAGGCGTGTGCATAAACCTTTAACCTTTGGTGTAATGGTTAAGGTGTCTAAAAAATTGTGTGTGATGACCTGGGTTCGAATCCTGGTGGATCACATACAGTATATGCTTTCACTAATTTCATTGGAGGTGTTTGGTGTTGTGATGAAATTAATAAAAAATAGATTATCAGTAGGTTCAGGGATATTTCGTAGTGAGGCCGTTCTATATGATCTGTTCCCCATGAATATTCTTTCCTCTCACTTAAACATTAGGCTACCATAGTGCAGTGGGAATATGAACATGATTAATTAATATCCAGTATTCGAGAATGGATAATAAGTCGTAGGCGTGTGCATAAACCTTTAACCCTCATGGTAGTGTAATGGTTAACCCTCTCAGACATATGACGTGATTTTGAGCCTGTTGGGGATACTTTAAAGCCTGTGTTACCATCAGGGGTATATAGAAACCTTTAGTTTAGTTACTTCAACCTCTGCAGTTGTCTTTGAGTTAGCTGTGGGCAGAAAACTAATTTTGGAGAGGTAATTATAAGAGTGAGAGAACTCTATTTCTGATCGCTTATCTGGCAACCTCTGCGTCATAAATGCGTGAAAGGGTTAAGGTGTCTAAAAATCTGTGTGATGACCCGGGTTCGAATCCTGGTGGATCACATATATGCTTTCATTAATTTAATAGGAGGTGTTTGGTGTTGTGGTGAAATTAATAAAAAACAGATTACCCAACTAGCCTAATGACTTTTCAAAGCATCTGTAATAGAATTATCTAAATATATAGCTTGAGCATGATGTCAAAAACAAAGCTCAATCAACTAAGCTAAATATCTCAATATCATACTAATGTCATCTGGCTCAACAAAATCCTACTTACATCACTGCACAAGCTCAACCAGCAAAATGACTGGGAAGAGTACACCTACATGCCTTCTTGACTTCGGTTGTAATTAAGAATCGTGACATTAACGGTGACTCGTAACCAAATCACGGTAAATACACCGATAAGTGAAGTACGTAGGATTAAGTTGTAATAATTTAGAAAGAAGACAATATCAAATTATATTTCATAATTCAACGCTCACTCTCTTACTCGTCATTCACAGTGCGATACAACACCTCGCCTACATTTTTCAGAATACTGGCCAAAGCTTCGAACTTAGACTTGCTTAGGCTTCCATACCTTCCATGCGAGTTCGAATCAAAAGCTTCGAACGATACCGGTACCATGATTTATTATTGCATTCGATGATTGAGGATTAATGAAGGGTTCTAGGGTTACTGTTATAAAAGTAACAAACTATAATTATTTCACACCTCGCATCAATTATTAACCCTTTCAGCATGATGAATTTTAATTTTATTTAGGCTGAAACTAGACGGTTTTATACAGATTAGGAAGGACCAGTGCGAACAAAAAAGTGAATACTATCTCAATTATCTCTCGGGGTCCCTCAAGGTGTTCTTGAGCTGAATATAGTCGTCTACTGATGGCCAAAATGAAAGGAAGAATCAAGAATGCGTCATGGTAGCCTATACAGAAAGGGTTCATTCGTATACTGTGGCTACCTCGCTACATACACTCAAATCGGGCCATCAATTCTCAGTACCAAACAAGCCAGACTGAACAAGTGTGTTGGTGGTTTGGCGGTCAATTCAGGTCTCACAGGACTGCACAAACCGTCAAACCACCCACACACACGCTTGAAAGACCTTCAAACTGATCTGTAGCCTAATATGTTAGACCTGGTATCAGTGTTGCCAATTTAGCTATTTTCTAAATGTGTTAAGAAGCAAAGAACAAAACCATTATTGCCGACTGTTTATTTTTATGATTATAACTGGCACTGACACCCGCGGCACCAATATGGCGGAGGTTGGCCGATCTCTGTTACTATAGGATCTCTAGTAAAAGAAGGAAGATCAAGTGAAGAGTTAACCCTTTCAGTACACTAGGATGTCTTGCTTATCTATTTGTTGGTTGCCATTAGACTATTTTATTCAGTTTAGCAAAGATATGGGGGGAGAGTCAAAGATTTTTTTTTTTTTTTTTTTTTAAATAGACCTCCATCAAGCTTAAACAAATATCCCCAGGATCCCCCTTCGACATAAATTTATGATTTTGTTTCGGTAGAAAAAACGCTCCGGCCGAAGCGCCGCTGGTTCCCCTTAAATTGCACATTTCTTAAAATTGACAAACTAATGCCCCATTAGTTTGAGCGTCTTTATATCTCAAAAATAATGTGGCTAAGCATGCGGGAGAAGGAGGTACAGAACAAATATAACATTCGGACTCCCTTGGGTTCTTTCCAAACTGCATAATATCGTCTAGTGTTAGGAAGAATATAATGGAGAAAAACGTCGTCGTGTACTAAAATGGCTAATTAACCCCTTCAGCACAATGACGTAATTTCCATCGTATTCTGGTTTCCATTATATGATTTTCTTTAGCTTATAATCTACTTCTAGGAATCAAAGGAGTAAATACGATGTCAATAAACCCTCTGAACAACATAACCCTTTCTTAAACTATATAAAATCTTCTAATTTTAGCCAGAATCAAAGGTAAAAGGGCGTCATCGTGTTGATCGGGTTAACCCTTTCTTTACCGGCGACGTCTTTTTCATATTATTCTAGCTACATTTAAAAGATTATTTGCAGCTTAGGAAGGATCTGTGGTAGCTAAAAGGATTAATCGAGATATTGTGTAGCCTTTTAATGGTAAGAGGTCCATCCTAAACTTAATCAAACCATCTAATAGTTGACAGGGCTGCTAGACATACTTGTTGAAATATTGAACTAAACACTTACAAGGCAAGTTTTGCACCAAAGATGCCGAAACACCCATCAAAAATGAAGAAGATAAAAAGGAAGAAAATAAGAGGAGGAAGATTAAAAAAAAAAAGGGAAAAGAAAAAAGAAAACGGAGGGTAAAAGAATATGAAGAAGGAACATAAAAGAAGAAGAAAAAGCGTTGATTTAAATCATTTCACCTTTCTAAAAAAATCTGCTATTCTTATCATTCTCTCGCCCCGGTCCAGTGGTTGTAATGTAAGCAGGAGGAATGAATGAAGCTGCTGGTGTAACGGGGGCCTCACCAACCTACCGTAGATAATTTGCCCTCCTTCAGTCACTCCACCCAGATCAGGCCTCACAACATAACATTAACCCTCTAAATACCGGTGCCGTCCTTTTAACTTTATTCTGGTTACTATTAGACGATTTTATTCAGTTTCAAAAGGGCCTCCAGCAATAAACAAGCTTCGAACTACCTCACTTGGCCCTTTTTACTACCACAGATCCTTCTTAAGAAGATGCCAGACTACAATTGCAGGAAAAACACTCGTGTGACACCGGCTTTATGCAAATACAATCAACGAGAATAAGTTATGGATATAATTTACTTACCATTAATACATATTTTTGTGACATGACCCAGCCAGGGCTCATAAATATAGATTTATGACTTAGGCATGACAAGCTACACTAATAAATGTACATAATTGTATTATATATATAGGTAACATAATATATATATATATATATATATATATATATATATATATATATATATATATATATATATTGGGAGAGTATACACCACTCGAGTAGGGTAGGCTAATATCCAGGTGAAGCCTCATACGCATGTGATATGGAGTTGCTGGAACTCCTGTTTCATTTGTCTGGCTTCCCTCACTGTTTCTGTTTGTGTCTCACCTATACAGAGAGTAATCCAGCTACTTCTCACAAACACCTCCTCCTATCCATTTCACTACACTAAACGACCACACCACTCTTCTTTCTAATACATTGCTCTTTCAACTTTGGGGAAAGCACTTGTTGCAGGCAGCTTTGCCTGTTGTCTCCTTCACACACACAGAACATAAATAATAATAAACTTCTGTAAGTGGCCATACCTATAGAAAAAGTTATGTTTGGATTCTCCTTTTTAAACATTATGACAGCACCTTGAACACGCCCACACTAGAAGGCTCTATTAAAGTACTACTGGTAGTGCTCTATTTATCAACGGCTAGACCCGCTTTCTATGCTCTATTTCTTTTCAACTGGCGGTAAATTGCAAAGTTCCCATCAAGATTTACCAGTAATTTTGAAGATTTTGTAGTGAAAAATGGTGTTATTTATATAACCTTGGTCTTAATATGATGCAGAGACATAGTTTCATATGTTTGCATTAATTATAGATTAATTAGCTGCTAAGGGATTCAAGTTATCGTCAGCTGAAATGAAACGGAATATACCGGTAGGCCTAGTCATTACATTATTTAGCTAGTATATACCCTGTGCATTATAGGTAGGCCAGAAATCGTCAACCCTAACCTCTGTAACTCAAAAAAGGGCTAGAGCAAATGGGCTTTACATTTCCACACCTCTTCCCTAGCTGGCTCTTCATAAATGGTAGAAATATAATTAGCTCAATTACTCTATTCGTTTTTTAGTTATGAGAGGTTGGGATCTGGATTTTTGGCCTAACTATAATGAACAGGGTATAGACACCAGTGACAGTATTTGACTATATTAACCCCTTCTGTACTGGCGACATCTTTGTAATTTTATTCTTGCTATATTTAGACAATTGTGTGCAGTTTAAGAAAGATGCGGTAGTAAAAAGGGTTAAGTGAGATTGTTCGAAGCCTGTTAATGACTGGAGACTTCTTAAACTGAATAAATTCTTGGCTCGCGATATCAATACTTGGATGGGGATAAAAGTCTTAAAACAGTAGGCTGAATGGGGCCGAATGGATACAAGCCAGAGAAAGAGAGAAAAGGAGAGACAAAAAGCAGTTCACCCCCCTATGCTGCACAAAATCGTCTAAATGTAACTAGAATAAAATTTTAAAAACGTCGTCGGTACAGAAAGGGTTAAGGGCGTCAGTGTGTGTGTGTGTGAGGGGGTGGGGGGGTGGGGGGGGGTGTCTTGGATACCTTTATTCATGGGGTGGTGGGCTGATGATGATGACGATGATGATACTCCACCCACCTATCACCCACTGGAGCACCACTAAGTCACCCACACCCTACATCCACACTCACGCACACCTACCAATGAGCATCCCTTGGCCTGGATTATCACAAGTTTACGGCTCACCTTACTGTAACTTAAGGGAGGATGGTTCGTTTTGCTGGACCCCCTTCTCCCTCCTGTTTAGCCCCATTGGTATTGAGATTTTAAGACTTTCGTTCCGTTAGTTTAGCGATTTTGAGACCTTTCACCCCATCTCTTTGTCAATATTAACACCTTTCGTGCCATTTACGTGTTTTTTTTTTTCCAGGCGAGCGTTGGGTCCATTCTTGGTATAAAGACTAATATACCCAGGGTCCACTGGTGTAGCTGGGGGGGGGGGGGGGGGGGGGGCGCCACGGTGCAGCACGTGCCACCCTATGAGAATCGTGAGCCCCCGAGGGGCCTACAGTAGCCTACATGATCATAATTTATCGAAGCATTGCCTACAAATTAAATAGTTATCCCTGTACTTACCATCGGGACGGGTTTCTTTCGTTACCGGTACCTTATTTTATGAGCTGTGGTGGTCGAGTGGTGAGCAGTTGAGCACGCTCACGTGTGAATCTGCAAGACCCGGGATCGAATCCCTGCCACGGCGGACATTTAGTGGGTGTGGTAGTACGTCCTAGCACGTTTCACATGCTCGCACCCAGTCAGGGAACATCCTGACGACGTATACATACTAAACACACACAACAAAGCCACTCCAACAGCTTCCTCTCTCTCCAACACCCCTTCTCCCATCTCTACACGCTTCAGAAAAATAGGAAAAGTAGAATGTAAATAGGCCTAAGAGGTGCCGTTGTAAAGGCTTATCCCTCAATACAATATCTGATCTGATCTGCAATGTTAAATGTTGATGTATCTCGTATTGATATTCTGGATAATTTATCATCTTACTGACGAGTTAATATTAAAATATTTTTGATACATAATACCGTAATTTACTATATTAAGAGAAAGAGACCCACAAGAGAATCAGATATATATATATAATTGTGTTTCTCGAATGCTAGGCCTAGTTCATAGTTGACGGAAACGAGAAAATTAGAAACGATACAAAAAAAAAAACATCGGAAGGACGGGATTAGGGGCGAATAAATACGTAGCACAGGAAGCAATCCGGGGAGAAATGGGGTGGATTACGTTTGAAGAAAGGATAGGGAAAGCTAAAGGAAAGTACAAAGTGAGGCTAGAAGGGATGGAGGAAAATAGGTAGCCAAAGAAGGTAGGTTATAGCCTACAGATGGGCGAGCGAGGGAAGTAATTGGAATAGGGAATGTAAAAGAAGGCTGGAAAGGATCATACATATAATACAGGACCATGTAGGAGGGGAAGTTAGAAAAGAAATGAGAGGGATAATTGGGTGATAATTGAAAATGGGAGATGTATCAGAGATTCAGAGATAGAGAAAGGGATAACAAAGGAGGGAAGAAGGAAATGGGGGAAGGGGTAGAAAATAAAGCCACGCTGTCATATTACAGAGAAAAACAGAAACAAGCTAGATAACTTTTTTATGATGGGGGATGGGGATCTAAATTGCTGTTTAACTTAAGTACCCGGTACAGCCCAGAGGCTAGGCCAATTAGCCAACTCTAGGCCTGCTTTAACTTCACCTCACTGTGTGACACTGTCACTCTAACCTCATCGAATTAACCTAATAAAGCTTCTTCGAACATTCCACACAATGGAGGCAGTTTGCATGGTGACGCTGTGGAGATCCCTAGTGCAACCAATACTAGATTATTGCAGTCAGCTCTGGTGTCCCCACAAAGCCATGGACATCCAAGCCATGGAATCAGTACAACGGTCCTTCACAGCTCAAATCTGGGAGGCAAAGGGACTAAATTACTGGGAAAGACTAGAAAAACTAGGACTATACTCCCAGCAAAGGCGGAGGGAGAGATACAGAATGATATATATCTGGAAACTCCTGGAGGAGTTAGTACCAGACCCCTCTGCCTCCGGCTCAGAAATAGAGAGGTATGAAAGTCCAAGGGCAGGGAGAATGTGTAGAAGAAGAGCACTCCCCACACAAGCACCAGGGAAAGTCAGGACACTCCTCGCATCCAGCCTGACACACAAGAGGACCTCAACTCTTCAACTGCCTCCCTAGAAACATCAGGACCATCACAGACTGTCCAACAGAGAAGCTCAAAACTCAGCTGGACAAGTTTCTGAAAAGTGTGCCCGACAAGCACCAGGTGAACCAGGGTACACCTCACAATGTAGAGCGGCATCAAACTCTATACCGGACCAACTTCACCTACTAAGAAGAGATGCAGGTTATGGGAGCAGCGGTGGATCACCATGGCTGTGAGGCGCAGGACCCCTGAACTTCATCAAGTAAATCAAGTAAGTAAGTAGATCCCTAATGACCTTCTTGGTTATACTGATGATTTGGACCGACAGTTAACCCATCGATCTTTTTAGGCCTAATAGGTTCGAAATAGCATATACATCATTGATATACATTTAATTAAGAGCTGAAATGTATTATAAGGGAGAACAAAAATAAAACACTAAAATACGCACCACAGTCCACAGCTAGCAGTGCAATCATAATGGGTGATGGCAAAGTAACATAAAGATTAAGATTTGTATGCATAGGTTTAAACTTCCGGAAATTAGGACCTAATGGGCAATAAATACGATTATTTATTATTTTAACTTACGTCCGCCGCCGCACTCATGTTATTGTAGTGAACCTCTCGGCCGTCTCACTGCCACTCGTTGCCGGAGTAAGGTATACATCCCATAATACTGTGTTTTTTACACCGTTACCCAACCAGCGGGAGTGTGGGGGCGGCAGCCCCCACCCATAATACTAGGTTAGGTTAGGTAAGGTTGTTAGGTTAGGCTAATGTCTGTTTTACACTTTTAACCCCTCATTTTCCCTGAACTTCAGAATAGCCCTCCCCACTATAGGGGGGCGTGTTTTTAGATTGTTGGATAGGCTAATGGGCAAATACTAATTTCAGCTCCTCTTTAGTATAAAACAAGGTACGATTTTAGTTACTGGACACCTATTTGATAGGTACCGCCAACGATTTAATACATATTTGTTTCCAGTTTTCACGCCTCCAACAGAAAGCTACACCTTTTTCTGGTCCGCTAATAGTATTGAAAAAGATATAAGTGTTTAAATGTGGTTTTCGACGAGAATAAAACGGCGCGTTTGTGCCAAAAATTGGGACTCCGTCGTCGCTTCGGATCGTCGGTTTGTTTACACAAGACGGTCGAGGTTACGTCCCCTCTACAATACCCGTTCTGTTGCCGAGTAGGCTATATTTTCATGTTTTTTTGTGTTTTTTTTTTTTTTTTATGCTTCTTGTAACCATTATAAGGTGCGGAAATATACATGAATAATCCATATTCCCCAACAATAATACGGGACCCTTTGGGAATAGGGGGTTTTGGGTGGGGGAAGCACATTCAGGCATAAATCATATAAATACCTCTACCTAAACTTCTAGTTCTACTTGTGGTTGGTATTACATACAGTACGTGGGATACAGGACGGGTTAAGGGGGGGGGCTCTGCTGCCCCCCCCCCCCCCCCGTAAAATTATAATAATCGTCATATATGTTGACAGTAGAGGGTCTAATTATCCCATGGCCAGCTGATACTTGCCCCCTGCTGGCAACATATATGACGATTATTATAATTTTACGGGGGGGGGGGGGGTCAGTACCCGTCCTGTATCCAACGGCCTATAACACAAGTCTTTATCAAAAAAATTAGGCTACCCAACAATTAACTGGTTACCTTAGCTTAGGTTCACTCACCTTAATATTTTGGAAGATATACCTCTGCTGCATAGGTTACAAATTGGTGGAACCTTTCACCTTGCTTGGGGTATGCACGTTTGAATATGCACTCACATAAATAACTAGAATATTGCTCTTTACGCACTCCACCTCTTGGGATATTAGCTCCGAGTTCTCTCCACTGCCTCTCAATCGATTGGGTGTGAGCACCAGTTAATGGGTCTACAAAGTTGGTAGAGTGGTTGACTGTCTTGTGCTGAAATTCGTGGTCGTCCAGGTGATAATATGCCTTCCAACAGTCTGTGAAGATTTTGGTACCAGGACGAACGTGTTCTACTAGTTTGTCTGTCAGTGTTTTTTCGTCTCTTGTTTCCACTACACAATAGAACACGTTGCGGGTTCCACGCTCAAATCCTCCCAGAACCCACTGTCCGTTCAACACCCGTCCTTTGTGGAATTTCCTTAAATTCCCGAATTTAGCCTCGTCCACCTCCACCACTGTTCCAGGACCACCGATCTGTGCACTGTTGTCTTCACACCACAGTTCGCATACTTCCCGGCAAAAACTTAGCCAGTCTACTGCGCTTGTACTGCTAATTCGCAATTCTTCACTTATGTCAGTAACCCTCACGAAGTTCTTTGACCACATTTTCGTTATCAGCAATATGGTTCTCACTGATAAACTGCTGGAACCGAACCAACTTCCCAACCGAGCTGATCTCTTCAAGTTGCATTTTTTTACAAGCGTTTTCTTGTTTTTACATAGACTAACACTTTCCACTCTGTTGCAGCGAAATGTCAAGTTACTGTTAACCTTTAGCTCTGAATCACAGTTCGGACATTTAATAGTTGCTTTGATGAGTCCATGCTCAATACAAAATTGTATTTGTCTTTCATTGGTTGCTAACTGTAAAGTTAATTCAGTCACGGTGAAGTCACAACCTCCACACTCCGCCATTTTAAGTCGACCGCCAAGGCGGGAAGTCACTCCGAGCGTAAAGTAAACAAAGCGACGCTCGAACGCAGACAGAGTTTTGTCTTTATATTTCCTCTTATATTATCATTATTAGTGTCCCCATTGGTTTTGTAGTGTTCCATACACCAGAAAAAGGTGTAGCTTTGTGTTGGATCTTTGGATGTGTGAAAACAGAAAACAAATATGTATTAAATCGTTGGCGGTACCTGTCAAATAGGTGTCCAGTAACTAAAATTGGGTAAAATTCTAGTTTCACGTACACAGCGACAAAAGGGAGGCACCATTGTAAAGGCATAGCTTCCCGACCAGCTTAAAATTGTACCTAAAACAACACTAGGCCTAGGCTATAGGCAGCGGCTATCTGAAGGAAAAATAATAAAAAAAAACAAAAAAAAAAATAGGCTAGGCCTAGGCTACTTAGCCTAAGTCGCTGTCGGTCCAAAAAGTTAGGTTTACCACATTCTTTGACAGACAATGAAGGTTATGAAGCAGTACCGAAATCAAACTAAAAAAAACTGCCAGAACTTAAAACAGAGTAGGGTAGGCCTATGTATAGAAAAGGACGAGAGGGACACTATACTCTATTTTGTTCCAGCTGATCGTAAATTGAATCTTATTAGGCTAGCCTAGCTGATTTCTCGATACTGTGTGGAAATACATGAAACTACTAGGCCTAGGCTATGGCTGTGTGTCGTATAATGCCAAGTTTGCATTATTAACATCATATTTCTCTACAAAATCTACCTTACAGCTGAGTAACAAAGATAGAAACATGACAATTTACCCTCAGCTGGATTTTTTTTTTTTTTTTTTGTTAGGCCTATAGGCCTAGGCTAGTCAATGAAAACTGACTGTAAACAAACCCAAAGCCCCTCCTCTTATTACCTTTATTGACGTGCTTTACAGATAATTTACCTCTTACGCTCTCTTGCCTACACTCAGCAAGTTTTCAGCATCCAGGTTGACGTTATATAAACCCCATACACGGGTAAATAACACGCGACGGAGGCTGTATTGAAATTTGGTAAACAACTTTCGTCCACAACAACCCCAGGTCTACCCAGACTGGCTCGATGGTTCTTCCCCCAGTTTCGGTTTTGGAGGATATTCCAAACCAATGGTCATGTTTGTGTGTTTTCCAGCTAGATATTTTTACATTAGGCGAACTTTTGACTACTCAAATTCAAATTTGTGGTGTTTTTGTGTAATATTTAAAACCTCCCTTTTCATTCGTTCCGTTTTCTATTCAAATTTTTATCCCATGCTCAACACTCTTCTCTGAGCTAGTGCCGATACAAATGGCCAGTCCTGTATAGAATCGTGAGGTTCAGAGTCGTAAAGATTCCAGGACGAGCTCCATAGAAACTGAAACTGAAACTGAACTGCAGACCTGAGAGGCTGTACCACAGACGGGACTCGGGAGCTAAAGCTCGGTTCACACATACACGTTCTAACGTCCCGTCCGTCCCCGACCAAGAAAATAACTTCTGTGTGTGTCTGTGTATGTCCCGTGGGTGTCCCGGCATAACACGTTTTCTGGCAGTTGCCCCGACCCACACGGACCATTTTATGCATGCATAAAAAGGACGCCGCCTAGGCGCTTTTTATTAAAAGGTCGGGGCCG
Organism: Paralithodes platypus; assembly: GCA_032716605.1. Lineage (NCBI taxonomy): Eukaryota > Metazoa > Arthropoda > Malacostraca > Decapoda > Lithodidae > Paralithodes > Paralithodes platypus. The sequence goes on along the minus strand of CM064547.1, from coordinate 52,733,237 downwards.
GACGGGACGTTAGAACGTGTATGTGTGAACCGAGCTTAAGGCAAGTACAGGATCCCTAGAGACAAATGAAAGAACAAGGAGGTAGAACAGGATAGGACCGCACTGTAACCAGTGTCACCTAGGAGACCCAATAGTTGAGGACATATAATTATATAGTAGCAGAATGTAGGCTACAAAATATATAGAGAGAAACTATTTAGATATATATATTATTATGTTCTCTCCAGTAACCAACTCTACTCCTAAAATCGATTAATGAAATTAACAATCACATGTGGCAGTCCGGGGATTCGAACTTGGATGCTCACACCGAAAATCAACACACTATGCACTGCACCACGAAGACAGATAAAGAATACTGCACAAGCCTACGATTTATTATGCAGTTTCGAATCCTACATACCAATCTTAGCATGTACAATATCCCAACTACACTATCGGAGCTAGGCTATGCATAGGTGAAAGGAAATAGTAATTAATGGGGCACTTAACCCTAAGGAAGGCCTCTCGATAAACTACTAACTGAACCCGAATGACGCGATGGAGGCTGTATTGGAATTTGGTAAACAACTTTCGTCCACAACAACAGCAGGTCTACCCAGACTGGCTCGATGGTTCTTCCCCCAGTTTCGGTTATGGAGGATATTCCAAACCAATGGTCATATTTGTGTGTTTTCCAGCTAGATATTCTTACATTAGGCGAACTTTTGACTACTCAAATTCAAATTTGTGGTGTGTTTGTGTAATATTTAAGACCTCCCTTTTCATTCGTTCCGTTTTCTATTCAAATTTTTATCCCATGCAGACCTGCTGTACCACAGACGGGACTCGGGAGCTAAGGCAAGTACAGGATCCCTAGAGACAAATGAAAGAACAAGGAGGTAGAACAGGATAGGACCGCACTGTAACCAGTGTCACCTAGGAGACCCAATAGTCGAGGACATATATATAATAGCAGAATGTAGGCTACAAAATATGAAGAGAAACGATTTAGATATATATATATATATAAGAAGCGGCTCGCTTGGTGTAGTGACTAGCGTCTCGGACTTCCACCCAGAAGGTCCGGGTTCGCGCCCACGCTCGGCGCATTAAAGATTTTTCACAAGCACTGAGTCGTTACCATCCCTCATGAGCAAAGGGATGGGGTAGTAGTACAGGACCCCAATGGAAATACGCCTAATCGGCCTTATTGAGCTATCCTTAGCTAGCTTAGCATGCGCTGGTAGGTAGGTCCAAAAAATTGTCCCTAGTACTATCCTTCTACTCTAAACTTCCCTCTTACTAACATTTCTGATCCAGTACCGATATAAAGGTCAGCCCTGTGGATCTAGATTCTACACGGTCTACGGATAAGCTCTTAAGAAGAAGATGACTTCGAGTCACTTACACTTACACTTAGACTTACACTTAGTTGTATTCCGTCCGTTAGTGACACAGTTGAGCTGGGGCTCCACTGCGACCAGGCAGCTCCCTTTCTTCCACTCTCCATTCCAGAAGTCGGTTGGAGTTGGTGCTGGGGTATCCTGGTGTTGGTGGCCGGTCCGGTATTTTGGCCAGCCACATGTCCAAGTGTTTCTTGAAGGTGTCTGGAGACACCCCGGTTATGTTCCTGAGAGGGGCTGGTATACAGTTGAACAGTCTGGTTCCATTGTATGTAAAGCTGTGATGGATCAGGGATTTGATTTTTTGTGTTGATCCCGGCGTAGTCCTCACATAGCACAGCCTCCCTCGCCTTTGGTGCTGAGTCTCTTGGATGTTTGGGTTTGGTACCTTTTTTTCCAAAATCTTCCAGACGTAGATGATGATGTATCTCTCCCTACGTCTTTGAAGTGAGTACAGCTGCAGCTCCTTAAGTCTCTCCCAGTAGTTAAAGTGTTGAAACCCATGGATTTTACTGGTGAATGTCCTCTGGGTGGCTTCAATTTCTGTTATTTCTCCTACTTTTTGAGGAGACCAGAGCTGGGAGCAGTACTCCAGTCGTGGTAGGACCAGTGACTTCCACAATGTTAGCATACACCTCTCATTTCTTGTGTGGAAGGTTCTCAGGATCCAGCCTGCTATTTGTTTTGCTGTTGTTGTGGCTTTGGTAATATGCTGGGAAAAAGTGGCGTCACTGCTCATATTTACTCCCAAGTCCTTCACTGTGTCCTTGGCGGTAATTTCTTGCTGTCCGCTTTTGTAGTTGGTGTCGTTTTGTAGTGCTCTCTTGTTCCCGTACCTTAGAAGCTCGAACTTGTCTCCGTTTAGGGCCATGTTGTTTTCTTCTGCCCACTTCAGGATTTTGTCCAAGTCTTGTTGTAGTAGCTGAGCATCATGTTGTGAGGTGATTTTCTTCATGAGTCTGGTGTCGTCTGCAAACGATGTGGCTGTTGAGTGTTCCAGGTCCCTGTCGATGTCTCCTATCATGATGAGGAATAGGAGAGGTCCCAGTACTGATCCTTGTGGTACTCCGCTGATGACCCCACCTGCTTCTGATAGGCTTCCTTGAACCGTGACTCTTTGTTTTCTGTTGGTGATGAAGCTATGGAGCCATCTTCCAAGGTCTCCCCCTATTCCCAGTGATTTGAGTTTATGTAGAAGGATCCCATGGTCCACCTTGTCAAAAGCTTTGGCGAAATCTAGATATATGACGTCTACATTTTCTCCGTCTTGAATATCCTGTAGGATTTTGTCGTAGTGTGATAGTAGTTGTGAGAGGCAGGAGCGGCCTTTTCTAAAGCCATGTTGCCCCTCGTTGAACGCCTCATTATCTTCCAGGAAGCTGACCATCTTAGCTCTTATTGTTCTTTCTATGATTTTAATAAGGTGTGACGTCAGCACCACTGGTCTGTAATTTTTGGCTATGCCTTTACTACCCCCTTTGTGTATTGGTGTGACATTGCCTTCTTTTAGGGATTGTGGTACATATCCAGTTTGGAGGGACTTGCTCCACAGCAGTTTTAGAGGCAGGGCTAGCTGATGTTTGCAGTTTTTTAGCAGTTGGGCATGAAAGCCGTCTGGTCCTGCTGCAGAGTTTGGTCCAATCTTGTCGATGGCTGCTATTATGTCCTCTGTTGATACTGTTACCGAGGAGAGTTGATGTGGTGTCTCTGGAGCGTTGCCAAAGAAAGTCGTTGCATTCTCGATTTTCTTGTCTTCATTTGGCGGGCTGAAGACACTTTCATACTGCTGTTTGAGTATCTTGGCCATTTCGGTTGGGTCACTCTCAAGTTCGCCCGTAGGTTTTGCAAGTGGTCCTATTGTTGTGGTGTTCCTGAGTCTCCTTTTTGCATATGCATAGAAGAATTTGCTATTTACTCGTATGTTTGCAACTGCTTGTAGTTCTTCGCGTGTTCTTTGCTCTTGGTGTGACTGGATGAGTTTACGTTCCACTTCATCAAGCTCTTCTTGTAGTTTGGTGATATTGTGCGCATAGCTGGTCTTCCTTTGCTTGGCTCTCAAGTACGTCCTTTTCTTCATTAGTATTTTTCTATCTCTGGGAATCTGCTTGATCTGCTTCCTGCTTGATTTGGGTGGTATGGTGTTTTTACAGGTCTCCAGGCATTGTTGCTGGAGGATACTGAGAGTTTCGTCGACGTTTTTATCTTCGAATAGTGCCCTCCAATCAGTTCCTGCCAGTTCTGCTCTCAGTCTGTCCCAGTCTATATCTTTGCTGTAGAAGTTGAGATCTTTCAGAGAGGTGCAGGGTATTTGGCTTGATTCCTGTTGACATCTTCTTGGTGGTGTGGCGGTTGGTGTGGGGGTTCTAACTTTGATGAGGCTGTGGTCGGACATTATAGTTTTTACAGTTTCGTACGAGTGTACCAGGTCGAAGTTGTTGCCAAATAGTAAGTCCAGTGTGTTGTTGCCTCTTGTAGGTTCCTCGATGTATTGCTTCATGTATGCAGTGTCCATGATAGTCATTAGCTCCTTGGCTTGCTGTTTTTCCTCCCTGGTTCCTCCATCTATTTTCATGGTTGCCCAATTGATGATGGGCAGGTTGAAGTCTCCTGTGATGATGACATCTGTAGCGGGAGTTGGAAGATTTTGTAGGAGTGATTGTATTTTCTCTGTGACCTCCTTGAAAATTTCCCCTGTGGTGTTTGGAGGTCGATACAAAATTACGATGAGCATGTCGGTTTGTCTTATGTGTACTGCTAGTAGCTCTGTTGTGCCGTTTGAGAATGCAACTAAAGTTTCGGTATTTGCAGCCATATCCTCCCTTAGGTAGAGTGCTACTCCTCCGTGGCTTCTGTCCTCTCTGTCGGCTCTGAATAGGGTGAAATTATGGATATTGATCTCTGCATCCAAAATGTTTTCGTTCAGGTGTGTTTCTGTGAGGGCTAGAAAAATTGAGTTGTCTTCCTCTGCAATTTCTCCCAACATAGGGACTTTACATTGATTGTTTCGTGGGTAAAGTCCTCTGATGTTGCCCACAACAAAACTAGTTAGTGGTAGTTGCACCTTCCTCTGTGGTTCATGTCTGGCCCCTCGGTTTGGGCTAGGAATCTCTCCATAATCACTTGAGACCGTTTTTCCACTTCCAGGAGACGTCCCATTACTACCTCTAAAAAAGCACCTTGGTCGGGCATAGCCGTGTGTACCGCTGCTGGTCTGGCCTTGTGAGTTTGCTGGATGGTTGGCCAGCTTCTGAGGGCATTGCGTTGACTTTCTATTTTTTCCTCATATGTTGGTGTGTAAGCAAATTCCCTTTGAATGTGTCCTGTAGCGTGTTCCCTTGGTCTGTTGACGTTGTTTCTTGGCGTCAGTATTTTGGTTCCCTTGATGTGTGGAAGATTGCAGTCTCTCATAGTACATGCCCTTTTGTTGAGTGAGATTCTGCATACATATGGGTGGTAGTCGATGCATTTCCATCCACGCTTGCAACCTATTCTTTCATCCCGCCCGTGCTTCATGAATTTTGCACATATTTTGGGTGGTCTTGTTTGCATCCCCTGCCCACTACTCCGTATCGGCATTCATTTCTTAGGTAGAAATTGCATACTTCTATTCTTTTCCTCCTAATATCGGTGCCCCTGTAATCAGCTCTGGGCCTAGGTCTCCATGAATTTGTATTTACAGCACTAACCTCCCCTGTTCTACTGTATGTAGGAGCATTTTGGCCGCATCCGTTGCATGTGGGGTGTGTGCTCGTTGGGGTCCCCGACCTCACCTGTCTTGCTGCATTTTGAGGGGGCTCTGCCGTGTCTGCTAGTGTTGCGGTGGGGGGGCTATGTGCATCTGGCATTGTGATGCTAATATTTCCTGGTGTGTTCCCCATCCCTAGGTCTAGGCCTATAGCCACGTTTGGTGAGTTACTGGTATGGGGGTTGTCACCGTCACTCTTGCCTAAGGCTACTTCTGGGCTTATGGGTAGGCCTTGGCCTAGGTCAGTGTCCCCAGTTAATTCCTTGGTTGTTGGAGTAGGCCTATTGTCAGCTGGCGTGTTGGTGACATCTTTGTTGCTCTGGGGCTGAACATGGATTTTTCTTACCTTACTTATCGCTCCAGATTTGATTATTCGTTCCTTGTGTTGGAGAACGGCTGCTTCTGCCTCGGCCACCCACTCACCTTTTGTGTCAAGCTTTGTTAGGGAGCATGTTTTGCACATGAATTTCCTTGCCGTTTTTGCATAGTTGAGAATTTGATAGGCAGGGAGTTCTGTGCAAAAATAGTGCAGCCAATCCTGGCAGTAGTCGCATTGGATTGCATTTTTTTCAACTGCGAACTTGAGTCCGCAGTCGGGGCACTCTGGGTCGGGTTTTTTTTGATCCCCGGCCATTGTTGGCGTCATGTTCTTAGTCACTGTTTTTTTTTTTTCTCTCTTATTTTCACTTCAATCCTTCTGTTTCGGTCTTTGTTTCTTGTATATGTGCACTCACTAAGTGTTTATGTATGTTATTCTGTCTTTGGTAATCACCGATTGCACTTTCTTTACGAGAAACACTTGATAATGTATGGAGCTACAGTGTGACGTGGCCTTGACCTTGAGGTCAAGTCGCTTGACTAGAAAGAAAAGAAAGAGAGAAAAAATTGAAAGAACTGAAATAAGAAGACTGAAGAGAGAAGAAACAAGAATGAAGGAAGAAGAGAGAAGAAACAAAACTGAAGAAAGAAGATTTCAGAAAAAGGGATGAAAAATGAGATATATTTATTTTTAGACAAATGAGCACGTCACAAAAGGAAAAATAACAAAACCTCTTAGGGAAGTGCCGACGTTAAGGCTAAACTTCCCGAATTCCAACTGAACTGAACTAGATCGAGGCCACGACTCGAGGGTAGGCCACGCTGTGACGGTGGCCCAGTCCCACCCTCAGACCTGAGACCTCTACTCTGACCCGTACTGCCCGTGGTGCCGTACTGTGGAAGTCTGGAAAAGACTGTTGAACAGTGCATACTCTACTGTCCCCGCTGCCTATCACTTACTTCGCTTCCACCTTCCAGAGCGGCTTCCTGCACAAGGCATCATTAGGCTAGGCTATCCATCCCCACGCTTTTGGATGGGGCACTCTCCCCCCCCCCCCCCCACAGGTTTGGCGTGCTCCGGCTGGTGGCTAATTTCGGAAAATATTACCAAAACTAGCCTAGGCCTACCACTAATTTTCCCATGGTTTTGCTTTTTGGTTTTAGCCTAGGTAGTTTTCATCATTAGGCTAGGCTAGCCTATACTAGTTTAAATTAGCCTAGGTAATTTTCAGAGTAGCCTAGGCCTAAATATGTCATTATAACTTGGGATACAGAATGGGTTGAGGCCTTGAGGGCCCTCACCCGCTCATGACTTAGCCTATTGAAATCAGCCTTTATTTAGCCTACCAGTAGCTTAGGGGCTTATTAAGAGTTTTACCGCTGTGCTAGGCTAGGCCTACGGATTTTTTTTGATTTTTCTTAGGCCTAGCCTACAGTGCCAATAGGCCTAGGCCTAGCCTATAGGGGTAAAAATTGAAGAGACCCCGGACATCCTTTTTACTAGTTAATTCGGTTCAATGTTAGGCTATTTTAATACCACACATTTTTGTGATATAGCCTATTTGAATATAAATATTGAATCTATAGGCTATGCTCTAAAGATCATAAGAAAATTTGTTTTAACCCTCGGCAAAACTTAATAAAAAAGTAGCCTATGGTACTAAAAAAAAAAAATCGTAACAAGGTTGTCAATACGGTACTTCCAGTTATCGATAGCTCTAAAGATCATATGAAAATGTGTTAAACCCTCGGAAAAACCTAATGTAAAAGTATGGTACTAAAATTTAATTTTCGTAACAAGGTTGTCAATCGGTACTTTCCCGTTATCAATGTACAATCAAAGCTGAAGATTGCACAGTAAACACCGTAGACTTCATCGACTTTTACCTTCGTATAATAGACATCCAATTTTTTATTTTTTTATTAACTAAGGGATTAGTACTCAACCAGCGGGGGTGTGGGGGCGGCAGCCCCCACCCATAATACTAGGTTAGGTTAGGTAAGGTTGTTAGGTTAGGCTAATGTCTTTTCAAATCACTATCGGGGGAGGGACGTGTCTCAACATCGATCGATAGGCCTAATGGGGAAAATAGGTTTTCCCGAGATTTCTAATTAATTACAAACACTATAATTATATTGATGCAAATGAAAAATTTTGTTTATAAAAAACACTCGTAAAATTTGTGGTATTAAAATAAAAAAAATCCGTTAATTCTAGTTTTTTTGTTTATTTTTCTTTCATATAGGCCTACAGTGTTGTTTAATACCGAGGACCGTCGCATTTTAGTATTTTTCAACATTAGCCTAACCTAACCTAACTTAACCTAACCTAACCGAAAACTAAACAGGGAACGTGAGCTGGGTTTAGACCGTCGCGTACCCATAAACAGGGAACGTGAGCTAGGTTTAGACCGTCGTGCACCCATAAACAGGGAACGTGAGCTGGGTTTAGACCGTCGGTTAGTTTTCGGTTAAGTTAGGTTAGGTTAGGCTACTGTTGAAAATACTAAAATGTGACGGTCCTCGGTATTAAACAACACTGTATATCAAAGAAAAAGAAAACAAAAACTAGAATTAACTAGTAAAAAGGCTGTCCGGGGACCGGGGTCTCTTCAATGTTTACCCCTATAGGCTATAGCCTAGCCTAGTGCACATAAAATGTATTTCAGGTGGTTGAAACCAAATATAATATGATCTTTGCAACATGCCATGATCCCTATTCTATAATAGCCTTCAAATATTGAGAAATAATTAGCCTAGTGGTAGTTTCGGTAATAGCCTAAGTACCGGTACCCAAATTTCATCTCTAAGATCAGCAAGTTCGCCCACTAGCCCCGCCTACTAGACCAGACGAAACGCCGAAGCGGCAGAGTGAGAAGGGCCCGGGGTCCAGCCAACGGATCCTTCGACCCAAGAAAGAAGAAGGGCGGACAAGACATTACAGTAGATCCTTCAGGCCTTTATCCTGCTGATAATCCCTCAGTGAGTGTATGATGGTTGAATGTAAGTTTATGATCGTGTTCTGTGTTAGGCCTATAGAAATCTGAAGTAGGCCTAATTATTTGGTCAATATTAAGGAGACACACGTCACACACCGGTTACTGACACCACAGCAATTTTATTTTATTTTATTTTGTAGGCTAGGCTAGGCTAGGCTATATGTTATTTTTTTTAGGTTTACAGTTTCTTACAGTTTCTTACAGTAGATCCTCTGGAAAAGGGCAAACTATGCCTGTGTATCCAGCTCAGTACCAGTACTTGCACTGCTGCGGTCGTTCACGGTGTTGGCGGCGGCGGTAGCAGACGCAACATTTTTACTATTCTGTATTTTTGTTTTATAATCAAACTTCAAATCTTGTCTTCCCCATGCTTTATCAAGATTACTTTCAAACTCCCTTATTGATTCGGAATCGACTACATACTGGGGCAGTGCATTCCACTCATTTACCACTATCACAAAATGAGTTCTTTGCCTTCTCAAGCCTATTTCTTTCTTTGTAAATTTTCTTAGAGTGTCCTCTCGTTCCCTCCCGCATCAAGAAGATACCTTCACACACATCCTCATCGTACTTTCCTGACACTATCTTAAAAGTCTATCATATCCCCTCTCTTTCTCCTATATGCCAGTGTCGGAAGCCCCAGTGTCCTCAACCTCTGCTCATAGCCCGCGTTCTTCAACGTTGGTACCAGCTTGCTAGCTCTCCTCTGCACTTTCTCCACTGCTTCTATATCCTTTACCATATATGGAGCCCACACCTGGTTCGCATATTCCAGGTGCGGCCTAACCAGCGCTGTATAGAGATTCCTGAAGATTTCTTCGTCAAGTGACACAAATGTCCTCCTTATCAGCCCTACAATTCTATTGGCTTTGTTTATCTTTTCCGCTAAATGTTCTGAGAAATTTAACTTATTGTCTATCACTACTCCTATATCCTTTTCTGCACTCACTTCCTCCATCGCTTCATACATACTGTATCCTACCTTGTCTATCTTGCTGGTCCCAATCTGCATGTACTTGCATTTTTTTGGATGAAAAGGCATTAACCAATGCTCAGACCATCCCTTCATGCCCTCCACATCTCCTTGAAGCAAACCCATATCTTCCTTACTCCTCACTCTTCTATACAGTTTAGTGTCATCCGCATACAGGTATACCTCACTTCCATTAGTTATAACTTCAGGCAAGTCGTTGATAAATATAACGAACAGCAGTGGTCCCAACACAGATCCCTGAGGTACCCCACTTGTAATTTCCCTCCACCCCGAGCCTATTCCATTCACCAGTACCCTCTGTCTCCGATCTTTCAGGAAGGCTTCTATCCATTTCACACATTTCTCCCCTATATTATAGCTTCTAACTTTCTCTATTAACCTTTTATGTGGGACCTTATCGAAGGCCTTCATAAAATCGCAATATACCACGTCTATTACATCACCATCTTCTAGAATTTGCATCCAATCATCTACCACCTTAATTAGCTGTAGTACCGTCGACCTCCCCGGCAAGAATCCGAACTGTCTCCCACTGAAAAGTTGGTTTGACTTCATATGATCCATTATTCCTTCTCTAATTACCGTTTCCATTAGTTTACACACAACACTTGTCAAACTCACTTGCTCACATTCAACCTGTCCCAAAGAAGGGTGACCGCTCTCAACCCTCCAACTATCGTCCAATTGCTCTTATCTCTTGTCTTTCTAAAGTTTTTGAAACTATTCTTGCTTCCAAATTTCTTAAGCATTTCTCTTCTCATAATCTGCTCTCAGATCGCCAGTATGGCTTTCCTAAAGGGTCGCTCTACTGGTGATATTCTTTCATATCTTACTAACTCTTGGTCATCCTCCTTTCGGGACTTCGGTGAGACTTTTTCTATTGCACTAGACATATCGAAAGCCTTCGATAGAGTCTGGCATAAATCTTTAATTTCTAAACTACCCTCCTTCGGTTTCTATCCCTCCATCTGTGCCTTTGTCTCTAATTTCCTTTCTGGCCGTTCCATAGCTGCGGTTGTGGACGGCCATTGTTCACTTCCTCACCCTATAAACTCCGGTGTTCCTCAGGGCTCTGTCCTATCTCCTATTCTCTTTCTAATTTTTATAAATGATCTCCTTAACTGTACCTTAATTCCCATCCATTCATACGCAGACGACTCAACCTTACACTACTCCATTAGTTTTTCAGAACGCCCCAGCCAGCAATCCCTCAACGACAAACGTAATGAAGCCATAGAACTCTTAAATTCTGATCTAAATACTATTTCCAATTGGGGCAGAGAAAACCTTGTTAACTTTAATGCTTCCAAAACCCAATTTCTCCATCTATCTACCCGTCAGGATCTCCCAGCGGACTATCCCTTATTCTTCAACAATACAAAAATCAACCCTTCATCTTCTCTCAATATTCTTGGTGTCTCTTTTTCTTCTGCTCTCATTTGGAAGGACCATATTACCAGTCTTGCTAAGGCAGCCTCCCAGAAGCTGGGTGTGCTCAACCGCCTTAGGGGGTTCTTTTCCCCTGCACAGCTTCTTGCTCTGTACAGGGGCATAGTGCGCCCTTGTATTGAGTATTGTTCACATGTGTGGGGAGGTTCCTCTCACACCGCTCTCCTAGACAAAGTTGAAAGGAAGGCCTTTCGTATCATTAACTCCCGTCCACTCACCAACTCTCTGCAATCTCTCTCTCTCCGCCGCAATGTTGCATCTCTCTCGCTATTCTATCGCTACTATAATAATCAGTGTTCCTCAGAGCTATCCCAGTGCATACCACCTCCTTTACGTAGGGCACGTGGTACCCGTCTTGCAACTCAATCCCACCCCTACTCTGTGCAACTCTCCAACCCAAGAGTGAAACGTTACTCTCAAACTTTCTTCTACTCAACATCTGAGCTCTGGAACTCTCCCAGAATCAGTCTTTCCCTCTTCCTATGACTTAAATTGCTTCAAACTCCGTGTGTCCAGGCATTTTGGCTCGAACGTCCCTTGATTTTGGCCCTGTCACTCTTTCAACTATGGGGGAGGCACTCGCTATAGGCAGTTATGCCTTTTGCCTCCCTCAATCACATAGAAAAAAAAAAAAAAAAAAAAAACTGACTGGTCTATAATTCCCTGGGTCATTTCTCTTTCCCTTCTTAAATATAGCTGTTATGTTCGCCTCTCTCCAGTCCATCGGGATTTGTCCTGTATTAAACGATACCTCAAATAACATTTTCAATGGCTCTACTAACATCTCCCCTCCTTCCTCTATGATTATTGGGTGTATCCCATCCGGTCCCGGTGACTTACTTCTGTTCATTTTTTCTATAGCCCTTCTTATTCTAGCATGGGAAAACTCTATTAGTTCTAGTGCCGGTGCCTGTTTGATGGGAATAGTAGGCACTGCATCCTCCGACTCCACTGTTAGTACCCCCCCAAAGTATTTCCCCAGCACCTCTGCTTTCTCCTTATCAGTCTCCGCTCTACTCCCATCATTCAACCCCCCTACCAGCTCTGGGATCCCTACTCTTCTTGTTAACTTTTCCTGAATGTACTTCCAGAATATTTTTTGGATTATCCTTCACATTTCTAGCTATCTCTCTCTCCCTCTCCTTCACCCCCCTCCTTGTTTCCCACCTTATTTTATTGTTTATTTGTCTGCGTTCCAGATCCACTTCCTTAGCCTCTATACTAGACCCCCTGTTCTTTTTTAACAATTTTAATCTTTCCCACAATCGTTTCTTTCTTCTAATCAATATCCAAAGCTTTCTTTTCATTGGCAATTCTGGGTTAGTTCTTTTCCTCAATTTTGTTTTATCCTTATATTCCCTTACTGGTACACTTTTGGATACAGCATTCTCCAGTTTGACTCTAATTTTCCTCCACATTCCTTCAGCGTCTTCACCGTTCAAGTATTCCCCCCAGTCAATGTCCAAACACCGTCTCAGCAGCTCATAATCTGCTCTATCATACATGTATATTTTTCTATTGCTTCTATTATCCCTCTCTGATTTAATGTTACAACTAAAGCTTATACAGGCATGGTCACTACGACCTATAGGGCTATCCACATTAACATGTTCCACTATATCCTCTTCATTGCTAAAAATCAAATCAAGTACACTCCCCTGCGTCCCATCTCTATATCTTGTCATCTCTACAATATGTTGCGTTAAAAAACAATCTCTCACTTTCTCTATAAACTTATTTTCCAGGCTACCCTGTCCCGCTGGAGTAGTACAATTTGCCCAGTTGATCCTTGGCAAATTGAAATCTCCAATCAAAATTTTATATTTGTTCTCTCTATTATCTATCTCCTCCATTGCTTTCAGTAGGTTATCATCCTCTCCCTGCTATTATTTGGGCTTCTATATATAGAGGCAATTAGAATTGATCCTCCTACACATTTTACTTCAATACACAAATACTCACAATACTGCTGTCTCATATCCACCTCATTAACCTTGAGCTCTTTTCTTACATAAATAAACAGTCCTCTTCCAACCTCTGCTCTAATAGCATTTCTCTCATATAACTCAAAACCCTCCAAACTATATTCCACCAGTTCCCTTTCAATTCTAAAAAATTTTGGTCTTACTTCCTGTAGGGCTATGACATCAGGTTTTTCCTCTTCATCCTGCAACCTACATATCAGTTCTCTTTTCTTGTCCTGGGTAAACACATCCACATTACTAAACATAATCCTTAATCCATCTACCATTCCTTCAGCAATTACACCATCCCGCTCCTCCAGTCCGTACCCTACTCCCCTGTTAGCACTACTGGGTCTGCCTCTTTGTCTCCTGTCTCTCATTTGTTTAGGGTAAAAGCTTTCTATAATAATGATAATTACTGGAAATAAGTATTCTTGTCATCCTCTATATCAATGCTAAGACCAGCGGGGGTCTTGGGGCTCCAAGGTTAGGTTAGGTTGTTGCAGGGGTGTGGAGTGACTGGAGTTGGAGTCGGTAAAAATATCTCCGACTCCGATTCCTTTACGTGATTAATTCTTGTCTATTGTACTTGGTTGCACTGCTAGGCCACTGTTGCCAGGGAAATTCCCACAAATTTGTGGGAGAAATTAGCTTTTGTGAGAACTCTTGTGGGAGGACATTTCAAGCAAGCAATTTGTGGGAATATTGATTTAACATGTGTTTTTTTTTTTTTTTTTTTTTAATTATATATTTTGTAATGTTTCGCATGAATTAATCTGTAGATCATTGAGATAAATTACTAGATGATGTCGTAGAAGATGTACCCAAGTAACCCAACGGTGGCCAACGACACGTGATACGTCCTGAACCGAATGAGTCTGATTCCTGTAGTACCCATAGCCATAGCCTACGCGTCTCCACTCGCAAGTCTCAACGCTGTGCTAGGCTGCTCAGCAGTTGACAAGGAGCGCTCATCAGAGATAGACCACAGCCATTGACTCTGCCAGTATTTCATCACTTTATATAGGTAGGCTAGCCTAAGATTATTCTGTGATTAGCCTATACTTTAGCAGTTAGCTTATGAAAATAATATGATGTAAACAATTTAACCTTACGGGCGGACTGTCCCATTTTTTTATAATTCTTTGATGAATGTCCCGGGTTCGAATCCCGGGAAAATCACATGCTTTCGTTAATTTAATTTAAGCTATTAGAATTCACTGATCAGTTTTATTAATTTACGATATTATATACAGTACACTAATAATATGGATGAACTTGAAAATATATAAGTAATGCAGTAAGCCTACTACTGTACTGCAGAAGAGGGGGAGGGGAGGCAAAGTCGCAACCTTAAAGTTTCCTGGAGTCGGAGTCAGAATTTTTAAAATCCGACTCCATACCCCTGGTTTTTAGGTTAGGTTAACACTCCACGAGCGGCTAGGTCGGTAACTTCTACTACCTACCAAGCAGGTGGTTTTACCCTAAACGAGCTTTTTTCCGTGCTCTTTTTCATGCTTAACCCTTAACTAGCGGCGCGCGACATAAGTCGAGTTAAAGAAACTGGCAAAAAACGGGTGAAAAATGGGTGAAAATCAAGTGAAAATGGGTGGAACAGTAATGAACCATACGTCCGACATCTGTGGCCTCCCGGCCCACACTAACTCCAGTTCCCCCACCGCACGGGAGGATAACAGTGTGACCAATAGTTCGCAAAAAGTGAACAATGTAGCAAAATCCGCTAAACTTCCATCTTTGAGGTAACACTGTCAGGGCTCCACGAGTGCTACATAGCTGTATGTGGTGTCATTGTGTAGCGATTTCTGCCTAGTTTTCGGCACAATACAGTTCCTTTCATGCTGATGGTTGATATAGCAGTCAGATTGGCCTGAAAAGGCCCAAAACGGCCACAGACCCCCCGCTAGACAAGGATTAAACAAGAGCCAGAGCGTAATACTGTACAAGTATGTATCCGTGAAAGGGCGATAATTGAGCTTTCCAATGACACCAGAACCATCCTTCTACGACCACTGGTTCTCTTGCAACACGAAGGAAAAATTGCTAAAATACGGTAATTTCCTTACATAATTCCCTGTCTAGCGAGGTAGTGAGTGTGGAGGTGGGCCCAGTGCCGGTGCGGGAGCCGTGCCGAATGGTCAGAGTCAACCTACGCTCCTCCCACCGCTCGGACTCTCTCTCAGAGCCAATTATGTGCTCAAAATTGCTACCGACTTAAAGCGGTCCCCGCCACACTGTCCTTTGTTCTCTAGACCGCCTTAAGTCGGGCCCCTCCAATAAGGGGTTAATGACAAAAATATGGAAATTGTTTGGGTGATGGGGTATGGCCAAAGCGAGACAATTCCGCAACAAATGGGTGCTAAAATCGAATGAATGACATGAAAAACAGTAGGAAACACCATGTTTTGTTTGGAAAACTCGCGCATGTGTTAATCGGAAAATTTTCCTAGAAAGCTTCTAGACCTAAAATATAACTAATAAAACAAAAATCCTTGAAAATAGCTGTGGTGTGTCTCCTTAATATTGTCCCATTATTTTGTAATTACTGTATACAGAAAGAAATATGTATGGGTGGATGGGACTCGTTAGCCTTGGTCAGCAACCCATCTAGGGGAGACAACCTTATAAAAATCCGGGTGGATAGGACTCGTCAGCCTTGGTCGGCAACCTTTCTAGGGGAGTAAACCTGATACAAATCCGTACTGTTTACCTAAGGGTTAGGCAGGTTAGTGGATGGACTAGCCGAACACCACTGTAGAAAAATAGTAATAGAAAGATACACAGAGGGCCTCGGAGTCAGACGGATCCTAAATTGAGTGTTCAATCCTGTAAGTCCTTCAGTAAACTGGCTCGGGTTGTCCCTCTTACAGGGAATAGGTCCGCTTGGGGGCATTCTGCGTATGGCCACCCTCGTAAGGCGTCCGGCAATAGATAGATAGAAATACGAATGTACCATTTTAACCGATCGTAATTTCAAGTACAGTACGGTATGTGCTGGTGCTAACTTTGCGAGCTGTTGGGAAAAATGCTTATACTTAGGCTATAAGAATTTGTAGTAAAATTACTATTGGGCCTAGTGACTTTGTTGTTAGTTGTTGTTGTTGTTGTTCCTGTTCCCCAAGCTGCCTGGCCGAACAGCCCCGAAGCCCAGAGCAAAGCCAAGGCCACAACCGAGCGCCCCTACAGAACCCTCCCTGCCGACCACAATAAAGCCTGGGTGACCGAAGCCACTCCATGGCGGGGAGCTGAGGAGGGTGCGGAAACGCCCGGGAAACCAAAGCCCCACCCAGGGCCCTGTGCCCCTCAGCAATTATGAAGAGAAAGTTGAGGGGCAAGGGGAAAATGTGACGCTTTGGTTTCCAATCTTGGTAGATTGGGAGGTCAATCCACGGAAGAGACGCCGTCACTCGAGATCTAGAAGATATATAAGTAAAAGAAACAGTCAGAGTAAGCTATGGGTATGGCAGAGATTGCTCTGTTGTCACTCTGATAGACCAGCCCATCACCAAATTTCAAATTTCATATTTGTGAATGTGATTGGTGTTTGATGAGAAGAAACTTGACTAAATTCATTATATATATAATTTATTTATATTAGACAAATTAAGATGCCATTTTTGGATTTTTTTTTTAAATACAGTATATTGCTGTCGTGTGGTTTTCCAATAAAGTACCGGTATACATCTTATGTGTATTCCTGGTGCTATTTGATTTTTCCTTGTTTTGGTGACGTGAGGAGGCTATCGTATTTTTAAATTTAAATATCATATTTAAGTTATACTGTAATTAAAAAGGTGTATTTTTTCAATTTTTCATAAAACTTAACAAACTTGTAGAACTAGCGTTGCTCACATGTGGGTCGCCCACACGGTGCCACACCTTAGGCCGACGTCTGCTTCCCACAGTTGCACATCACTCATCAGAGGTCTCGTCGTTTTCCAGGGAGGACACCTGCTTGCCTCGGATGACGGACTGTGCCCTCTCTCAATGAATTATGAGGGTTCGACTTGCTAAAGTCCACTTCTGCACCACATGTTGCCCGGATGGAACCTCTCTACATGGATGGGGAAGCAGGAAGAGTAGGCTGCTGTAGTTGCAGGTGAGGAGAGGAGGGAGAGGGTTGTTGGCTTTTATTAATATATTTTTCTTGTCTTCAATGTGTATGAAGGAGACAAAAGGCAAAGCTGCCTGTAACAAGTGTCTCTCCCAAAGTTGAAAATTACAGCCAAATTCAAGGTAACGGTACGTTGGAATAATAATGTCTGGAAACACGGAGCTTGAAGCAGTGTAAGTCAGAGGATGAGGGAAAGACAGATTTAGGGAGAGTTCCAAGGCCTACTTGTTGAGTAGAAGAAAGGCTGGGAAAATCGGTTCACTCTTGGGTTAGAGAGCTGGCACAATAGGGGTGGAAGTGTTGAAAGTCCACTTATTCTTAAGGGAAGAGGTATAGGCCTACACCGAGAAAGCTCTGAAGAACACTGATTATTGTAATAGCAGTAAAAGAGTGAGAGAGATGCAACATTGCTGCGTGTAGAGAGAGATTGTAGGGAATTAATAAGAGGAAGTGAGTTGATTGAGACGAAAGGCTTTCGAGGAGTGTGGTATGGGTTGAAGCTCCCCACACACGCAAAAAATGTATGTACTGTATGTATGTATATAGTCAGGCACATACCCCATAGCTGGGGGTGGCCGACTCGAGACAGAGCCCGAAGGGAAACAACATTTAAAGTTCCACTCACCTGCATTTCGTAATGTATAAAATTTTAAGATATATTCCAGAAATTAAATACCAACATAAAATGGGAGATGCCATCTTAAGCCCAAATACCTATAAACAAAAAATATATGAAACCCAATTTCAATTTCATATTATGTATTATGCATATAGAACAAGAGAGCAGATTGGGTGTGGTTACTTTGGGCGGGTACCGGTAATATTGGTGGTGATTTAACTGTATGGTGAATGTGTGTCAGTAAGGTTTTGTAGGCAGTGGGAGCAAGATGGAGTTGTCACAGCTCCAGAAGTGCTCAGGATATGAACATTTTCTATTCATATGCTTTCAATTCGAGAAGCATTGATGAACACCTTTGCAATAATTGAATTTATATTTAAATTTGTTCAGAAAAGTTTCTGTGCCGTACTGAAAAGAAGTTGGAGCTAATTTAATTGACTGCTGACATACTACTGTGATTACTAAAAAAAAATCGACTTAATGAAAAATTTGAATTATCCCTGTTACCTGAACCAGCTTTTTAAGAATGAAATGAATAGACCAATGCGAATAAAGTATACCAAAGAAAAGGGTGACCACTGATTATCTCATTACCGGGAAATGGACAAGCCTTTTTGCAATCATGGAATAAGGTTAATCAAGATGAACTGAACCACACAAAGACTTTTGAAGCCAACTATAGACACAATTATCAAGAATGAAACAGTGGGTGTATATCTACCTTACGTGTATTTGGGTAAGTGCCAGTACAAAGAAGTTGACTAGTGTATAATGTGGAAATAATTTAATTTGTTTTATCACAATTAATACCTGTATCTTCAGTAATTAGACGAATATTAAAAACTAGATGCCTGAATACAATAGCTCACTTATGTTAACTTTCAGTCAAAAATACTATCAATGTTATTATATCTACCTGAGAAAAACTGTAATAGATATTAATTGTTGTGTTTCTCGCTACCGTCACCAGGGGGCAGTGGTGGCTTCCGACCACGACTACCAAGGTATGTAATTGTACATGTCTGTTTTCATGCTCACCTCAAGTCATAGATTCATATATTTGAGAACAATCCAGCTTATGTTGACCATTTGTACAAATGACAATAACTCATTTAGTATAGTTTACTCTATCTCTATCTATCTATTGCCTGACGCCGTGATCCCCGAAGGGGTGGCCACGAACGAACCGCCCCCATGCACCTCTGTCCCCAGCAAATCCCTACCCAGTAACTATCGTCCAATTAGCTTAACCTCAATTGTATGTAAAATGCTAGAAACGGTCATAAGAGACAGACTCGTAAATCACTTAGAGGCAAATAACTTACTTAAAGATACTCAACACGGCTTTTGTAAAAAACGTTCCTGTTTAACAAACCTCTTAGACTTCTTCCACGATATCCTCAACCTCTACGATGAGAGTAAAGCTGTAGATATATACCTTGATTTTCAAAAGGCCTTTGACAAAGTTCCCCACAAACGTTTACTGCTAAAACTAAAAGCGCATGGAATACAAGACAGTGTGTTGAAATGGATAGAAAATTGGCTCAGCGACGGAAAGCAAAGAGTAGTCATAAACGGTAAGGCATCTAAATGGACCAATGTAAGTAGCGGGGTACCCCAGGGATCGGTACTAGGACCAATTCTCTTTCTAATTTACATCAACGACATATATGAGGGTCTCACCTGTACAATCTCAAAATTTGCTGACGATACAAAAATTGCAAATAGCGTACTCTCAAAAGAACAAGTTGACGATATGCAACACAATCTAGATAAATTGTCATGTTGGGCCCAAATTTGGCAAATGAGTTTCAATGCGGATAATAAAGTACTACATATCGGATACCTAAATGAGAAAGCAAACTATTCGATGAATGGCACTCAGCTTAAGAATGTAAACAGAGAAACCGATCTGGGAGTAACTATATCGAGTAACCTAAAACCGAGTCAACAATGTTCAGAAGTTGTTAAGAAGGCAAACAAAATAATTGGCTTTATAGGCAGGTCATTTGAGCATAAATCCAAAGAAGTTATCCTAACCCTTTACAATTCCTTAGTCCGCCCTCTTCTGGAATACTGCGTTCAATCCTGGTGCCCTTATTACCAAAAAGATATAAACAAGCTAGAACAATTTCAACTTAGAGTTACCAAAATGATACCTAGCCTAAAGAACAAACCATACGAAGAGCGTCTTAGAGAATTAAATCTATTTCCTTTAACCCAGCGCAGATTAAGAGGTGACTTAATTCAAGTGTTCAAAATCATCAAAGGCATCGACAATATGAACTGTAGTAAGTACTTCACTATCGACCAATCTAATTACACGCGGGGAAACGGTTGCAAAATTATTGGTAAATCTTTGAACTCACACGAATCTAAAAATTTCTTCTTCAATCGAGTTGTCAACTTGTGGAATGGGCTTCCCCGAGACGTTATAGACTGCAGCACCGTTGATTCATTTAACTCCGCTTAGACAAATATCTCGCATCAAACCCGCGACTGACTGCGTTTGTAAATGAATAACTTTATTTTATCCCCCCCTCAGTTACTAACCCATCTGTCCCCTACTAACTTCCTAATCCTGCCACGGACATTAGTTCTAGGGCAGTAGTTCCCTTTCCAATGTTCCCTTACCCACTCTAAACCACTGTTTGGACACTTGATCCTCAGTGTTTTGGAGGACAAGCAGCCTAGAAGGGTCACTAGACCTGTTGTTGCTTGATTTCCTTTGTACTCCTTTGTACTCCAGTCAGTCGACGCCCCTCCCCCCAACCAGCACCGCCTTCGTCCATGTACTTCCTCACTCCATCCTTCCACCTCTCATTCGGTCTACCTCTCCCTCTCTGTCCCTCCACCTCGCTCTCGTACACCCTCTTAGTCATTCTCTCGCTTTCCATACGTTCCATATGGCCGAACCATCTCAAGTTGTTCCTTTTCACACTTTCCAGCACATCTACCTCCACAGCACACCTCCTTCTTACTTCCTCATTAGTCTGTCTATCCCTCCATGTAACTCCGCACGCACTCCTTAACCCTTAAAGAGCGGCGCTCGACTTAAGTCGTGCACCAATTTGCAGCAAGTTAGGAGCATTATTAAGGCTTTTAAAGGGTTAAAATCGAGTGCAAATGGCCGGGAGCGCAGCAGGCCACACGTCCAACACCCAGGGCTTACCGCCACCCACTGACTCACGCTCCCTCTGTTCTCGAGAGGCCGGCAGTGCTACCAGTAGTGAGCGTAGTGGGAAAAAATATGCCGCTATACACTAAACTCCCATGTTGGTGGCACCACTGCATGAGAACCACGAGTGCTACGTAGCTCGTTCTGGTCTCATTTTGAAGCTTTTAGCGCCTAGTTTTTTGCTGAATACATTTCTTTTCATGCAGATACTTGATTGATCATTCAGGAGGGCCTGAATATGCCCAAAATAGCCCAAAACACCCCACTAGACAAGGGTTAAGTAATTCATTTCCACTGCTCTCACTCTTGGTCTGAGTCTCTCAACCAACGTCCATGTTTCGCTTCCGTAAGTCAGTGTCGGGATTACCACACTGTAATGCAAGGACTTCTTCACTTCCATACTGACCACCCTATTTCTTGTTACTGCTTTTTAGCATTCCTACAACCCTCTTCCCCTATTGTACCCTCTCCCGCACTTCTTCATCCATAGTCCCATCTTTACTCAACACACTGCCCAGATACTTAAAAGAGTTGACGATCTCCATAGCCTGACCGTTCAGCTTCACCTCACACTCTGTGACTTCACCCCTTTCGAAAACCATAACCTTTACTCTATCCATCTATTTATCTATCTGTCTACCTATCTATCTTATATATCTCTCTCTCTCTCTCTCTCTATATATATATATATATATATATATATATATATATATATATATATCTATCTATCTATTGCCTGACGCCGTGATCCCCGAAGGGGTGGCCACGAACGAACCGCCCCCATGCACCTCTGTCCCCAGTCAGTCGACGCCCCTCCCCCCAACCAGCACCACCTTCGTTCATGTACTTCCTCACTCCATCCTTCCACCTCATATTCGGTCTACCTCTCCCCCTCTGTCCCTCCACCTCGCTCTCATACACCCTCTTAGTCATTCTCTCGCTTTCCATACGTTCCATATGGCCGAACCATCTCAAGTTGTTCCTTTTCACACTTTCCAGCACATCTACCTCCACACCACACCTCCTTCTTACTTCCTCATTAGTCTGTCTATCCCTCCATGTAACTCCGCACGCACTCCTTAAGTAATTCATTTCCACTGCTCTCACTCTTGGTCTGAGTCTCTCAACCAACGTCCATGCTTCGCTTCCGTAAGTCAGTGTCGGGATTACCACACTGTCATGCAAGGACTTCTTCACTTCCATACTGACCACCCTATTTCTTGTTACTGCTTTTAGCGTTCCTACAACCCTCTTCCCCTGTTGTACCCTCTCCCGCACCTCTTCATCCATAGTCCCATCTTTACTCAACACACTGCCCAGATACTTAAAAGAGTTGACGATCTCCATAGCCTGACCGTTCAGCTTCACCTCACACTCTGTGACTTCACCCCTTTCGAAGACCATAACCTTGCTCTTCCCCGTATTTACCTTCAAATTCCGTTTTTCACACACTGTTCCAAACTCATTTATCAGACCCTGCAACTCCCATTCATTATCACTCATCAGAACTGTATCATCCGCAAACAGCAGTATAGGTAGCTTCCACTCAATTCCCTCCCTTTTCAGCGATACACCAACATCCACTGCTCTTGATAGTATTTCTTTCATAACTCCATCCATATATACAGTAAACAACCACGGGGACATCACACACCCCTGTTTCAAACCAACATTCAGGTCAAAGAACTCACTCTGCTCACTCTCCACACGTACTGCCGCCTTTGCACCCTCATACATGCTCTTCACTGCTTTCAGCAACTTGCCCTCTACTCCGTATATTCTAAGTACTTTCCACAAACCTTCTCTATCCACTCTGTCATAGGCCTTCTCCAAGTCCATAAAGGCAACATACACCTTTTGTTTCTTCTCCAGATACTTCTCCACAACACAATTCAGGGTAAAAATCTGATCTACACATCCTCTTCCCTTCCTAAAACCTCCCTGCTCATCGCCTATCCATTTCTCCGTTCTCACTCTCACTCTCTCAATCACTACCCTACTGTATACCTTCCCTACTACGCTTAGAAGACATATTCCTCGGTGGTTACCACACACTCCTGTTTCCCCTTTGCCCTTATATAGGGGGACTATTATGCCAGTCTTCCAGTCATCGGGTGCACTCCCCTTCTCCCATGCTAGTTTGCACATTTTCCATACCCATTCTATCACTATCTCACCACCATACCTCAACATTTCCCCACACACTCCATCTGTTCCTGGTGCTTTCCCCAACTTCACTCTTTTCATGGCTTCCCACACTTCTGACCTCCTGATCCCCACCTCCTCCTCCACTACTTCTCTTCTTCTCCCTCCCATACCATATCCAGCTATGTTTGCTGGCTCTTCATTCCTTTCATTTAGCAACTCACTGAAGTACTCCCTCCATCTTTCGACTCTCTCTTGCTTCTCGGCTAGCATTCTCCCATTCTTATCTTTCACACCCTTACTGTTTCCCTTGCTACCTTCCCTAACTTTCTTAACTTCTTTCCAGAACAGTTTCTTACTCTCCCTCCATTTTACACTCAGATTCCTTCCAAATTCCTCATCTACTCTTCTCTTACTTTCCTTCACTACTCTCTTCACCACCCTCTTACTCTCCACGTACCTCGCTCGTTTCTGTCTCTCGGAATCTTCATTCCCTCTGCTACCCAACCACCCTCTATATGCTTTCTTCTTTTCTTCCACAGCTATTCGTACCTCTTCTGTCCACCATGCTGTACCTTTCACTCCCCTCCCTCTTCTCCTCACTCCACACACCTCCTCACATGCTGCACAGATCTCATCCTTAAACACCTTGCTCATCTCCTCCACTTCCTCCATAACTTCCAGGTCGAACCCACCTAGTCGTCTTTCCACTGCTCTCCTGTACTCCTCCCTGATCTCCTCCTCCTGCAACCTCTCCACCTTCCTCACCATTCCACCCTCCTCTCGCCTCCCTCCCGCTCTCCTCACCCACTTCTTTTGTATCCTAACCTTAGCTACCACTACATAATGATCAGACAGACCCCCTCCAATACCCCTATACACCCTAGCATCCATCACAGATTTCTTCATTCGTTCATCCACACATACATAATCAATCAATGACTTTCGTTCCACCACTGTCTTATCCTTCATCGTCAACATCCGTTTCCACGTGTACCTGTGGATCATTCTGTGTCGGAAGAAGGTGTTGGCTATCCACAGCCTCCTCCCCACACATACGTCCACAAGTGCACTACCATTCCCATTCACCTCTGATGGTACCCCCCACCCTCCCACCACTCCTCAACTTTCCTATCACCCACCTTACCATTCATATCCCCAATCAGAAATATTCTTTCGTTCTTGTCAAACTTCTCCAGGCACGCCTCCACATTCATCCAGAATTCCTCTTTCTTTCTTTCAAGTATATCCTCTGTCGGGGCATACACGCATACAATCACCCACGTTTGTATTCCTACTTTCATTCTCACCCACACAATCCTTGAACCCACAGACCCATACTCTCTTACACATTCCTTCCATTTGCTACTTACAAACAAACATGCACCTTCTCTCGCTGTTCCTTCACTCACTCCAGCACACACACCCATTCCACACTCCCACTCTCTCACATCTGAACCTTTCCATTTGGTCTCTGTCATTCCACATACATCCAGCCTGGCATTCACTAACACTTCCAGAACCTCTCTCTCTTTTGTGCCATCATTCATGCCACTAACATTCCACGTAGCTATTCTCAGAATGTCCGAAGGCATGTCCTTAGTCGGTCGTGGTTCGTCAACCACGTCAATATATATTATATATATATATATAATTATATATATATATATATATATATATATTATATATATATATATATACATATATATATACATATATATATATATACATATATATATATGTGTATGTATGTATGTACTGTACAGTATATATATACAGGTACAGTATATACAGTATATATATATATATATATATATATATATATCTGGTATAGTATTTATATTGTACAATTTTTGCCTCGATCAGTTTAGACCTTGATTTTGGCCCTCTATTACTCTTTCAACCTTGGGGGAGACACTTGTTACAGACAGCTTTGCCTTTTGTCTCCTCCATGCACATAGAAGAAAATACTTTCTCTGTGATATTGTGCATAGAATAAAAAATAGTGTGATTGAATAACAAAAATTATCTGCTACAATCACGTTATTTTATGTTGTTGTTGTTCCCTAAGCTGCCTGACCGAACAGCCCCGAGCACCTAAGGAAGGCCATGGCCACGGTTGGGCTTTTCCACAGAGCTCTCAAGGCGTGTAGATTGTGTTGTTGGCGTATGTGATTGTCTGAAATGCAGTCTTCTATGGTGTGTTTAATGGTATGGGGGTGTTGTGTTACATCCCGGGCATTTTATTGTATGAATTAACTATTGTAAAATAATATACTGTACACTCCTAATTCAACCATACTATTTTTCCTTCTACACATAAATCACGGAGGTGATACAAAATCATGTGGGCAACTATTCAACACCACTCCGATGTTATTTATTGTATATTGTTGTTTTACATGAACTGTATGTAGTTATGGAATAGATTTGAGTAAATTAGTCTTCATTATGACGATGGGTGAGGGCTGGTCCTGTCTAGAGTGAGGTTTGGCATCGTCTACCCAATCTTAGCCATTTTCTGTCTGTCTCTTTTCCTGTACTGTACTACTTTTCCTACTTCGGGGGTGGTAGGCTAGGAATCCTCCTCCCCTTGTAAAAGTTGCCTACTAGACGAGGTAGAGAAAGGGTCCAGGACGCCTAAGAATTGGAATTTAAAAAAAAATTCTGTTCGGGCTCAAGTCGGCCACCCCCAGCTATAGGGTATTGTGCCTGAGTGTGTGTGTGTGTGTGTATATATATATATATATTATAGATATATATATATATATAATATATATATATAATATATACAGGTATATATATATATATATATATATATATATATATATATATATATATATATATATATATATATATATATATTTCACTAGCAGGGGTACCCGGCATTGCCTGGGTTTAAATTCTACCATAATCACCATCACTACTACTACCATAATCACCATCATCAATCACTACTACCACAATCATCACACTACTACTACTACCATAATTACCGGCCTTGACCTCCCTGTGCCTCATTAAACGGCGACCTCGATTTCGGCCGCTAAATGACCTCCGATTTTGGATCTGACCTCATCCGTATCCCCATTTTGGGGGGCTGCGAACAACTTTCGATCGGAGGCCTTCCTCTGCCCCAAACGGCCACTTTTAAAAGAAAAAAATCAATTTCGGCCTCGAAACGACCTCCGATCGTGGCCACGCCCCCTCTATGACCTGACCCAGGTCAATTGACACCCACATGCAAAGTTTCAGCTCCCCAGGTCCAAAACTGCGGCCGCCTATTAAGAACACGCAGACAAACAGACACACGAACTGATTTAATAATATAGATTATACTGTACTGTGTTTTACTAATGTCCTTAACATCTAACCACTTACAGAATGTAATGTGTGGGGTTAATAAATAATGAATGATTGTAACTATTGAGAATCGAACTCGGGACCCACAAACAGGACGACAGTGCTCTACCACTGTACCATCAAGAAGGTTAAAGGTTTGGCACACACTCTTCGTACATATACCTTGTCGATATATAGGAACATGCACTGAGTGTTACACTATATCCAACCAACCTCACTATGATAGTCAAATGGAAGTACTGAAACACGTAGATATAGTATTATGAAGAAATGCCAATAACACAACATTATTTTTATATCATTATATTCTACCAACGTCCTTAACATCTAACCACTGGGCGGGTGCCCAACCCCGAAAGGGGTTGAAATAGGGGAGCTATCCCCCCGCCAAAGGTGGCTTTCTAGGACCTTTCCTACCTGATGCTGAGAGGATTGGGTTCTAGTCATGTGGTGATGGGCTGGTCTATCAGTGAGAACTGAGCGATCTCTGCCATACCCATAGCTTACTCTGACTGTTCCTTTTACTTATATATTTTCTAGATCTCAAGTGACGGCGTCTCTTCCGTGAATTGACCTCCCAATCTACCAAGATTGGAAGCCAAAATGTCACATATTTCCTTTGCCCCTCAACTTTCTCTTTATAATTGCTGAGGGGCACAGGGCCCTGGGTGGGGCTTTGGTTTCCCGGGCGTTTCTGCACCCTCCTTAGCTCCCCGCCATGGAGTGGCTTCGGTCACCCAGGCTTTATTGTGGTCGGCAGGGAGGGTTCTGTGGGGGCGCTCGGTTATGGCCTTGCTCGGGGCCTTGGGGCTGTTCGGCCAGGCAGCTTGGCGAACAACAACAACATCTAACCACTTACACAATGTAATGTGTAGGGTTAATAAATAATGAAAGATTGCAACTACCGAGAATCGAACTCGGGACCCACAAACAATCATTCATTATTAATTAATTGACAGGGATATCCCAAAAGTTCTCTCTCATACCATAACCCAAGGTAACCTCTCTCCTCTTGTTGTGTACAGTCGCGGACATAAATTGTGAGCTGGGTAATCCTGCGGAGACCGGGGCAGCTGGTGGCGGGGGAGAGTTACTAACTGCCAGGGTCATTAAGCCAGATGGATTCAAAGGACACCCACTCTTTGCTGACGACAGGAGGGCAGATCCGCTCAGGTGAGATACGCTACACTCATAGCCTTTTTTTTTTTTTTTTTTTTTTTTCTATATTCCAACTACTCCCTCTTGGGCATAGGCTGAGAGCCTGTACATTCCACCGCTCAACACGGTGAAGCCCGTGAGGTCTTGTTCCAGCCTGGGGAGTGAGACATGTGAAGCATCCATCATGGCTCAAAGCAGCTCCATCTCTGAAGCGGCCGGTTGCTTCGCCCAAGTGCTTCACCGTCTCACCCTCCAGACTCAGACCCTCACTCTCAGAACGCCACCTATTGAGCAGTGAACTACTCTAAACTCCTGTTCTACACTTATAAGTTTACCTCCAGGGGGTAAGGGGGCCTTCATCTAATGGTGGAGGAAAAAAAGAATATGCCTCACGCATCCTACTGCATGTCGTACAAGGCGACTAATAGGGGGGATGGTGATAGACTTGCGGACCAAGTAGCCATCACTATACAATGAAGCCTTGTTATTGGCGCTGGCATTGTCTCTATATGATAGTGCTGTGACAGGGCTTCATTATTGTTGTTGTTGCTCCAAGTTGCCTAATGGCGGCACACTGGTAGTGGGTGTCCCTCCCTCTGGACCCGGCCCTGGCGCCCTGGGCCCAACCTGGACGAAATGGATCCAGAGGGTACAGTACGTAGTGTTTCCCCGGACTGGCACTTTCCGCCTAATAGTATAGGGGCCCGAACCTGGTGGTAGTGCTCCAGGAGGCTGCCTTGTCATTTGGCGAAAAATACCAGGCCAGTCGTAGTGCCGTGTACGCGCACGGGGTGCGTCCCTGCGGCTGGTTCTGGTGGGGCGTACCGAGGCCACTGGATCCTACCCCCTTGTAATCACTTGGGGGATGGTGCTGGGAATGGTCCCAGGGTAGACTGGAGCCGGAGTTCTTGGGGGGGTGATGCCCATCTGCCAGCCAAACCTACCTAACTATG
Source organism: Paralithodes platypus (assembly GCA_032716605.1). Classification (NCBI taxonomy): domain Eukaryota; kingdom Metazoa; phylum Arthropoda; class Malacostraca; order Decapoda; family Lithodidae; genus Paralithodes; species Paralithodes platypus. The sequence continues at coordinate 52,704,835 of CM064547.1, read as the reverse complement.
ACTAAAATCAAAGAAAATAAACGTAAGTCCGATGAAACAAAACCGCACAGGACAATGACAAATGCCCCCCACAAACTCAGACTTGCTAGTGTGAATGTTGGTAGTTTGAATCTGCGTGCAAATGAAGTGGCTGAGAGATGTGAGAGGAGGCGAGTGGACGTCTGCTGTACCCAGGAAACACTCTGGAAGAGGCATGGGGTACAGTGGATTGTCGGAAGGAGGAAAAGATATAGGATATACTGGATGGGTGTGGAGACTGATAAAGCGAAAGGAGGAGTGGGTGTTCTGGTGGCTGAAGAGCTGGTGGAAAGTGTGCTTCAGATTACGAGAGTTAGTGAAAGGCTGATTGTTTTGAAGTTGAAAGTTGGTGAAAGAATTCTGAATGTGATATCTGCAGGTTGGTTTACAGAAAGAGATAAAAGAGGACTTCTGGAATGACACCGTCAGTGTCATTTCAGGCCTCTCGGAGAACGAAATAACAATCGTGGGGGGGGACCTCAATGGTCACGTGGGAGCATCTGCAGATGGATACGAGGGGGTACATGGAGGAAATGGTTACGGAAGGCGAATATATATTGGAGTCCTGCGTTGCACTCAACATGGTTGTGTGTAACACAAAGTTCAAGAAAAGACAGAGCCACCTGATCACATATAACTCTGGGGTCTCCAGTAGCCAGATAGATTACTTCTTGGTTAACAGGAAAGACTGGAAACTAGTTCGAGATGTAAAGGTCATCCCGAGCGAAGAATGTATCCCCCAGCATAAGCTACTTGTGTGCGACATGAGCTTATACAGAGATCCTAAACGCAAGAAGGTTTACATACCCAAAAGGAAAGTGTGGCTGCTGAAGGACAAGGAAGTTAGGGATAGGTTTCATAATGAACTGGAGGAAATGAATAGAAATAAGGAAGCTAGGCCTAACGATGTAAATAGCCAATGGAACTTTCTTAAGCATAGCCTTATCGCTGCCACTGACAAAGTCTGTGGGAAAACAAAGGGTCACCCCAGGAATAAGACCTCTTGGTGGTGGAACGATGAGGTAGAACATGCTGTGAAAGAGAAAAGGAGATGCTTCAAAGCATGGAAGAAAGGAGGCAGCAGGGAGGAATACCAGGCAGCTAAACGAACTGCCAAAAGAGTTATTTACAATGCTAAAAATCGCATTAAGGACCTGGTCCTCGAACAAGTGTGTAACACTGACAATCCCAATGGGATCTTCAACCTAGCTAGGCGAGTTAAAAATGACAGTAGGGATATTATAGGTGAACAGTGTGTTAGAGATGATAATGGGAAGATTGTGTATGTAGAAAATGAAATCAGAGAAGCATGGAAGGTACACTATGAACGATTGCTAAATGTAGAGTTTGAATGGGATAAGGAACAGCTTAGTATCGAAAAACCAATATCTGGGCCCCCTCCTTTGATAGCACCAGCTGTAGTGAGCGACGCAATCAATAAAATGAAGGACGGTTAAAGCTCCAGGTTGCTCCGACATTGTCGCTGAGATGATAAAAGCCTCAGGGGAGATTGGTGTAAACTTAGTCACTGAGTTGATAAACACCATTATTAAAGATGAGAAAATCCCAGAGGATTGGCTCAAAAGTGTAATAGTAAATATATACAAAGGAAAAGGGCATGCGCTAGATAGAGGAAATTATAGGGGCCTGAAAATGCTTGACCAAATCATGAAGGTCTGTGAGAGAGTCCTTGAGGGTTTGATCAGGCAAAGCATCTCTATTGATGATATGCAGTTTGGTTTTATGCCAGGACGTGGTACAACCGATGCTATCTTCATAGTCAGGCAGATACAGGAAAGATATATACTCACTAAAAGGCAGGGATCTTTACTTTTTGTTTGTGGACCTGAAGAAGGCCTTTGATAGGGTACCTAGAGATGTTGTGCAGTGGGCTATGAGGAAACTTGGTGTGGAAGAGTGGCTGGTGCATGTGATAATGAAGATGTATGAGGATTCGCGAAGTTCGGTGAGGGTGAAGGGTGTACTGAGTGATGAGTTCGCAGTCCGTGTTGGAGTCCATCAGGGTTCAGTGTTAAGCCCCCTCCTCTTTATTATGGTCTTGGAGGCACTGTCTAGAGTTTTTAGAGGCGGACTCCCGTTGGAACTGTTTTATGCAGACGATTTAGTCCTAATAGCCAGAGCTGGGCACCACAAACAAAAAGTCAAGTCAGCAAACACAAATCAGCAAACCCAGAACATAACTTCAGCAAACACAAATGTGCAAACCTTGTGAAATTTCTAGTCCTCAAATGCAAATATGCAAACGCAAACCGTTTTGTATTAATTTTAAATTTAAACTACGGAATCGAGGGTAAATCAATAAATTCAATCTCTAATGTCAATAAATATATATATTTACTTAAATATAATGTTGCCCAACTTCCATGGACCTGAAGGATATACATACAGGCTTTTAAAGCTTGGAAATTGCTGTAAATTGCCAAAACATTCCAGAATGTCACCTGCAGTGAAAGGGTTAATATATATAGCATAGGCCACTTTGTTTGTCCACATGGGCAGTAAAACGTTGGGGCAACTTGTTTATGGGGAGAGTGCTTCAGTAATAATCAGTATTCGCAATTCCACACCATTCAGGAGGTACGCCGGATCACAGAGGTGCAAGGAGGCAATTTATTCGTGGTCCCCCCTTTGGGAATGGCAATAGGCTATATATGCCTAGATAGGTCTACTTTAGATAGATTAAGTAATTTAATAGAAAGTAGCCTAGGCCTATTAATTTTAATGCTCAGAATAAAGGCCTAGCTTCAGATCAAAATTTAATAAAATTTTATTGTAGGCTAAATTTAGTCTAGGCCTATATGATACTTTCAAAATTAACACTTTCTACTTGACACTAATAACATGAGTGTGATTATAGGCCTAGGCCTATACATAGAAGTTAGAACATGCAATATTTAGCCTAGGCCTACATGCTTTGAGGCATTTTGATGGAATTAGTGACTGATTATAGCCTAGACCTAGGCCTAGGCTATATATTAAAGTTAGAACATGCAATATTTAGCCTACATGCTTTGAGGCATTTTGATGGAATTAGTGATTATAGCCTAGACCTAGGCTATATATATATAGAAGTTAGAACATGCAATATTTAGCCTACATGCTTTGAGGCATTTTGATGGAATTAGTGACTGATTATAGCCTAGACCTAGGCCTAGGCTATATATTAAAGTTAGAACATGCAATATTTAGCCTACATGCTTTGAGGTATTTTGATGGAATTAGTGATTATAGCCTAGACCTAGGGTATATATATAGAAGTTAGAACATGCAATATTTAGCCTACATGCTTTGAGGCATTTTGATGGAATTAGTGATTGACTGATTATAGCCTAGACCTAGGCTAGCCTATATATATAGAAGTTAGAAAATGCAATACCGTTTTTTTTTTTTTTTTTTTTTTTTCTATGTGATTGAGGGAGGCAAAAGGCATAACTGCCTATAGCGAGTGCCTCCCCCATAGTTGAAAGAGTGACAGGGCCAAAATCAAGGGACGTTCGAGCCAAAATGCCTGGACACACGGAGTTTGAAACAATTTAAGTCATAGGAAGAGGGAAAGACTGATTCTGGGAGAGAGTTCCAGAGCTCAGATGTTGAGTAGAAGAAAGTTTGAGAGTAACGTTTCACTCTTGGGTTGGAGAGTTGCACAGAGTAGGGGTGGGATTGAGTTGCAAGACGGGTACCACGTGCCCTACGTAAAGGAGGTGGTATGCACTGGGATAGCTCTGAGGAACACTGATTATTATAGTAGCGATAGAATAGCGAGAGAGATGCAACATTGCGGCGGAGAGAGAGAGATTGCAGAGAGTTGGTGAGTGGACGGGAGTTAATGATACGAAAGGCCTTCCTTTCAACTTTGTCTAGGAGAGCGGTGTGAGAGGAACCTCCCCACACATGTAAACAATACTCAATACAAGGGCGCACTATGCCCCTGTACAGAGCAAGAAGCTGTGCAGGGGAAAAGAACCCCCTAAGGCGGTTGAGCACACCCAGCTTCTGGGAGGCTGCCTTAGCAAGACTGGTAATATGGTCCTTCCAAATGAGAGCAGAAGAAAAAGAGACACCAAGAATATTGAGAGAAGATGAAGGGTTGATTTTTGTATTGTTGAAGAATAAGGGATAGTCCGCTGGGAGATCCTGACGGGTAGATAGATGGAGAAATTGGGTTTTGGAAGCATTAAAGTTAACAAGGTTTTCTCTGCCCCAATTGGAAATAGTATTTAGATCAGAATTTAAGAGTTCTATGGCTTCATTACATTTGTCGTTGAGGGATTGCTGGCTGGGGCGTTCTGAAAAACTAATGGAGTAGTGTAAGGTTGAGTCGTCTGCGTATGAATGGATGGGAATTAAGGTACAGTTAAGGAGATCATTTATAAAAATTAGAAAGAGAATAGGAGATAGGACAGAGCCCTGAGGAACACCGGAGTTTATAGGGTGAGGAAGTGAACAATGGCCGTCCACAACCGCAGCTATGGAACGGCCGGAAAGGAAATTAGAGACAAAGGCACAGATGGAGGGATAGAAACCGAAGGAGGGTAGTTTAGAAATTAAAAGATTTATGCCAGACTCTATCGAAGGCTTTCGATATGTCTAGTGCAATAGAAAAAGTCTCACCGAAGTCCCGAAAGGAGGATGACCAAGAGTTAGTAAGATATGAAAGAAGATCACCAGTAGAGCGTCCCTTAAGGAAGCCATACTGGCGATCTGAGAGCAGATTATGAGAAGAGAAATGCTTAAGAAATTTGGAAGCAAGAATAGTTTCAAAAACTTTAGAAAGACAAGAGATAAGAGCAATTGGACGATAGTTGGAGGGTTGAGAGCGGTCACCCTTCTTTGGGACAGGTTGAATGTGAGCAAACTTCCAGCATGAAGGGAAGACGTTAGAGGATAGACAGAGACGAAAGAGTTTGCCTAGGCAGGGAGTCAGCACGGAAGCACAGTTTTTGAGAACAACAGGAGGAACACCGTCCGGACCGTACGCCTTATTAGTGTTAAGCCCAGAGAGGGTAGAAAGTACATCTTTAGAAGAGATTAGGATATTAGGCATAAGTAAGAGAGAGGAGGGCGGAGAGGGAGGAATAGCACCGGAATCATCCAAGGTGGAGTTTCTAGCAAAAGTTTGAGCGAAGAGTTTAGCTTTGTCAGAGGAAGAAGTGATGGTTGTGCCATCAGAGTGGGAAAGGGGAGGGAAAGACGAGGAAGAGAAATTGTTGGAGAGGTTTTTGGCTAGATGCCAGAAAGCTTGGGAAGAGCTAGAGTTGGATAGTTCAGTGCATTTATTATTGATGAAAGAGTGTTTGGCGAGTCGAAGAACAGATTTGGCTTGATTCCGGGCAGAAACATATGAAGAATGAGAGTCTTGAGTTTTAAGGCGTCGGTACCGTTTGAATGCTTCCTCCTTATTGCGGACAGCAGTAGAACAGGCGTGAGTAAACCAAGATTTTTTAGCATTAGTCTGAGAGAAAGAGAATGGAATGTATGCTTCCATGCCCGATAGGATTACCTCGGTAATGCGTTCAGCACTCTCCGAGGGTCCTCGGCCATGGAAGCAGAAATCATTCCATGGGAAATCAAAGAAGTACTGCCGAAGAGCCTCCCAGTCGGCAGCGCCAAAGTGCCACAAGCACCGCCGGCTAGGAGGATCGGGTGGCTGTACTGGAGAGATAGGACAGGTGACAGAGATAAGTTTATGGTCGGAGGAGCCCAAAGGAGAGAAAAGATCGACAGTATAAGAAGAAGGGTTAGAAGTTAGAAACAGGTCAAGAATGTTGGGGCGATCTCCGATGCGATCCGGGATACGGGTGGGTTGCTGAACTAACTGCTCTAGGTCATTTAGGATAGAAAAGACGTAGGCTTGTTCACCAGGTGGATCAGTAGTGTGAGAGGAGAGCCATTGGCGGTGGTGAACGTTGAAATCTCCTAAGATGGAGATTTCTGAGAAAGGAGAAATGGATAGAATGTGTTCCACTGTAGAGTTTAGATAGTCAAAGAATTTAGGAAAGTTGGTAGAGTTAGGGGAAAGATAGACAGCACAGAAATATTTAGTAAGAGAATGACAGGAAAGTTTGAGCCATAAAGTTGAGAATTCAGAGGAGTCGAAATCGGGAACACGAGAGCAAGTGAGTTTGTTGTGCACATATGCACAACATCTGCCTTTGGCTTTGAAACTAGGATAGAGAAAGTAGGAGGATACAGAGAAGGGGTTGCTGGATGTTGCTACAGACACCTGGGTTTCGGTGAGGACGAGAAGATCAGGTTTGTAGGAGGAGAGATGGTGCTCAACAGAGTGAAAGTTAGAGGAAAGTCCGCGAATGTTGCAGAAATTAATAGAAAGAGTAACAGGCCGAGGTCCAGGTAATTGTGTGGGGTCGTCAGGGGATGGTCGGTCGGGTGAGGGGGCATTTTTGGTCCCCCCCCCCCCTGGGGACTCCGAGGCTGGGCTAAAATTAATCATTTTGTGTTTTTTTAATTTTGGTGTGGAGGAATGAAGTGTGGTGTGCATGTTTAGTGTAGTGAAGTGGATAGGAGGAGGAGGTGTTTGTGAGAGCTAGCTGGATTGCTCTCAGTGTAAATGAGGCACAAAGAAAATCAGTAAGAGAGGCCAAGCAAATGAAACAGGAGTTCCAGCGACTCTTTATCACATGCCTATAACCTCACCTGGGTCAAGCCCTGATCGATTGGTGCCTACAATCTCCCCACCAAATTATTTAGCCTACATGCTTTGAGGCATTTTGATAGGATTAGGGTAGCCTAGGCCTAGCCTAATAAAATTACTTATATTAGTAATTAGCCTATAGGCCTAGGCTATATTTAGAAGTCAGAACATGCAATATTTAGCCTACATGCTTTGAGGCATTTTGATGGGATTAGTGATTATAGACCTAGACCTAGGCCTAGGCCTAGGCTATATAGCCTAGCCTATATAGAAGTTAGACTTAGCCTAGGCCTACATGCTTTGAGGCATATTGATGGGATTAGGGTAGCCTAATAACATTAGTTTAGGTTACAAATTAACAGGCTATCAATCAAATTAACGATAGCCTAACTTTATAATCTTAAATTAGGCCAGATTATAAAGTTATTCTGCCCTTCTCCAGAGACATCTTGGTAATTACAGGCCCATAGAAGGTTTCTAGGTGGGGCCAGGGGTGGCTTAGGTCCTCGGTTTCTGCATGTTCTGCAGCATCACTGTCGGATGATGGTGGTGAACTGCTCCCCATGCTGTTGGCAGCTGCGGTAGGCATGATGGTAGACTCCATGTTCACTTCATTAGGCCGAAAATATAAACAAAGTTGAAGTGCTAGCTGGTTGGATTCGTTGGAACTCTTGGACTGCTGTGTGTTGTAGGTGTTAGCTCGACGCTTGCTACTAAGTAAGTGAACAAACGTGAAGACTGAAGAGCCGATGTATAGGCCTAGATTCCAGAACACAGGTAGTTGGCTTGGTCACATGACTTTTTTTGGCTGGAGCTGCAGGAGCGGCCCAGGGCTGGCTGGCGGCTGGAATTTTTATTTTGCGGACTCGAGGTTTGCAACATGGAGGTACTTTCCAGAGCTTCAAACCCGCAAATAGGCAGCCATTTTGGCGCCAACGCTAATTCGCCAAGAAAATGACACTTCCGCCATGGCGGAATTGGCTATTTGCGGAAGTGTTGGCTAAAGTGCCCAGCTCTGCTAATAGCTGACAGTATGCAGGATGCTGAGGTCAAATTCAGAGAGTGGAGAGAGGGCATGGCGAGCAAGGGTTTAAGAGTCAATATTAACAAAACCAAGGTTATGCATTGTAGATTGAGACGAGGCAATGTGGAAAAGAGCGGTGCATACCCATGTGCAGTGTGTGGAAAGGGAGTGGGCGTTAACTCAATTCAATGTAGCATCTGTCAATGTTGGGTACACCATGGGAGTAAGCGCTGTAGTAGAATAAAGGGGCCCCTGCCGAAGGATAAGTCAGAAATAGAGAATTTGAGTGCGTAGTGTGCAAAGGCGAGCTTGTGTTAAGTGATGATCCTGTGGCTGTGAATTTTGGAAATGAGTCTTTGGAGCTGGTGAAAAGTTTTGTTACCTAGGAGATACCATCTCTGCCGGTGGTGGGGCCGAGGCTGCCACTGTTGCTAGAATTAGGTGTGGCTGGGGGAAGTTCAGAGAATTTATGCCAATCCTGACCAAGAAAAGAATGCCTCTCCCCCTGAAGGGAAAGGTGTATGCCTCATGTGTTAGAAGTGCAATGACGTATGCCTCAGAAACATGGGCCGTTAAAGTAGAGGATGTCAACAGAATGGAGCGTAATGAGATGAGAATGGTAAGATGGTTGTGTGGGGCCAGGCTACAGGATAGAATAACAAATGATGAGCTGAGGAGACGTTTAGGTATAAAGAGTATTAGCGAGGTGATGCGTACAAGTAGACTGGGATGGTATGGACATGTGGAGAGAATGGATGAACAAAATTGGGTGAAAAAATGCAGGTCTGTGATTGTGGAGGGAGCTGCACCAAGGGGTGGACCGAGGAAGACCTGGGATCGGACTATACGCGCCGATCTCAAATCCAAGAACTTGACAAGTGAGGCAGCCCTTAACAGGGTTGCCTGGAACACCGCCATTAGGGCAAGAGACTGAAACTGCACTGATGTGTGGAACACTCAGTCTTAAAATGTTATGTATGTATGTATGTATGTATGTAAGCAAGTTTAACGCTGATTTCTTTCAAATACAAGTACAGTACAATTATAATTCTTAACCCCTTCAGGATATGAAGACGTGTTTTATCCTTAGGCCTATATTCTGGCTATTATAGACGAATGTATGCAGTTTAAGAAGGATTTATAGGAATCAAAGGTATAAACTACTGGTATGTCAATTGGTATATGTAAGGGAGCCTAGCGCCACTTTAAAAAATTCGATACGACGAAACTACAACGATTTATGTTTTTAAAATTTAACCATAGATACCGGTATATGAGTTTCTTGTGTTCGTTTTTTGTGGTGTCTGATGTTCTAGGGCGATTGTGGTGATATGATGTTTCACTGCCAATATTGGAGGCAACTGTTGTCAGAACGCGCTTTGTTTGTTTACATGAGGAAGACGCATCTGGCAATATGCGGAGTGGCTTGGTGCTACCAACTCCGCAAGTAATACCAAAACGTATGGGTACGTCGCCCCCAGTATGGGCCTTTTTTTACATAGGACGTATGAGTACGTCACCTGCAGTGATGGTGCTAAATAGGCAAATGTACTGCCAGTCTTATACCCATAAATAATAGATGATCTTTCGAATTTAGGTCCTTACCTATTACCCTCTGTTAGACATATTATATTTTCCCTTCTACCCTCAATATTATCTGTTAGTGTCCTTATAAAATATACTGTCATATGTAATGCACTAAGATTGTAACGTTTTCCGTTATATGGCACTATGTTTTGATTTGTCCACCATATTTGCTGTACGCTATTTCTCTCCCCGATTAATTATACTTGCATGATTATTTAACTAAGTACCCGTGTCTCACTGCAACCTGTCTCACCTATCACCTTCCTCCCCCATGACCTACCCCACCCTATGACCTGCTTGACCCTACTTCAACCTGTCTCACCTATTATCTTCCTCACTCATGACCTGACCTGACGTGCCCCCACAGAGACCGGTCATGTCAGTTGAACCCTGACCTCCGGGATGACATGGGCCTGGTATATCAACTCATCGTCACAGATTTCTCCAGGTGTGGAGTCGTCAAGAAAGATGTGAGTTTTATCTCATTGCCTCGTATGTTGTAACTCATTGATATCTACTTTCCATACATATGCTTAAATGCTTATAATACTGATTTATTTATTAATGAAGCTAGTAGAATGATAATGCTTATTATTTTTTATGTAAAATCCAAATGAAAACAATATGTGTAAACTACACCTAAGGATTGCTGTGCTTGTAATGTGTGTATGTGCCCTATTACCTATGTTATATCTTTATTTGACTCTTGAATACAATGGAAGACAACTAAAATATCAATGAATGCATAAATTCTGACTAGAAAAAAAAATTGCTTGTGAATTATATATTACGGAAAGAACTGTTTGCTCTCACAAAGACCCACAGAACTGTCAGAGAAATCAGGAACCCTTTCCGCAATATTAGCGATAGAAATAAGGGATTGCCTACCTGCAGATTCGTACCTCATGACCCTTGGATTGACCTAGTAACAAGAATAGCCTATGAAGCTATCGATTCCTAAATATGCAAATGCCTCTGTGACACACTGACAATAACATGAAAGTTGACAACTACTTACTGTAACAGAGAAGGTAGGCAAGCTATCTAGAACCCTGCAAAATATCCCCAAACTAGTAGAGCCTCCAGTAAGCTGTGAAGTTGTGAACCAGCTCATCCTACAAATTGTTGGCAATAGGCAACCCACCAAAGTTGTGTACCAGCACATCTTGCAACTTGCAGGCAACCTTAAGCTTTACTGCAGCACATTCAGCAATTTGCTGGCAACTCAGCTGCATGTCAGCATATCCTGTACCTTGCAGGCAAACCCAAGCTGTGTACCATCACGTTTTGCAAACTGCAAGCACCAACAAAGCTGTGGATTAGCACATCCAACATACTTTTGGCATCCCCAAAGCTGCACACACCTGCACCTGTCCCTGCACCTGCCACTAGAATCGTCGACTACTTCCTGTAGGAGAGCGATACCAAGAAGGATTAAAAGATCGAATGGCTAGTTGATCGGCCACAAAATGAGCAACCCTATATGACGTCACCTACAGCCAGTCCTGTGCACCTGCCTTTGCCACATCTGTAATAGACCCCAGACTCCCAGAGTAGGCCTAATTGTCAGAACCACCATCTCACCATCTGAGAGGTCTACGAAGTGTCATGGGCACTATTATCCTTCAAATTGTGGTGGGATTGGAGACCTAACTTGACAACCCCTATTTTCCTTCCATTTAGTAAACCTACAAAATAACAAACAAAATCTTACCAGTGTTTGACTTGAACTCATGCATTCCCATATTTTCAGTACCGGTACTACCTGTACTGCGGGGCAGGGGGCTAGGAATCCTCCTCCCCTTGTAAAATTCACCTACTAGACGAGACAGTAAGGGGCGGGGGAACGCGAAAGTGGTCCCGGATCCTAAGAACAGGAACTTTAAATGTTGTTTCTGTTCGGGCTCTGTCTCGAGTTGGCCACCCTCAGCTATGGGGTATGTGCCTGAGTATATTCATACATAAATACATACATACCTGTACTTGTCACTGATCTTGTGTTTTCTTTAATGGTTGTAAAGGGCTACGTGACGCTGCGAGTATGGTTTCCCAAACTGCAGGGTGTGGTGCTGGCAAACGATCAGGAGGTTATCATCATGTGCAAACCAGCCTCACCCACTGTTACACAGAACAGGGCAGCAGGCTTTGCTGGTGCACTGTGAGTATATTACCTTCCGTCAGTAAACTAATGCTGTCATAAACCTTTCAAAGCCATGTCGGACTGAATTGAGCCTTATTAATCATTTACAAAGTTTAATCTGTGTGTTCAGATATAATATACCTTGAATTTGGTTATTTTTCACTTTCAACATGGGGGACTTGTTACAGGCAGCTTTGCCTTTTGTCTCCTTCATACACATAGAAAACAAAATCAGGAGTTTATATGATCAACAGGGTATCATCATGTGTAAGCCAATTTTTTTTCTTTCTATCCAAAGATGATTTTATTTAGCTTAGGAAGGATATGTAAGCTAAAATTAATAGGTCTACAAACTATCACAGTTAACTTTTCAACTCTCACAGGTCACTCCACCGCTAAAAAAACTGTGTAATGGCATTATGTCAATCTGCATACAAAATTATAAGTGTGGATACATATTTGAATACATTTTATAAAAGCTATAGTGAATATTTTGCTCGGATAGGCCTACTTTTACTGCTGCTTAATATCGATGAAACATAAAAAAATAGGCCTATCCAGTTTATGCCGATTTCTACCATCAAACTTATAGAAATTAATGAGTGTTAAATTTAAACTTAAATCAACAAAGTTAGTAATTAGTGGAGTTGGTTTTAAGAAAACAAGCGTCAAAATTTGCAAAATAGTAAGAGTTATTGCTGGTTAATCTCCCAAAATTATTATTCTAAAACAGTAAATATTGCTATACAAAGATCAAGCTTCTGGAAAGTGCTGCCAGATCATAGTACCATACTGTACAGTGGTAATATTCTCTGTACTGTATTATTCCTGGTTTTAGTTCTGATCCAAAAGTCCAGTTGTTCCCCTATAATTCTTTCCAGATGTGCAGTAGGTCGCAAGACTGGTGTGGTGAAGGAAAAAATACATATAAACTAGCCTAGTACTGTATATACTTTTATACTGTGAGAGGCAGAGGGTTCAAATTATATAGGCCTATAATCCATTCATTATAAGTAGGTGAGAGATCTTAACTTATATCCTCCATAACTCACACTCTACTAGAGTAATCAAGTTAAGATTTCTACCATTTAGGGAGAGTTAGGCAGAATAGGTGTGGGAATTTACGTCCTATTTGTTCTATCCCTTTTTGAGGCAAGTAAATTGTTCCATAAATTTAATCTTTTTAGGGTCAATTATTGTGACTGTATTCTAAAATTTGACATCAATAATTTTAATCAAGCATTTTTAACTTGAAGTTTCTTGTATAACCTCTGCTTACTTTTTGTCTGTATTTATTGTTTTTTGTCTGGATTTATCGTTTATCTTTTTCTTTTTCTATTATTAATATTAATATTGATGATTTTTTAAATTTATTGTTCTTGTTAAAAGAGTACTCTTTGTTTAAATCTGTTGTTACTTCATATTTTGCAATTATTTGTCTTTATATTACAGTAAACTTCCGTTAATCCGAAGGGCAGCGGACCGGCCCTCGTTCGGATTAGTGGATTTTTCGGATTATCGGACTTTACCCCTATGAACCTGTGTATGACGAAAACATTGAGGCATTAGGCCACCCAAATGACACAATGGTGCACACACACATATCATATGTTCATGAAATAACTTCAAAAGTTTACCATTGTCATTGTAGCCTATTACCTACTTCAAAACATTCAGATTAATGATCAAAGGAATCTGCTGATATAAACGTCTTCTTCTTCTTCCGTCTACTAGCGAGTTTGTCTTGCTCTTGAAGATCAGATCAGATGTGGTTCGGGAAGTAATGCCTTAACAACGGCACTTCCCTGAGAGGTTCTTGTAATTTTCCTTTTGTGATTTTCCTTTTGTGACGTGCTCTGTTATATTATATTGTATTGAAAGCACCCTTGTCTTGTTGTCTTGAAAGCACCCTTGGGACGCTCCGATCACTGAACTATAAATAGTAGCGTATCGGAACGTCCAAAGGTGCGTTTTCAAGTTCAAGACTAATACGTCCAAAGGTGCGTTTTCAAGCTCAAGACTGAATGCGCTTGCAGAACATGCGGTTCAAGCCAGTAGCGCATCGGAGCGTCCCAAGGATGCGTTCAAGAGCAAAACAAACTCTCTAGCAGACGATGTGGAAGAAGAAGAAGAAGAAGAAGGTGTTTACGTTTATATCAGTAGCTTCCTTTGACCATTAATCTGAATGTTTTGAAGTAGGTAATAGGCTACAATGACAATGGTAAACTTTTAAAGTGAATTCATGAACATATGATATGTGTGTGCTCCATTATGTGTCATTTGAGTGGACTAATGCCTCAAAAAGGGGACTTTGGGACTTCTTGAAATTCGGACCATCGGGTGAATTCGGATTTGGCCTCAAATTGAAAAATTCGGACTATTGGGAGATTCGAATCATCGGTCGTCGGATTAACGGACTTTTACTGTATATGTATTCATTGTCGATAGTATCAATTGCTTACTTTTGCGATTTCCTTAGTTTATTTGTGCTATAAATGTAGGTTATTTGTAGGGTAGTTATTGATAGGGGTCACTTGAGGCATGCTATGCTTACAGGTACCTACCCGATAGCACTATCGTTAGTGAGTGCTGTACTGTATTTTATATATTATTTTGTAATAGTATAGATATCTTACTGTATATATGTTTACTGTATATATGGATGGAGTTATGAAAGAAATACTATCAAGAGCAGTGGATGTTGGTGTATCGCTGAAAAGGGAGGGAATTGAGTGGAAGCTACCTATACTGCTGTTTGCGGATGATACAGTTCTGATGAGTGATAATGAATGGGAGTTGCAGGGTCTGGTAAATGAGTTTGGAACAGTGTGCGAAAAACGGAATTTGAAGGTAAATACGGGGAAGAGCAAGGTTATGGTCTTCGAAAGGGGTGAAGTCACAGAGTGTGAGGTGAAGCTGAACGGTCAGGCTATGGAGATCGTCAACTCTTTTAAGTATCTGGGCAGTGTGTTGAGTAAAGATGGGACTATGGATGAAGAGGTGCGGGAGAGGGTACAACAGGGGAAGAGGGTTGTAGGAACGCTAAAAGCAGTAACAAGAAATAGGGTGGTCAGTATGAAAGTGAAGAAGTCCTTGCATGACAGTGTGGTAATCCCGACACTGACTTACGGAAGCGAAGCATGGACGTTGGTTGAGAGACTCAGACCAAGAGTGAGAGCAGTGGAAATGAATTACTTAAGGAGTGCGTGCGGAGTTACATGGAGGGATAGACAGACTAATGAGGAAGTAAGAAGGAGGTGTGGTGTGGAGGTAGATGTGCTGGAAAGTGTGAAAAGGAACAACTTGAGATGGTTCGGCCATATGGAACGTATGGAAAGCGAGAGAATGACTAAGAGGGTGTACGAGAGCGAGGTGGAGGGACAGAGGGGGAGAGGTAGACCGAATATGAGGTGGAAGGATGGAGTGAGGAACTACATGAACGAAGGCGGTGCTGGTTGGGGGGAGGGGCGTCGACTGACTGGGGACAGAGGTGCATGGGGGCGGTTCGTTCGTGGCCACCCCTTCGGGGATCACGGCGTCAGGCAATAGATAGATAGATAGATAGATATCTTATCAATATTTATATTTTGTACTATTGTTAATGTCTTGTCATGTTGCAAATTTGATTTTAAATAATATTTTGACATTTAACATGTAGTTTCTTTATTCATGCAGAGTTTAGTAAAATTTGCCAGAACGTCCCGGACTTCCCAAACTTGACTACTTACTTTAACGTGACGATAGTGCGTTGTTATATGTGCGATTAGTTTGCTTGGGAAACAGATTAACTTGCTCATGTAGTAATGTACACCCTATGTGGTGCATTGTGTTCTTTTATTTAATCATTTTCATTTTAGTAAGCGTTGTTTCCACATAGCGATTTTGATAATTTAATTTGACTTTATATTGTCCTTGTCCCAATTTTGGTTTGTTTAGTTTGCAAGTTTTACATTTTAAGTTACAAAGGATAGAAGTTAAGATCTCTCGCCTACTTATAATGATTGAACTATAGTTTATCTAGGTGGCCCTATTTAAATTGAACCCTCTGACTCCCACAGGTATTTCCAAAGCTGCACAACAGCTTTCAATGATAGGCTGACAAACTTAAATAACACCACCACATTACAACATTCCAGACCCTCAATAGGTCGGAAATCCGAGGGGGTGAAGGAGACTACTAGACGGCTTGAGTACGAGGTGGCACTACAGGGACTCTACAGGGCTCAAACAGGACTCCATACACACTATATTTCACTGTACTGTATTCTGGCTAACATTGGGCAGCTGACAATTGTACCCTCAGACACCTCCCCTAATCTTTCCAAAACTACATGAAATCGTCTAGTGATAGCAAGAATATAAGGGAGAGAGGCTTTGCGATACTGAAGAGGCTAACCTTTTAATTATCTTCTAAACTAAATAACAGTCTGATAGCCTGAACAATAAATTAAAATTATACTTAAGAGGCTGATTGCACCACTTTGGTGGTGCAATCAGCCTCTGGAGCAGTGGACCACTGGTTCCTATCTTCAGAAAATTCCTGTGCTTGGTATGCTTCCAGCCAGGGCCCCACTGGGCTAAATAAAATAGCAAAACAGTGGTGGCTTTCTAGGGCCTTTCCTAGCTGATGCTGAGAAGATTGGGTTCTAGTCATGCGGTGATGGGCTGGTCTATCAGAGTGAGAACTGAGCGATCTCTGCCATACCCATAGCTTACTCTTACTGTTCCTTTAACTTATATATTTTCTAGATCTCAAGTGACGGCGTCTTTTCCGTGGATTGACCTCCCAATCTACCAAGAGTGGAAGCCAAAGCGTCACATTTTTCCCTTGCCCCTCAACTTTCTCTTCATAATTGCTGAGGGGCACAGGGCCCTGGGTGGGGCTTTGGTTTCCCGGGCGTTTCCGCACCCTCCTCAGCTCCCCGCCATGGAGTGGCTTCGGTCACCCAGGCTTTATTGTGGTCGGCAGTGAGGGTTCTGTGGGGGCGCTCAGTTATGGCCTTGGAATTGCTCGAGGCCTTGGGGCTGTTCGGCCAGGCAGCTTGGGGAACAACAACAACAACAACAACAACAACAGTGGTGGAACTGCCATCCGGGTGAGGGACTGCTCTGGATCTGCTCCTTCAGTGTTCATGGTCATAATCCACTTAGTGGAAATGGCACTGTGGAGTGGGTCAGTCGGGGCATGTCTGGGAGCCTGGAGGCAGTTTCTGCCATGGCCATCCCTTTTGGGGTGCTTCCTCTGGAAGCGGGGTGTCAGATTTGATGATGATGATGATATACTATCTTATAAAAACTTTCCAGACCCGCAATAGGTCGCAAGTCCGGGGTAGTGAAGGAGACCCCTGGACGGCTGGAGTACGAGGTAGCACTGTACAGAGAGATCAGGGCCCGGGCTGGACTCCATGCCCACTCCCCGGTAGACCAGGCAGTACCCATTGGTTCCAAACTCCAGCTTAGGGCCACCATCAACACACACTCCAGTAAGGACAGATAGTAAATCCATTAATTTACCCCTTCATTCAGATGATTATTTATTTTTATTTTTTATAATTTTCTAGCAATCATCAGACGGCTTTATTTGTTTTACAGCCGATCTCTATGAATCAGAGGTAAATGAAGTCTTGACCATCCCTTTTATATCACAAAATCATTCCCAAGCTTAGTGAAATAGCATGAGGTATAATAATAATAATAATAATAATATTTATTCAGTTAGCAATTTACAGAGTTGGTACCACATAGTATGTTACAAATATGACATATACCAGCCTTGCATAATTCCAACTAAGGATAGCCCAATAAGGCCGTTAGGCGTATTTCCATTGGGGTAGCTTGAGAAGGAAGTCTTCTGACTGAAAGGAGTAATACCTGTACTGTTATTACATATTTAAAGCAATTTCAGACTTAATCTAATCTCTTGATTGCCACCATCAACACACACTCCAATAGGAGACATATTGTCACATACAATACAGTGGAGCCCCCATCCTAGCTGCTAATCGGTTCCGCAGAAATAGAGCTAGGATTGAAACAGCCAAGATCGGGGCACTGTTCTTATGGGGAAAATTCAATCGGATCCGTGCTCATGCCAAAATTTGCGTCTTTTTCTATTTTTTGCCTATGAAAACATGTTTTATTGTACATAAATTAAATGTTATGCATTATACTGTATCATATAATACACCATAGAATAAGTTTTTAATAACTAGAAAAAAAGACCCAAATCTAAACAATTACCGCACTTTTTCCCAGTGTTAGGCTATGAAAACATGTTTTTTGTCTAGGCTACATCAAGTAGCCTAGGCCTAAATCTTATGCATTGTAAATAATAATGTAGACATGGCTAAATGACAGTCCTAACCATAAATACTGTAGATTGGGGCATTGTTTCTATCATGCGAACATTTTTAGGCCTAGGTTCTAAATTCGTCCAGCCACCCCTCAAGTACCCATTTCGCCCCAAATACATCCAATAAATACATATTATGAGGAAAATACGTATAAATACGTATTATGAGAAGATTACTTACCACACAGACTTTATTATAAATCATTGTCATATTTAGCCTAGCCTAGGCTAACATCGGCTAGGCTAGGCATTTCAATCGCTTTCGTCCGAAATGGACTGGTCTCTGCTCTGTGTTTTGAGCATGAAATTCCTTCATTGCTACCACCAGGCCAACCATCCTATCACTAGATGTACTAGAGGTTATAATAAACACGAGAGATAAGGGGTTCAGGCACAAAAAAGCTTGCAAACGGTTGTTTTGTCAACACAGATACTAGCTAAACTGCAAGCGTCTGCTTAGTGATGACGTCATACAAAGATGGCGGCATCATGCGCATTTGACGATCGGATCTCGGATTCACTCGGATTTCGTCTCTAAACGGCAAGCACCTGGCAGATTCTTTTCGTTATGTTAAAACAAAATGATTGTTTTTGTTTGTTTTCTAGTTTTATGTCGAGTTTTTTGTTATTTTTGCTATTTCGGGTTTCGGCTGGGATTTTGATGCGAGAATTGAGGCTTTTGGCGCGAGAATTGAAATTGGGAATATTTGGTGTGTGCCACGAAATTTGAATCAGCGAAGACTGATGTAGCGAAAATGGGGACTCCACTGTAGTACGGTTATTATTATTTAAGTTATATCAAACTTAACCGACTTTTTTTCTATCCATGATATTATGTTTGAAATCAAATACGCAGAATTGAATTACACGTGATGTACGGTTGAATTTTCTTTGATTATACCCAATAACCAATTCTAAAACCAGTGTCATATCAGTAGCTTTACCGGGTATTGTATTGGTCTTGACTTTAGCTATAACTTTTAGGTGATGTCAAGCGATTTTTGCTTTGTATTCGTAATTTCATACTAATGGTAATCCAAATTCAGTAGAGGAATAATGGTATCCAGAAAACTTCCTGCATCTCTTCAAGTCACTTTTAAGTGTGCATGTATCGCAACCATATTCTAAGACCTAATTTCTATCAATCTAGCACCTACTCTCCGACACTAATGCGAGACATTAATTGTATGGTTTGTGAGTGAACAAAAATTGAGTATACAGGGATAATGGCTCGTCTTCTGAAGTTGACCCTGCTCATGTGGTGGATTTGGAGAGTGAACATTGTAAGTGGAGGTCCTGGAGGGGTCCCAAGAGAAAATATTGCAACTCATGATTGAAGCAGAGCGTATGATTATGTCAACAGTTATTTGGGATGGAAAAATTTGCAGCCAGGACACGTGCCTGATTAACTTGCTCATGTAGTGATGTACACCCTATCTGGTGGTTTTGTGTTCTTTTATATCATTAAAGCGTTATTTCCACATAGCAATTGATAAGTTATTTTGCCTTTACATTGTGTTGTCCCTGTTTTAGTTTGTTTATTTTCCAAGTTTTACAATATACTACCACAGGGAGTGAAGTTGGATGGTGAGCGCGGTTACTCGTCATCACAGTCATTAAGTAATTGTGTGTGTGATATGTTTCAGCGTGGAAGTACCTGAAGCTGATGGAGGTTACGGTATCCAGTGACCCCACCAATGCTCATGCTGACGGTCATGTGGCGCTGGTCAGGAACGGGTGAGTAGTTAATCCATATTCTGTATTTTATTTCTTACGGGAAAATTATAATTTCATAAATTTTTCTTACCCCATAGCACCCAATAAATCTTATGAACAGACTAGATTAAATTGGGTGACTGGTTTCATTTGACACCTACATTGAAATTATATGCGTTTGGTTAAGAATTTTGTTTACCTCAGTACGTACCTATAGTATGTATTTACCTAATTGTAGTTTACAGGAGTTGAGCCAAGCTCGTGTTGTCCCGTCTCTCAGTCTACTTTTTATCCAATTTTTTCTTGAAACTATGGATATTCCTTGCCCCTACCACCTCCTCCTCCAGCCCATTCCATTTGTCAATACATCTATAGGGGAAGCTAAACTTCCTGATATCGTTCTTGCAGGTAGGTCTTTTTACTTTGTAGCTGTGGCCTCTAGTTATTCCTGTATCCATAATTAATATATCCTCCCTATCCAGCCTCTCCAGTCCCCGGGTGCATTTGTACATCATTATCATGTCTTCCCTCTCTCTCCTCTCTTTTAGACTCGGTAGATTTAATTTGTCTAGTCTCCCTTCATATGGCAGTTCTCTGAGACTTGGAACCAATCTAGTAACTGTTCTCTGGATTCTTTCTAACTTGTGAATATGCTTCTTTAGATGCGGGGACCACACCACTGCTGCATACTCCAATCTTGGTCTAATCATACTCTTCATAATTTTCGCTACCATGGTCTCATCCAAGTAGTTCAGAGCAACTATCATATTCCCGGCCATTGCATACATTCCGCTAAAGAGCTTGTTAATATGTTTCTCTGGCGACAAATTATCTTGTATAATCAACCCTAAATCCTTTTCTTTTTCGGCCTTGCTAATTATATTATCTCCCATCCTGTACTCCCAATTTGGTCTATTCACACTTCTTCCCATATTTAACACATGGCATTTACTTATATTAAATTTCATTTTCCACTTGGTGCTCCATTCGTATATTTTATCTAAATCCCCTTGCAGCTCCTCACAACTACTTTTATTTGTTATTTGTCTCATAATTTTTACGTCATCTGCAAACATTGACATGTAGGAGTTTATGCCTATCGGCAGGTCATTCACGTACATAAGGAACATGAGAGGTGCCAACACAGATCCCTGCGGCACACCACTCTCAACTTTCCGCCACGATGAGTAAGTTCCTCTAATGTTGGTCCTCATTTCCCTATCTGTTAAATAGCTCTCCATCCATTTCAGCAAACTCCCCCTGACACATCCTAGCATCTCAAGCTTAGATAACAATCTCTTATGTGGTACCTTATCGAATGCTTTGGAAAGGTCTAAGTAGACGCAGTCCACCCATCCGCCTCTTTCTTGGAGTACATCTATCACCCTACTGTAATAACATAGCAAACTGGTAACACAAGATGTCCCTTCTCTGAATCCAAATTGCTTTGGGGGTTATTATCTTCTTTCTCCAACATTTTCATCCATCTCTTCCTAATTAGCTTTTCACAAATCTTGCATACAATACTAGTAAGTGAAACTGGTCTATAGTTTAGAGGGTCCTCAGGGTTTCCATTCTTGTATATCGGGATGATATTAGCTCTTTTCCATTCAACAGGAACCTGTCCTTTATCTAAGGAAGCTTGAATTATGTCCCTCACTGGCTCCACTAATTGCTCTGCACACTCCTTTAAAACCCAGGCAGACACTTCATCCGGTCCCATAGCTTTCCTTACTTCAAGTCCTCTCATCGCAGATAACAGCTCATCTCTAGTTATTTCAATCTTACTAAGACCACTCTCCAGTACTCCCGCCTGTGGTTCGTCAAAACCTTCCTCTCTAGTAAAAACTGACCCCAATTTGTTATTCATTACCTCGCACATGTCCGATACATTTTCATACGTCCTAGCATCAACTCTTAATTTATTAATTTGTTTCTTTACCTTCAACTTACTGTTTATATTATAAAATAATCTAGGATCACTTTCACATTTATTTACTATGTTCTTCTCATAGTTCATTTTAACTTGCCTAATTATGTTAACATATCTATTCCTCTCCTGTTTATATTTATTCCGATTACTCTCAGTGTTCCTTCTTCTTAATCTAGCCCAAGCTGCATCACGCCTACCCAAAGCTCTTTTGCATTTCAAATTAAACCAATCTTTCTGCTTAGTAAAATTTCCAGTTTTATATCTTGGGACAAACAGATTGGTTCCTACTCTATAAATTTCGAGGAATCTACTATATTTACCTTGTACGTCCTGTTCCTTCAAAATAAGATCCCAATCTACTCCCTCTAAATATCTTTTCAAGGATACATAATCAGCTTTACTATAATTTAATCTGTCATTTATGTAGCTATTGTCTAATCTATTAGCATTACTCGAGGTCAACTTCCATTTTAGTAATAGGTGATCACTTTTACCTACAGGACATAGATAGTTTATATCACTAATTTCGTGAGGATCCTTTGTAAAAATCAGATCGAGTTTAGAAGGTTCGTTATTACCCCTCATTCTTGTATTTTCCTTCACATGTTGTGCAAGTACATTTTCCGTAACCAACTCCACTAGCCGACTTCCCCAAGATCTCTGATTTGGCCCTGCATCTCCCGATTCCCAATCAACCTCACTACAGTTGAACTCTCCTACCAAGATCAATCGATTCTTCCTTAAAAGCAATCTTCTTAACGACTGAATCATATCCTCGACCATCTCCTCAAATTCCAACTCCCTCCATGCTCTGGTCTTTGGTGGCATGTAAGCTACTGCTATGTCTAGCTTTTTTCCTTCTATATCATTGAGTTCAACTGCCATTATTTCTGCCTTGTCATTATTTAACCCCACTTGCTTTGCTGTCATAGGGTTCTTAACTAATACTGCCACTCCACCTCCCCTTTTTCCCTTTCTATCATATCTCCATATATTTTATCCTTCACTAAACACTATATTGCTGTCAAAGTCCTGGTTCAGCTTTGTCTCCGTCAAACAGACTATCTGTGGTTGATCCTTTCTTAATATATCATCTAATTCTACCTTTTTACTGTTTATTCCATCTATATTAGTGTAGTAGCACAGTATATTGGAATCCTCCTCCTTGTTTCTCTTCCCTCCCTGCCTCCTATCAGGTTCACCTCCTCCTCCATCCCTTTCCTGACCTACCTCCACATTCCCTGCTATTTCTATTCTCCTCCCCCCCCCCCCTCCCGCCCCTCCCTCACCATCTCTCCGTCCTCGGGCTGATCCACTACCTGACTCACCGTCTCCATCCCCTGCTCCTCCCTCACCATCTCTCGGTCTTCGGTTTGATCCACTACCTGACTCACTGTCTCTATCTCCTGCTCCTCCCTCACTATCTCCTTGTCCCCGATTTGATCCACTACCTGACTCACTGTCTCCTTGTTCATTTCTCCTCGTATTTTCCGTTCTTTCTGACTCTGAGTGTACCACTTCTTTAGTTTCCCTTCCTTTACTCTCCAAAAAAAAATCCTTTTCTCCTCATCTGACAATTTTCGATTTTCATCGTCAGCCCTTGCTTGAACTTCTCTCAACTTTTCCCTTTCCTCTATGCTTAAGTCCTTTTTCACCCTAATATGTTTCATTCCAGTACAACTATTTAGCCTCCAGCTTACAATGGTTAATGCTTCAACCACTGACCTAGATTTAAACTCTGCTTTTATCGGTCTCATCTCACCCTTTTTATATCTTCCTAGCCGTCTTACTTCGTCCAGTTCTTTCCCCCAATCACATCCTTCGTCTAGACACTCCAATATTTTCTTTACTTTGTCCTCATACCTTCCCCTTCTTTCCCTCATATCTGCTAAATGTTCTTCAATGTCTCCAAAAATTATTATGCTTTTACCTCTATCTACTGTTTCCCTCACTACCTTTTCCTTGCTCTTCAAAACCTGCACTACATTCTTCTCAAACTCTCTTTTCTCTTTCTTCCACCTGCTCCTTCATGATTTCTTCCAATGCATCCACCTTAGCATTCCCCACCCTTGTCCACTCATTTTTCTCCTCACTTATTACTCCCTTTACTTTCTTACTTAAATGGCCCTCATACTCCTTTAGCTGCTCCTTGAGTGCCATGTTCTCTGCCTCCAGCTCATCTACTTTCCTTATCACAGCATCTAGGTTAGCAATTAATGGCCCATCTGCAGTTGCTACTGAACTGGCTCCACAAATTTCTGTCAGTGACTCCACCTTCACACCTATATCTCTCCTCCAATTCTCCATAACTCCCTTCCATCTTAACAGACCCATCATCTGTCTCTTCACCACAGTCAATTGATCCTCCACTTCATTACCCTCTGCCAGAAATCCCTCAAATTCATAGCTCTCTTCAACTCCCAATAAACTCTGCCTCCGTTTGCCTTGGCCGGCCATTGTTTATATTTATGTAGCCTACACTTAAAAATATACAAAACACTTAATAAAATTACAGTAAAATTAAACTACTACCTGGGATAAACCCAGGTAGCGCCGCCCCCGTTTGTGTCACCCTATCTTGAAAAAAGAATAAATGGAAAAAATAAATAGAAATGGGTGTTTGCGAGGTCACCACGAGCAGGTGGGGTACGACTTGATTACCTTCCTAAGAAGGTAACCCAACCGAGGTGTCGCAAGTATTAGGCAAAGATGAAATTGAAAACTTTAACCGTGTTTTGGGCCTTCAGCAGTAGCAGATACGTCACTCGGAAAACTAAACCTCATTGGTTACGATACTGCCACTGCGCAAAGCAGTGTTCCACTTAATAATATATAAACCCTTCCTCCTACCCCCTTCCCTAATAAATAATAATAAATAATCATGTAGATAGGTAAATAAATAAACACTACTCCACTTCTTTTCTCCACCCCCATTATTTCCCTGCATTGACTAATTTTGAGGCTCCTCCCATATTCACAAATCAATATGAAGTTGTTGTTGTTGTTGTTCCCCAAGCTGCCTGGCCGAACAGCCCCAAGGCTCCGAGCAATTCCAAGGCCATAACCGAGTGCCCCCACAGAACCCTCCCCGCCGACCACAATAAAGCCTGGGTGACCGAAGCCACTCCATGGCGGGGGGCTGAGGAGGGTGCGGAAACGCCCGGGAAACCAAAGCCCCACCCAGGGCCCTGTGCCCCTCAGCAATTATGAAGAGAAAGTTGAGGGGCAAGGGAAAAATGTGACGCTTTGGCTTCCAATCTTGGTAGATTGGGAGGTCAATGCACGGAAGAGACGCCGTCACTTGAGATCTAGAAAATATATAAGTTAAAGGAAAAGTCAGAGTAAGCTATGGGTATGGCAGAGATTGCTCAGCTCTCACTCTGATAGACCAGCCCATCACCACATGACTAGAACCCAATCCTCTCAGCATCAGCTAGAAAAGGCCCTAGAAAGCCACCTTTGGCGGGGGGATAGCTCCCCTATTTCAACCCCTTTCGGGGTTGGGCACCCGCCCTCAATATGAAGTAGCTGTGGTCTGTAATAAACTTGCAATCAGACATCGGGGGAATTATTTAATTCTCAAAAGTTTCACTATCCCACGACACTCAAAACAGGCAACATTACAGATATTAGAAAAAACTGTGCTACCGACTTCCCCCAAAAAAGGAAAAATGGGGTAAGTGCCAGAGTACATACATACATACACACACACATACATACATTCATACAGTACATACATTTATTTATTTATGTTTTTTTAATATATTTCTTTCTTTTGACTTTATTTGTTTATTTATATATTTAGTTTGTTATTTTATATATTTATTTTACTTTGTGTTTGTAGACCTGGAGAAGGCCTTTGACAGGGTGTGGCTAGAGATGTTCAGTGGGCTATAAGGAAACTTAGTGTGGAAGAGTGGCTGGTGCGTGTGATAATGAAGATGTATGAGGATTTGTGAACTGCGGTGAGGGTGAAAGGTGTACTGAGTGAGGAGTTCACAGTCCATGTTAGAGTTCATCAGGGTTCAGTGTTAAGCCCCTCCTCTTTATTATGGTCCTGGAGGCACTGTCTAGAGATTTTAGATCCGGACTCCCGTGGGAACTGTTTTATGCATACGATTTAGTCCTAATAGCTGACAATGTGCAAGAAGCTGAGGCCAAATTCAGAAGATGGAGAGAGGGCATGGCGAGCAAGGGTTTAACCCGTGGAGCCCCGGCTAGTTTTGTAATGTTTGTTCACCAGAACCCGGCCGGTTTTCAAAAATATTTTTTATTCCAGAAACAATAGCGAATGGGTTAGGAATGAAGGAAAAACCATGAAAAACCGCTCAAAAAGCTTTAAAAATGGTCCTACAGAGCCCCCGAAAACGTATTTTACAAGAGTAAAAAATTGAAGGCAATTACCCCAAAAAAACAGGTTATTGCGCGCTCACGCGCACGCACGTGGACTTTGAGTGGTTTCAACCATCGGCACGGTTGCGTGGGATACGTACACAGTTCCCATACAAATCTGAGCCCTCTTGAGTGGCTACACTTGAGGTTACGGTCGGCGCAATTAGGGTGACGCGTCAGGCGCGTCTCTGGGGCTGTTCGTTACATACATCGCCGATGCGTCAGACGCGTCGCTGGGGCTGTACGGGTTAAGAGTCAATATTAACAAAACCAAGGTTATGCATTGTAGATTGAGACGAGGCAATGTGGAAAAGAGTGGTGCATACCCATGTGCAGTGTGTGGAAAGGGTGTGGGCGCTAACTCGATTCGGTGTAGCATCTGTCGATGTTGGATGCATCATGGGAGTAAGCACTGTAGTAGAATAAAAGGACCCCTGCCGAAGGATAAGTCAGAAATCGAGAAATTTGAGTGTGTAGTGTGCAAGGGCGAGCTTGTGTTAAATGATTATCCTGTGGCTGTGAATTTTGGAAATGAGTCATTTGAGATGGTGGACAAGTTTTGTTACCTAGGAGATAACCATCTCTGCCGGTGGTGGGGCCGAGGCTGCCACTGTTGCTAGAATTAGATGTGGCTGGGGGAAGTTCAGAGAACTGCTGCCAATTCTGACCATGAAAAGAATGCCTCTCCCCCTGAAGGGAAAGGTGTATGCCTCATGTGTTAGAAGTGCAATTACGTATGCCTCAGAAACATGGGCCGTTAAAGTAGAGGATGTCAAGTTTGTCAACAGAATGGAACGTAATGAGATGAGAATGGTGAGATGGATGTGTGGGGCCAGGCTACAGGATAGAATAACAAATGATGAGCTGAGGAGACGTTTAGGTATAAAGAGTATTAGCGAGGAGATGCATACAAGTAGACTGGGATGGTCTGGGCATGTGGAGAGAATGGATGAACAAAATTGGGTGAAAAGATGCAGGTCTGTGATTGTGGAGGGAGCTGCACCAAGGGGTGGACCGAGGAAGACCTGGGATCGGACTATACCGGTACGTGCCGATCTCAAATTTAAAAAACTTGACAAGTGAAGCAGCCCTTAACAGGGTTGCCTGGATCGCCGCCATTAGGACAAGAGACTGAAACTAAACGTATGTGTGGAGCACTCAGTCTTAAAATGTTATGTATATACAGTATGTATGTATGTATTTACTTATTTATTTTTTGGTGGAGATGTCGCCACCCGGACTTCACCTCCATCGTGCCCCAGCAGCCCCACCGACCCAAGGAGGACCCGGGTCAGGTGAGGCTGGACTTTGAGGCCTTCATGTTGGACTCCAGGATGACCAGCTCTTCACAACTCTGGATCCACGCCACCATCAAGGCCTGCATCAACTCCAATGACTGTTTGCCGGTTAGTGATGTCTTAGTGGCTTAAGCTGGTGTCACACAAGCTAGTTATCCACCAATTCTTACTAGCAATTTTAGTCGGCAGCTTCAAAATTGCAGTTTCATAATAATTAAACTACCTGGTATAATCTAGTTTCCAATTCAATTGCAAAAATAAACCTCATAGTGCAATTAGTTTGCTTGGGAACCAGATTAACTTGCTCAGTAATGTAGGGTAGAAGCGTTAGTATCCGATCACTGTGTTAGTATCCAATCACTTTCAGTTTTTAGTGCAAAAAAAATGCTACTAACAAAACTATAAAAGACACAGTATTAACCTTATATACAGAATATAGAGCTATGAAAGCTAAGTATTTTGTGAAAAAAATAAATTAAATGGATAATTAGTTTAGCTTCTACCGTACACCGTATGTAAACAACTGTAATGTTTCTTCCGATTCTTACGTACGCATAAGGAAATTACTTTTTTTGTCAGCTTAAAAATTATCTCTATATTTATTCTTTTCAAAATATATGATAATATATTGTAGTGGAATGTTGGAATAACACATGGAAAATGAAGGTAGTTGATTATATTTCAAATGAGTTTGACAAGGAGAGGTGCTTGGATACTAAACCCAAAATCCTTGATGTGTTAGTATCCGATCACAAAATATTTTCCTTTCTAAATGCTTCACTTTATGCTACATATTATTATTTTTAATTTTACATGTCTTACAGGATTAATAATTTCCCTAGCAGCTATATTTTGTCATATAATGTGGTGTGTTAGTATCCGATCACTGATCCACCACTGTGGTCGATCAGTCGACCACAGTGGTCAATCGGTTGTTGTTGTTGTTGTTGTTCCCCAAGCTGCCTGGCCGAACAGCCCCAAGGCCCCAAGCAATTCCAAGGCCATAACCGAGCGCCCCCACAGAACCCTCCCTGCCGACCACAATAAAGCCTGGGTGACCGAAGCCACTCCATGGCGGGGAGCTGAGGAGGGTGCGGAAACGCCCGGGAAACCAAAGCCCCACCCAGGGCCCTGTGCCCCTCAGCAATTATGAAGAGAAAGTTGAGGGGCAAGGGAAAAATATGACGCTTTGGCTTCCAATCTTGGTAGATTGGGAGGTCAATCCACGGAAAAGACGCCGTCACTTGAGATCTAGAAAATATATAAGTTAAAGGAACAGTCAGAGTAAGCTATGGGTATGGCAGAGATCGCTCAGTTCTCACTCTGATAGACCAGCCCATCACCACATGACTAGAACCCAATCCTCTCAGCATCAGCTAGGAAAGGCCCTAGAAAGCCGCCTTTGGCGGGGGGATAGCTCCCCTATTTCAACCCCTTTCGGGGTCGGGCACCCGCCTTGGTCAATCGGTTGACCACAGTGGTGGATCAGTTGACCACAGTGGTCAACCAGTCGACCACAGTGGTGGATCAGTGATCGGATACTAACACACCACATTATATAACAAAATATAGGTGCTAGGGAAATTATTAATCCTGTAAGACATGTAAAATTAAAAATAATAATATGTAGCATAAAGTGAAGCATTTAGAAAGGAAAATATTTTGTGATCGGATACTAACACATCAAGGATTTTGGGTTTAGTATCCAATCACCTCTCCTTGTCAAACTCATTTGCAATATAATCAACTATCTTCATTTTCCATGTGTTATTCCAACATTCCACTACAATATATTTCATATATTTTGAAAAGAATAAATATAGAGATAATTTTTAAGCTGACAAAAAACGTAATTTCCTTATGCGTTGCCGTTAGAATCGGAAGAAAAATTACAGTTGTTTACATTCGGTGTACGGTAGAAGCTAAACTTTATTAATTTAATTTCTTTTTTCACACAATACTTAGCTTTCATAGCTCTATATTCTGTATATAAGGTTAATATTGTATCTTTTATAGTTTTGTTAGTAGCAGTTTTTTTGCATGTAACATAAAGTGAAGCATTTTGAAAGGAAAATATTTTGTGATCGGATACTAACGCATCAAGGATTTAGGGTTTAGTATCCAATCACCTCTCCTTGTCAATATATTATCATATATTTAAAAAGGACAAATAAAGAGAGATATTTTGTAAGCTGATAAAAAAGTAATTTCCTTACGGGTTGCAGTAAGAAACGGGAGAAAAATTACAATTGCGATCTATTGTGTCTGAAAGGGTTTATCAGAATAAAGTATCCTAGCCATTAAAATCATTATTTGTATGTAAAGGGGTACCAATACTGATAGTTTTCTATTTGTTATCATTACAAGTTAATAAATCATTAGTATCATCTTTATTCATCTTTTAGGGTTTTTTCCAAATTTTGTTTGTTTTGCTTAATTTCGTCATTAACCCGGGAACTGCAGGAAGACTCTTAAGAGTTCCCCCGGCGGACTGCGGGAAGACTCTTAACCCGTTGAGCCCCGGCTAGTTATAATATTTTGTTCACCCCAGTCCCAAGCCATTTTCACTTCTTTTTTTTGTTTGCTAAAATGGAAGACAAGGATGAGAAATGAAAAAAAAATAAAATAAAAAAAATCACCTCGGATATTTTTTTTTTGGGGGGGGGAGCCTCAAAAAATTTGTTTGAGCCAAAATGGAAGAGAATAGTGAGAAATGAATAAAAAAATAAAAAAAAATCACCTCGGTCATTTGGGGGGCGGGGGGTCGAAAGTTCGTCTCCCCCGCATGACCACCCGCCCGGGAGCACTAGGGTGAAAACTGAGTATGGCATTGTACGGCATACATCCTAAGGAGTGTCTCACATAAATCTCAACCCTCTAGCTCCCATACGACCGGAGTAATGAAGGTTCAAAGTGGCGGTGAACTAAGGGTGTAAAGTATCCCCACTAAGCCCACCACCACCGACCGCGCGGCTGTCTTGGCCCGCTCACACCTACCGGCCCGGCTCCCACACACACTACGGTACCTCCCCCTCCTATTCTCCCACCATTTCCTACCTTACGAGCCACGTAAATTATTTTAATATGCCGGACGCACATGATGCGTCGCTGGGAGTTGGTGATAACAAACTGCCGATGCATCACGTGCGACGCTGGGTCTCAATGGGTTAAGAGTCAGAGAAAAAAAAAAATCAACTTTAAACATATTTTTATTTTTATTTATTTATTTTTTTTGGCCCCTGGGCCATTCAAAATATCACTCCTCTACCTCCCCTCCTTCAGTTATCACCTATTTTCCCTGTTATTCCCTTATTCTGAGGTATATTTTCGTGCTAACATTAGCGAAAAGCAGGGCATTGTCATCTCTGTTAGCAAGCGAGTGCAAGAGAGAGAGAGAGAGTATCGATCGACTGTGTCTCAGTGGCCTTGGGGGAAATTGGCGGGAAAGCAGGTTGCCTCACCCATACATTATATAACTCCCGGCCTGTATCTCCGATTTTGACCATCCAAACGCTGTTTTCACTCGTTTTATTGTTGTTTCAGGTTAATACCTTTATAATCAACCCATAATAGGCGCGTATGGATAAGTATTAATGCTATTTATGGTAAAATGAATATTTTAGTGATGGAAACAGCTCAAATACGTCAGCACAGGCGGACGTTTCTAATTACCCCCATGCGCACTTCTTAGGTTAAGGGCAAAATAAAGGTTATATTTTGAAATAAATTAGACTAAATGTAGGTTTTATGTTGCAAAATAATATACTAAAGGGAATAGGTATAATATATATATTTTGATTATTAACCCTTAAAAAGCGGCTCACCACATAAGTCGTTTTTAATAAAGCTGGACTATGTGGCGGCGCTCGACATAGGTCGAGTGGCAATTTCAGCACGTAATGTTGCTGAGAGAGAGAGACAAGTGGTGGCAGGAGACTAGCGAGCGTATGACTGCTCCAGACCACCGCGGCGAACCTACTGACACGAATCTCAGCTCCCTCCTCCCTCTCTCACTCGCTACATACTGAATTATATGGGGAAAGTACCGAATTATATGCTTTTTGCACTCGCGTTGCACGGTTATTGCAAGAAAACTATCCATCATACAAGGATCGTTATGGTGTCATTCGAAAGCTCTGTTTATGCCCTTTCAGGGATAGATACTTGTTTTACGTTCTGGGTCTTATTTAGGCATGAAAATGATCACGTAAACAGCCCTATTTTGGCTAAAAACACCCCGCTGGGCGGTACATATAAATAAACCGCATAGGCCGCTAAAGAAGGGTTAATGGTACGTGATTGGAATTAGCTGTCAAGTGATTGGACTTAGCGGTATTACCATTAAGTCCAATCAGGTAATATAAAAATATATATAAAAAAAAATATGTTTCACAGACACTTGACATTACTCTTAATATAATGGGAGATGGGCTGGTCTATCAGAGTGAGAACTGAGCGATCTCTGCCATACCCATAGCTTACTCTGACTGTTCCTTTTACTTATATATTTTCTAGATCTCAAGTGACGGCGTCTCTTCCGTGGATTGACCTCCCAATCTACCAAGATTGGAAGCCAAAGCGTCACATTTTTCCTTTGCCCCTCAACTTTCTCTTCATAATTGCTGAGGGGCACAGGACCCTGGGTGGGGCTTTGGTTTCCCGGGCATTTCCGCACCCTCCTCAGCTCCCCGCCATGGAGTGGCTTCGGTCACCCAGGCTTTATTGTGGTCGGCAGGGAGGGTTCTGTGGGGGCGCTCGGTTATGGCCTTGGCCTTGCTCGGGGCCTTGGGGCTGTTCGGCCAGGCAGCTTGGGGAACAACAACAACAACAACAACAACTCTTAATATAAACTTTCATTATTGGTGTGGGTGTTAAAGGGTAAACAAGAGTATTTTTGTATTTAATTCTTGTTGAAATTGGCAGCCAAAATCAGTATATAGCACTTTTTGATTGGATACTAACGATCCTACCCTACACCCTATGTGGTGGATTGTGTTCTTTCATTTCATAAATTTTATTTTAGTAAGCGTTGTTTCCACATAGCGATTTTGATATGTTGTTTTGACTTTATATTGTCTTTGTCCCAGTTTTGGTTTGACTTTGTTTGCAAGTTTTACATTTTAATTAGTACAAGATAGAACTTGTTACTGGAAAATTTACGAAAAAGGCGTTTGTGTGACGCCGGTTTAATAGTTCTTCTAATGCATTTCCTTTCCTGCTTTGATATGCAGATATTTCAGTTACATACCGGTACTTTCTTTTATCCATTGTTCTATGAGCTTCAAGTGTCATTTTGTTTTGGATCCATGCAAGGCCTGCATCAACGCCAATGACTGTTTGGTGGGTAGTTATGTTTATTGGTCTTATGTTATTTGCAACACCAATATCTATTTTCTTGACTTCTCTAAAATCTTCACATTTTCTTTTTCTTCTGTTGATTGATAATATTTGGAATGGTGCAGCTAGAAGAATGGGTAATAGAGTGGGAATCTACATGATTATGTCTACTTAAATTACTAAAATTCACATTGTCATATTAAAGCACATATATGTTTAAAAGATGTAGTATTTGACTTCCTATTTCCTTCTCTTCACAGGAATTTTGCTTGGACTTATATCAACCATCTGGGCACGGCCGCAGAAAACGTCACAGTACAACATACCTCGCTGAAGCGCCCTTGGGTCCCGTCTTCCCCACCATAGTGCAAGGCCGCGTCACATCATTCGCTGAAAACATACCCCACAACTGTACCTACCCTCACATTCATAACGATACTCGTACATACACTCACAACCACAATCACACCCACAACCATAACCGCACTGTCATCCACAACCACAATCACACCAGCTCTCAACCCAAAACCCACACTCTGCATCAGTCAGACTCAAAGGTGAGAATATTTACAGTAGCTCTAGAAATAGTCTTGAAGCTAATTACATTCTTAATAATTATAAACTGTAGACTCTAGGGTGTGCTACATGAGCAATAATGGCGGCAGACTGAATAGGAACAAGGCTATCTTTACCCCTCCCCCCCCCAGGGGGTAAGAGGGCCTTCACCTATGGTGGAGGAAAAAAAGAATATGCCTCACACATCCTACTGTGTGTCGTACAAGGCGCCTAATAGGGGGGATGGCGTTAGACTTGCGAACCAACAGCCATCGCTAGACAATGAAGCCTTGTTATTGGCGCTGGCATTGTTTTCATATGACAGTGCTGTGACAGGGCTTCATTGTTCTAGCTCCAAGTTGCCTAATGGCAGCACACTGGCGGTGGATGTCGCTCCCTCTGGACCCGGACCTGCCGCTTTGGGCCCAACCTAGACTAAATGGATCCAGAGGGTACAGTGCGTAGTGTTACCCCGGACTGGGTGGGTGCCCAACCCCGAAAGGAGTTGAAATAGGGGAGCTATCCCCCCGCCAAAGGCGGCTTTCTAGGGCCTTTCCTAGCTGATGCTGAGAGGATTGGGTTCTAGTCATGTGGTGATGGGCTGGTCTATCCGAGTGAGAACTGAGCGATCTCTGCCATACCCATAGCTTACTCTGACTGTTCCTTTTACTTCTATATCTTCTAGATCTCAAGTGGCGGCGTCTTTTCCGTGGATTGACCTCCCTACTGCCAACCTAGAAGTTGGCAGATTGGGAGCCAAAGCATCACATTTTTCCCATACCCCTCAACTTTCCCTTCATAATTGCTGAGGGGCACAGGGCCTTGGGTGGGGCTTTGGTTTCCCGGGCGTTTCCGCACCTTCCTCAGCTCCCTGCCTTGGAGTGGCTTCGGTCACCCGGGCTTTGTTAGTGGTAAGCAGGGAGGATTTTGTGGGGGCGCTCGTTTATGGCCTTGCTCGAGGCCTTGGGGCTGTTCGGCCAGACAGCCTAGGGAACAACAACAACAACAACAACAACCCCGGACTGGCACTTTCCGCCCAATAGTATAGGGGCCCAAACCTGGTGGTAGCGCTCCAGGAGGCTGCCCTGTCATTGGGCGAAAAATACCGGACCAGTCGTAGTGCCGTGTACGCGCATGGGGTGCGTCCCTGCGGCTGATTCTGGTGGGGCGCACGAGGCCACTGGATCCTACCCCCTTGTAATCTCTTGGGGGAAGGTGCTGGGAATGGTCCCGGGGTAGACTGGAGCCGGAGTTCTGGGGGGAGTGATGCCCATTTGCCAGCCAATTTACCGAATATGACAACCTAAAGAGAAACAACATAAGTCGCCCATTTGCCAGCCAATTTACCGAATATGACAACCTAAACCTAAAGAGAAACAACGTTAGTCCGATGATCCAAAACCGCACAGGATAAGGACAAATGCCTCCCACATGCGGCTGATTCTGGTGGGGCGCACCGAGGCCACTGGATCCTACCCCCTTGTAATCTCTTGGGGGAAGGTGCTGGGAATGGTCCCGGGGTAGACTGGAGCCGGAGTTCTGGGGGGAGTGATGCCCATTTGCCAGCCAATTTACCGAATATGACAACCTAAAGAGAAACAACATAAGTCGCCCATTTGCCAGCCAATTTACCGAATATGACAACCTAAACCTAAAGAGAAACAACGTAAGTCCGATGATCCAAAACCGCACAGGATAAGGACAAATGCCTCCCACAATCTCAGACTTGCTAGTGTGAATGTTGGCAGTTTGAATCTGCGTGCAAATGAAGTGGCTGAGATGTGTGAGAGGAGGCGAGTGGACGTCTGCTGTTTCCAGGAAATACTCTGGAAAGGGCCTGGGGTACAGTGGGTTGTTGGAAGAAAGAAAAGATATAGGATCTACTGGAAGGGGGTGGAGACTGATAAAGCGAAAGGAGGAGTGGGTGTTCTGGTAGCTGAAGAGCTGGCGGAAAGTGTGCTTCAGATTACGAGAGTTGGTAAAAGGCTGATTGTTTTGAAGTTGAAAGTTGGTGAAAGAGTTCTAAACGTGATATCTGCATATGCTCCACAGGCTGGCCTACAGAAAGAGATAAAAGAGAACTTCTGGAATGACACCGTCAGTGTCATTTCGGGCCTCTTGGAGAATGAAATAACAATCCTGGGAGGGGACCTGAATGGTCACGTGGGAGCATCTGCAGATGGATACGAGGGAGTGCATGGAGGAAATGGTTACGGAAGGAGGAATCTGGAAGGCGAATATATACTGGAGTCCTGCGTTGCACTCAACATGGTTGTATGTAACACGAAGTTCAAGAAATGACAGAACCATCTGGTCACATATAACTCTGGGGTCTCCAGTAGCCAGGTAGATTACTTTTTGGTTAACAGGAAAGACTGGAAACTGGTTCGAGATGTAAAGGTCATCCCGAGCGAAGAATGTATCCCCCCACCATAAGCTACTGGTGTGCGACATGAGCTTATACAGAGATCCTAAGCGCAAGAAGGAAAGTGTGGCTGCTGAAGAACAAGGAAGTTAGAGATAGGTTTCATAGTGAACTGGAGGAAATTAATAGAAATAAGGAAGCCAGGCCTATCGATGTAAATAGTCAATGGAATTTTCTTAAGCATAGCCTTCTCGCTGCCACTGACAAAGTCTGTGGGAAAACAAAGGGTCACCCCAGGAATAAGACCTCCTGGTGGTGAAACGATGAGGTAGAACATGTTATGAAAGAGAAAAGGAGATGCTTCAAAGCATGGAAGGAGGGAAACAGCAAGGAGGAATACCAGGCAGCTAAACGAACTGCCAAAAGAGTTATTTACAATGCTAAAAATCGCATTAATTAAGGACCTGGTCCTCGAACAAGTGTGTAACACTGACAATCCCAATGGGATCTTCAACCTAGCTAGGCGAGTTAAAAATTACAGTAGGGATATTATAGGTGAACAGTGTGTTAGAAACGATAATGGGAAGATTGTGTATGCAGAAAATTAAATCAGAGAAGCATGGAAGGCACACTGAACGATTGCTAAATGTAGAGTTTGAATGGGATAAGGAACAGCTTAGTATCGAAAAACCAATATCTGGATCCCCTCCTTTGATAGCACCAGCTGTAGTGAGCGACGCAATCAATAAAATGAAGGACGGTAAAGCTCCAGGGTGCTCTGACATTGTCGCTGAGATGATAAAAGCCTCAGGGGAGACTGGTGTCAACTTAGTCACTGAGTTGATAAACACCATTATTAAAGATGAGAAAATCCCTGAGGATTGGCAAAAAAGTGTAATTGTAAATATTATATACAAAGGAAAAGGGGATGCGCTAGACAGAGGTAATTATAGGGGCCTGAAAATGCTTGACCAAATCATGAAGTTCTGTGAGAAGAGTCTTTGAGGGTTTGATCAGGCAAAGCATCTCCATTGATGATATGCAGTTTGGTTTTATGCCAGGATGTGGTACAACCGATTCTATCTTCATAGTCAGGCAGATACAGGAAAGATACTTACTAAAAGGCAGGGATCTTTACTTTGTGTAAAGTAGACTGGGATGGTATGGACATGTGGAGAGAATGGATGAACAAAATTGGGTGAAAAAATGCAGGTCTGTGATTGTGGAGGGAGCTGCACTAAGGGGTGGACCGAGGAAGACCTGGGATCGGACTATACGTGCCGATCTCAAATCCAAAAAACTTGACAAGTGAAACAGCCCTTAAAGGTGGGGGCTCATGGGTTGAGATAAACATGGAATGATAATCGCCAAGCTGTACATAATTATCTTGCAAAATGCAATGGCACTGAAATAATTATTAACAATGGTATAAAGGATTTTGTGGATCGTCTATACCGGGCCTGTGACGTCACAAGAGTGCAAGTCCACCATCCAGTCTAGGCTAAGGATACTGGTGTGACGTCACTATGACGTCACAGGCCCGGTATAGACGATCCGCAAAATCCTTTATACCATTGTTAATTTTTATTTCGGTGACATTGCATTTTACAAGATAATTATATGCAGGTTGGCGATTATCATTCCATGTTTACCTCAACCCATGAGCCCCCACCTTTAACAGGGTTGCCTGGAACGCCGCCATTAGGACAAGAGACTGAAACTGCACGTATGTGTGGAGCACTCAGTCTTAAAATGTTATGTATCTATGTACCTGGAGAAGGCCTTTGACAGGGTGCCTAGAGATGTTGTGCAGTGGGCTATGAGGAAACTTGGTGTGGAAGAGTGGCTGGTGCATGTGATAATGAAGATGTATGAGGATTCGCGAACTGTGGTGAGGGTGAAAGGTGTACTGAGTGATGAGTTCACAGTCCGTGTTGGAGTTCATCAGGGTTCAGTGTTAAGCCCCCTCCTCTTTTTTATGGTCCTGGAGGCACTGTCTAGAGCTTTTAGAGGTGGACTCCTGTGGGAACTGTTTTATGCAGACGATTTAGTCCTAATAGCTGACAATATGGAAGATGCTGAGGCCAAATTCAGAAGATGGAGAGAGGGCATGGCGAGCAAGGGTTTAATAGTCAATATTAACAAAACCAAGGTTATGCATTGTAGATTGAGACGAGGCAATATGGAAAAGAGCGGTGAATACCAAAGTGCAGTGTGTGGAAAGGGTGTGGGCGCTAACTTGATTCGATGTAGCATCTGTCGATGTTGGGTACATTATGGGAGTAAGCGCTGTAGTAGAATAAAAGGACCCCCTGCCGAAGGATAAGTCAGAAATAGAGAAATTTGAGTGCATAGTGTGCAAAGGCGAGCTTGTGTTAAGTGATGATCCTGTGGCTGTGAACTTTGGTAATGAGTCATTGGAGCTGGTGGGCAAGTTTTGTTACCTAGGAGATACCATCTCTGCCGGTGGTGGGGCCGAGGCTGCCACTGTCGCTATAATTAGATGTGGCTGGGGGAAGTTCAGAGAACTGCTGCCAATTCTGACCATGAAAAGAATGCCTCTCCCCTGAAGGGAAAGGTGTATGCCTCATGTGCTATAAGTGCAATGACGTATGCCTCAGAAACATGGGCCGTTAAAGTAGAGGATGTCAACAGAATGGAACGTAATGAGATGAGAATGGCGAGATGGATGTGTGGGCCACAGGCTGCAGGATAGAATAACAAATTTCTTACAGTTTCTTACAGTAGATCCTCTGGAAAAAGGCAAACTAGGTCTGTGCAAATGATGAGATGAGGAGATGCGTACAAGTAGACTGGGATGGTATGGACATGTGGAGAGAATGGATGAAAAAATGCAGGTCTGTGATTGTGGAGGGAGCTGCACCAAGGGGTGGACCGAGGAAGACCTGGGATCGGACTATGCGTGCCGATCTCAAATTCAAAAACTTGACAAGTGAAGCAGCCCTTAACCCGGCAACGGCGAGAAAGCTCATAAGAAGTTTTACTGGGCGAGGGCGGCAAAGCTCTTAAGAGGGAGGTCTAAAAAAAAAACATTTAAACAGCCGCAGTAGCACTTTTTTTTTTTTTTTTTCCCTATACCTCATATCACTCTTCCACATCCCCTCCTTCCCCCCTTTCCCTTCAATTATCACCTATTTTCCCTGTTATTCCCTAATTCATTGGTATATTTTTGTGCTAACATTAACAAAATGTGTGGAGGATGTGCTTACGTGCCTAGCGAGTGTGGCTTGAGGCCTCGTGGAGGGAGGGGTTGCCTCAATTTGCTCCATAATTCATGAATGGGCTGCTCCATGTATATTCGCAATTTTGACCAGAAAAATTATATTTTCACTTGTTTTATTGTTGTTACAGGTTACTATCTTCATAGTGAAGGTAAAATAGGCTCATATGAATAAGTAATAACGATATTTATCGTAAAATGACGATTATAGGCCTGAATGGAGCCTATTATGCTCGCCCATGGGCATCGAGTTCAATACCCCCCCCTCGCCGTTTATAAGAACATAAGAACATAAGAAAATGGGAGTCTGCAGAAAGCCGATTGGCCTAAGCAAGGCAGATCCCTGTCCCACACAACCCCAAATCAATTACAAAGCCCAATTATAGGCTCAACACTCTAATACCCTGAGGATCATCTTATCAAAACGGTTAGAGATTAACGCAGGATTATGGGGGTCTGCAGAGCGCTGATTGGCCCAACCCGGCTGATCCCCCTTCACACCCAACCCTTCTCGTCCATATGCTTATCCAATTTTATCTTAAAGCT
This sequence comes from Paralithodes platypus, assembly GCA_032716605.1. NCBI lineage: Eukaryota > Metazoa > Arthropoda > Malacostraca > Decapoda > Lithodidae > Paralithodes > Paralithodes platypus. The sequence goes on along the minus strand of CM064547.1, from coordinate 52,665,658 downwards.
CCCTACAGTTTTAGATCCCACTATAGCACTTGGTAGTCCATTCCACCCATCTACAACTCTGTTACCAAACCAATATTTGCCTATATCTTTTCTGAAACGAAATTTATCTAATTTGAAACCATTGGTACGAGTTGTTTCACCATCACTGAGCTTTAGTACATTTGTCATGTCCCCTTTGTTAATCCCACTAACCCACTTGAACACCTCTATCATATCCCCTCTAACTCTGCGTCTCTCTAACGAATGTAAACCTAATTTCTTCAACCTTTCTTCATACGAAAGATTTCTAATATTATGGATCATTTTTGTCATTCTACGCTGTACTCTCTCCAATGAATCTATGTCCATTCTGTAATAAGGACACCAAAATTGGACAGCATAATCCATATGGGGTCTCACTAATGACAAGTAAAGTTTTAAGATAACATCAGCAGTTCTGTTACTCACACTCCTAGAGATGAACCCGAGAATCCTGTTTGCCTTATTACGAACGCCTATACACTGTTTTCTAGGCTTCAAATCATTGCTAACAAACACACCTAGATCTTTCTCGCAGTCTGAATTTTCTAATTCTAAATTAGCTAGTTTATATTTAACATTTGTTTGCATCTTCCCTATCTTTAATACCTTGCATTTGTCAATGTTAAACTTCATCTGCCAATTTACTGACCATTCATGTAAGGTATCTAGATCCCTTTGGAGGCACTCTATATCGCTATCTGAATCAATTGATCTCCCCATTTTAGTATCGTCTGCGAATTTACTTATCCTACTAGTTATACCTAAATCTAGGTCATTTATGTATATAAGAAACAACAGGGGACCTAATACCGATCCCTGGGGGACACCACTTTTGACTGCTCCCCACTCTGACTTGCTACCATTTATGCTGACTCTCTGTTTCCTACCAATTAGCCATGACCTAATCCATCCCAACAACGCCCCACCTATTCCATGTGCCTCAACCTTTCTCATCAATCTCTCATGAGGGACTCTGTCGAAAGCTTTGCTGAAATCTAAATATATAATATCGTATGCCTTGTCATTATCTACTGCTTCATATACCTCTGAGAAAAAACTAAGCAAATTAGTAAGGCAAGAACGTCCCTGTGTGAATCCATGCTGAGAAGAATTGATTAAGTTAAATGTTTCTAAGTGGTTTCTCATTTTCCTAGCAATAATTGACTCTAGTAGCTTTCCTATGATTGAAGTGAGACTAATGGCACGGTAATTGGATGCTATTGATTTATCACCTTTTTTGAAAATCGGAACTACATTTGCAAGCTTCCAAGCTTCTGGAACTATACCTGTTTCTAATGAATTGTTAAAAAGAAATGTTAATGGGTAACTTAACTCATCTCTGCATTCTTTTAATACTCTGGCATATACCTCATCGGGACCAGGCGATTTCTGAGGTTTCAGTCTGTCAATTTCCTTAACCCGGCAAGCGCGATAGGCCTCACGGAAGCAGGACCATAAAAAAAGCCTTCCAAAAAAAAAAGGGCCTATCAAAACAAAGGATTTTGTCTCTAGGTGAGATAATTCCCCTCTAGTACTCATCCATGTGTTTCTCACCCCTCCCCCTCCCCTCCTTCCCCACCTTATTCCCCCCTCCTCAATTATCACCTATTTATCCACTTATTATCATCATTTATCGGTTATTTTTCTCTCCCGCGATAATGTAGCACAAGTGGGTTGCATAAAAGATCGTTATGCAACACCCAGACACCGGCACACACCGCCCCGCTCGTCTCAGTTGACTCCCAGACAGCGAGAGGGGAGGGCTGCCTGTGTCTCTCTCTCGCCTGAGATTATGACCGGGTGGCCAATATCTTCGTTTTTCACCACCCAAATGCTTTTCCCACTTATTTTAGCACTCTTGAAGGTTCATATATACATCATATATGTAAAATAAAAGCATACCGAAAACAAATATTGGTTTATATTGTAAATAAAACGAATTCTGTCAGAATCCAGGGCTAGAAATGCACAAATAACTACCCTAGCACCTAGGTCTATATCGCGCTTGTCAGGTTAAGCACATCATTTCTACTTATAGTAACCGTACTTAACCTATTTTCTATACTATCTCTATATACCTTACGGACTTCTGGAATCTGTGCCAAAGTTTCATTAGTGAAAACGGATAGAAACTGACTATTTAATGTACTGCACATTTCTAAATCATTTTCTGTCATTTCTCCTATCGAAGTTTTAAGGGGGCCTATTTTATCTCTAACTTTAGATTTATATAGCTGGTAAAAAGCCTTAGGGTTATTTTTTGAGTCATTGGCTATCCTGATTTCATAATTTCTTTTGTCTGTCCTTATACATTTTTTAACCTCTCTTGATAGATTCTGATAGTAAGCAAGTAGGTGAATTTCGCCTTTCTTTATTTTTCGATATATTCCTCTCTTTTTTCCTAGAAGGTCTAATAGTCTATTATTCATCCATTTGGGTTGGTTCTGTGTTGATCTAAATTTTCTTTTGGGGATATATTTATTTTGCGCATTGTGGAGTGAAGAAATAAAATTATTATATGTAGCTGTCAAATTATCCTGAGTTAAGACAGGTATCTGAGAGAGAGTATGTTTATTAGCGCACCTGGGTCCACTTAATAGTTTAACCATAGGATCGACTCTTAAGGCTCGTCTTAATCCACCATAATTGGCTTTTCTGAAATCTGGGATAAGTGTCGTATTCTCTTTAGCCTTTCCTGTCCATTGTATGTTAAAATAAATTGATTTATGATCACTATTTCCTAGTTGGTCTCCTATCTCTACATTATTTATCATTTGTTCATTATTACTGAGAACTAAATCGAGGATATTATTACCTCTAGTAGGCGAGTCTATGAATTGAAATAAAAAACTATCCTGTACCGCCTCAATAAACTCTTTTGAATCTGGGTCGCCGATTTGATGCTGCCAATCAATATTCGGAAAATTAAAATCCCCTATAATACACACATTGCTAAACCTTGATGCTATTTTCACTTCCTGCCATAAAGCTGTACCTTCGTTTCTACTCGTATTTGGTGGTCTATAAATAACTCCAATAATTATGGTCTCACTACCTTCGCTAACCTCAACCCAAACACTTTCGTTATCAGTATTTAGTCTAATACCTGATTTAATACAGCTTTTTAAAGAACTCCTGACAAACACTGCTATTCCGCCTCCCCTCCTACTTGTTCGGTCGCGTTTAAACAAACTATATCCTGGTATATGGAATTCTGCTAAAAAATTTCTTGATTCTGTATTAATCCATGTTTCAGTCAGTGCTATAATGTCTATATTTTCGTTGCTAACAAGTGCTCTAAGTTCATCCATTTTGTTACATAAACTCCTACAGTTTGTATAATATAATCGCAATGAATTTATTTTACTGGTATCGGATTTACCTTTATTTCTAACTGAATTCCCATCTTCTGTTACACCTTTAATATTTCTACTAGCAGTACAATTAAAATCCTGTGACTGATATTTTCTATTCCTATCTGATGTACCAGTACGGCAATTTACCCTATCTAGACAATTATTCTTACTCATATTCTCAGGCTTTATTTTCAGCGAAACCCCGCGACAATCCTATCTATTGACCTAGCTAAATTTGCCACCCCTAGCCGAGAAAGATGAACCCCGTCCTGTGCGTACAACTGATTTTTACCATAGAAACGGGTCCAGTTATCAAGGAATGGTATTGCATTTGCATTACAGTATTTTTCCAGCCGACAATTGATACCAATTGCCCTAGATGACCATTCCTTGCTGACCCCTCTCCGTGGCAAGATACTGTGTACTACAGGTATGCCTCCCTTCCTCCTAACTTTATCTAACACCTCCCTGTACTGCCGAAGCAGTACTTCCGTCCTACCTTTACCAACATCATTGCTCCCTGTACTGAGACAGATAATGGGGCTATCTCCAATATCTTTCATGATGTAATCAATGTCCTCTAACACCTTCCCAACCCCGGCACCAGGCAGACAGACAAGCTTCCTAATATCAGTACAGGTGGACCTAGCTAAGTGTCTGACCATGGAGTCCCCAACAATTGAGAAGGACTTGCCTCTCCTTGTCGATGACTTGGTAGCAGCTGCGGCAGCGGCAGGAACTCCTGGGGCAGCAGTTGAAGGTACTCCTGGGGGGGCAGCAGTCACACCATTCCCTGTTGGAGGCAACTTACTTACCTTTCTCCTGGTTTCCTCGCCGAAGGAAGCACTCGCAGCCTCACCATCACATTCGTCATCCAAGGTGATGAACTTGTTGCTGAGGGCAACTGGCCGCCGTAGAAATTTGCAGGTTGTTGCACTTGTTGGAACAACTGTCCAGGGAGCATCACGATCCCTAACAGCAGTTGCACTATCCTCACTTTTCTTGTCAGCCAAAGTCAGCTTTAAGGCCAAATTCTCGTCTTTGAGAGACTGCACCTCTCTCTCCACATTTTCCATCCTTTCTTGCAAAGCAAGACAAAGCTGGAGAATATGAGAGGAGGTAGCAATCTCGTCAACACCAGCCATTTTAAGAAAGCGTTAATACTATCACCACACTATGGGCAAAGATATTCACTGGGAGTCACTAGGGACAGGTCCTCACTCAGCAAAGGTCAGGCAGGTACTGCCTGTATAGGTTAGGTTAACAGGGTTCCCTGGAACACCGCCATTAGGACAAGAGACTGAAACTGCACTCATGTGTGGAGCACTCAGTCTTAAAATTTTATGTATTTTATGTATGTATCCATTATGAGTTCTTAGATGAAGCGAGATATTTTGTCTTAATTATTCCGACATAAATTCAACTGTAATAATATGAGGTACCAGATTCCAAGCTCTTGGAGAACTGCAATAATATATGTTAAAAAAGAAAACAAAAAGTAATTTATTTTGTTTATGTTGTGTTTTGTTGTCCCTGTTCGGGCTCGGTCTCGAATCGGTCACCCTCAGCTATGGAGTGTGTGCCTGAGTATATACAGGTACATACATACATACATACAACATTAAACGATTGTTACAGTTTAGAAAGGATCTCTCAGAATTTATCGGGTCAAAAACTAATTAATTTTGCCGCTGACTCGTATACATCCTTCCTAAGCCGAATAAAATCATGCAATGATAGCCAGAATAAGCTGGTAAAACGCATCATAATCCTCAAGGGATTACTGTGTGCTGCTATTCAGAAGCAGGTCAGCAATCAATACCGGTTATGGGTCATGGTCGAGACGAGGACTGATTAACCACAGAATGTGCAAACGAAAACAAACTGCACACTAATGGACAGATCCTTAGTAAGTTGAATAAAATTGTATGGAGGTAAAGTATTGAGCATAAATACGATTGCACTCCTTTGAATCAGTATCAAACAAAAACAAGGCAGTACAATATTATCTCAAATTATTTAGAACTTGGCTTCAAAGATTTAACCCAAGGAGTGCGCTATTTATGATTTTGAAAAGGCCGTGTATGCGAATTCAACTTGACAAGGATATGTTGGAACTTATTTTTCATTTGCCTGGCTTCCCCCACTGTTTATATTCGTGCCTTACATACACAGACAGCAATACAGATAACTCTCACAAACACGTCCTCCTATTCATTTCAATACAAGCACACCACACTTCTTTCCAACACATCTAAATTATTTCCAACGGACCTTGATTTTGGCTCTATCAGTCTTTCAACCTGGGGGGGGGGGGGGGGACTTGTTACAGGCAGCTTTGCCTTTTGTCTATTTCATGCAAAAAAAAAAGGTAAATAAATAAATAAACTTGTGTTCACGACTGTACCTCCACATGATTTTATTCAACTTACTAAGGATCTGTCAAAGTTAAAGGACTAATTCAGACATCCTTTGACCCTTTCATTCTTAGAAATGCTTGTTGGATTTCGTTAAAATCTTCGGGCTGTTGTATTAAAAAAATAAAACGTTTGGTACAGGCAAGAACATAAATGACGATTCACCCATTTGATTGGATATTGAATGCAATGTTTTATTATAGCCAAGATGCTTCAGAACTTGGCTTTAAAGGTTCAAATATTCAAACTGGAATAACCGGAATACAGTATGCTTTAAGTTTGTACCTAGAATGAAACAAAACTTGGAGTGATCTGATTAAAAGGGTTAACTATTCGTCAGGTTGAGAATGGCACCACCCCAATCCTGCCCCACCCCGAGCCTCTAGTCCTGGCGCCAAGAGGACTGTCTGCCAATATCGGGGAGAACGTCGGCATCACGGTCATCATGCCGGAAGGTAAAGTCATTAACCCTTTCAGCACAATGACTAATTTTCGTCCTATTCTGATTACCATTCGATGATTTTCTTTTGCTTATAATATAACTATAAGACTTGAAAAATAAATTTCCAAGAATTAATGTTTCATAATGACAAGGTTAAGCCCTAGGCTAAACTAATCTTGCATCTTTGGATTGTAGGGACCCGACTAGTAATCTAAAGCACTGCAAAAACAGTCGAGACCCCATATCCAGACATACAGCATGCATATATAGTACTGTATAGTTATATGTGGATATAATACACTTAACACGTTCATCTGATTAACCCTTTCGCGCACGAGGACGCGATTGCGTCCTTTTGGGAATACTTTAAAGCCTTTGTGACCATCAGGGGTGCTTCGAAACCTTTAGTTTAATTACTTCAACCTCTGCAGTTGTCTTTGAGCGAGTTGTGGGCAGAAAAGTAATTTTGGAGAGGTAATTATGAGATTAAGAGAATTCTATTTCTGAATACTGAACGGCAACCCCCTGACCTGAAAGGGTTAATTTAATCCGTGAATGGTATGGTAGTGTTATACCTCAAGAGTATGTCGTGATGAACAAAACTATGTCCGAGAACCTGAGGTGGGGCTTTACCATCGGGAGATTGGGACCGAAACGTTATGAGCAAGAGCCAAAAGAACCGTGCATTCTGTCGGACTCTGGCTCTTTCTTCCCCATACACTTGCCAGAAGAAAGAAGACGTGTATCGGGTTCTTAGACCTCACCGATATAATCGGGAGTTCAAAAGAAACAGACAGTCCAAGGTGTCTGGCAGTATTATCCATGACTTTGCAAAACTGCCCTCCCGATTAACCCACAGTGGAACCATAAATCTTTGGAACACTATCGAATAAAACGGGGTGATAGTAACCCCAGTCTGGGAGAAAGACAGACAAGGTATCAAACTATGATGAAGCATTCTTATACCCGATCAGCTAGTCTGAGAAATTTAATATACAGTACTATACTGCATATGATAGGACTGATCGACTGTCAATACCCCGAGAATCGCGATCTGGATCAGAGCGGGAGTATCCGATACTGAAAACGAAAGAACAAGGTGTAGAGAATAACCATGGACCAGACTGAGTTAGAGCTTTGTGTATTGATAACCTGATAGGCTAGGCAAATGCTAATGCCGACTTGTAATATGCAGGTACCGTACTGTATATCAATAAACACATAATTTCTCACATAGGTTAATCCAGGAATTATAATAAGCTAATCATTGCTAGGAGGCAAAACTTTAGGCTACTCAAGGTTAGGGCAAGCCGCAAATGTCTGCTTGAACCTTATTGTGACGCACAGATACTTGAACATTACCATGAAGTTGCCTGTAGCCCGCACCAGTACACAACAACGGCCATAGAAAATGCAGGAGACCCTCTAGGAGCCTTTGGAGTAAATATAACCTCCAGAACTAGGTTAGGAGGAATAAAAATATCCATAAACTGATGCTGAATAAAACCCTCACACAATCCCATTGGACAAAGTGTGAAACCCTAAAAAAATTGAAGAATCTGAAAAGCTAGGCTAACACAGGCCTCCAAATCACCAAAAACTAGCTAAGAAATAGTAAAACAAACAAAAATACAAAAAGAAGGCTACCCCACTTATTTACACCATGTGGAACCTGACTAAACACCCTTTAATGGAGAAGGTCACTAAAAAATACACAATAAACTGGTGGCTAACCAAGCTGAAACACATGTCTAGCAAGCCTAACCAGCAACACTTATGCAAAAAAGACTCGGTGTGTGGACAAAATGAGGCAGGTAGACTACAGATGAGAGCTACCTCGAACACGTCTAAACCCTGTGATCATCCACCAACGAAGGAAGAGATACTCCCAAGAAATCTGGCACTGAGGTTGAACTTGCAAGGGATGGTAAGCATAAAACAAATGCTTAATATTGTTCTTAATTTATTTTTATTACATTTTCCAGTGGCATCCGATTCAATTGACGTTCCATAGGTAATTAATCATGCCGCCTATGATGTAACAAAGCGCATTTTTCAAAGACACTGTGGACCATAGAGCTTTTATGTTTTGAAAAACTGGCAATTTGCTCATGGCAGACCTATATTTTTTAAATATATATAATAAAAAAGCATAATTCAGAGAAAAATTTGTTAATTAAACAATAATATTACTTTCCAACTCTATAGGAATGCAAAGGACTAATTCATTCGAAATAATAATTTTAAATATATGCAGGATATAATATTTATAACACTCTCCCCTTTCAGTTGTCTAACATTTGAATCATGCCTTGTAACGAAGGCTGTGAGTGGCTGAAACTGTCACCAGAGTCCTGCCTCCCGGCTGTTGGCCACACCCCCAGAGTCCGTTAATCTTTGGTCTTGGCCAAGTTGACCAGACACTACCAAAGAATCTCGGGAGGCTGTCTGCTTCTGTCTGGTAAAATCACCAAACATTACCATAAATTACCAGACATTCGCCTCTTTGTGCCTTTGAAAAACGTGCTTATATTAGGAGGTCTGGTGGACCGATTGTCCCTATAGAGGGCTTGCCTGGCCGGCAGGGCCCCAAATATGATTACCGTACTGTATTGGCAGTAAATAGATGTGAATAGATGAGTGATTACGCCGTTAAGGGGTTAATATAGAACACAAGGAACACAAGGAACACAAGGGTCAGTGAGCTGGGTTATTCTGAGCTTACTCCCACTCTGGATAATGCCGCTTATCCAATTCTACTTTTCAGAGTTCTTCACCCAGACTGAGGCACTGTATCAATCCTGTGCCACATTCATGGTGCTGTCTGGGTTCCTGGGTTTGGGAGTGTTGCTGGCAGTGGGGTTCCTGTGTTTCCTCACCTCCCGCCTCCATAAGACCGTTGCCCTCGCCCACTCCTCTACGCTCGAGTCCGTCATCAAGGAGCACCACAACAAGTACGGCCTCAGAGACTTTCTGCAGCCGCCATTCCAATAGGGTGTATTTTTTTTTCGTCCATCATTCCAATAATATGTTTTTCTTGCTGCATTCCCATTATTAATTTGCATAAAGTCACACTAAAAAGTAGTGCCTATCTCCTTAAATTAAGAGGCTTTCTTACATCCCCATAAATTAAAGTCAGTAATATTCAAAACTCGCATCCTATTTCCATGAATATAAAAAAATCTTAACACATGAACAAATCTTATATTCAAATATTGTTCAGTTTTGCTATGGAGTATATTTTTCTTTCAAAGAGAGGAAATTGAAGTTTGTACACTAACTAATGAGCGTAACTACATGCCTAGGCCTATAAATTGAAAACTATGCTCTATAGGCTACTGGTGTTATTTAGTATTTTATCATCTATTAGCGGCATTCCAAGCAACTCGATATCTGGCAGCCTCCTTTGTATTCCAGGAAAAGCAATTAATTTAACAAACAAAATAAACACAAAATCAGTAAATATATTAATAGTCTTTGTCCCAGATTTTGTTTGTTTAGTTTGCAAGTTTTACATTTGAATTAATATGAATGATTGAAAATACATAACATAGTATCATAACATAACAGTAAATATAAATTAAGGCATTATTAATTTATAAGTTCCATTGTATATTGTTAACACCATAATCTTATTTCTCACTCACTGGGGAACTTACTTTCAAAACTAGATGTTTCCCATATTGTATTATCAGGTTTGGGTTTTTATCTTACTACTGGCGTTGTGACTGCAAGCATAAATTCCATGTCATTTAAACTGTACAGTATTGTATGTTGTTGTTCCCCAGGCTGTCTGGCCGAACAGCCCCAAGGTCTCGAGCAAGGCCAAGGCCATAAACGAGCGCCCCCACAAAATCCTCCCTGCTTACCACTAACAAAGCCCGGGTGACCGAAGCCACTCTAAGGCAGGGAGCTGAGGAGGGTGCGTAAACGCCCGGGAAACCAAAGCCCCACCCAGGCCCTGTGCCCCTCAGCAATTATGAAGGGAAAGTTGAGGGGTAAGGGAAAAATGTGACGCTTTGGCTCCCAATCTGCCAACTTCTAGGTTGGCAGTAGGGAGGTCAATCCACGGAAAAGACGCCGCCACTTGAGATCTAGAAGATATATAAGTAAAAGGAACAGTCAGAGTAAGTTATGGGTATGGCAGAGATCGCTCAGTTCTCACTCGGATAGACCAGCCCATCACCACATGACTAGAACCCAATCCTCTCAGCATCAGCTAGGAAAGGCCCTAGAAAGCCACCTTTGGCGGGGGGGGGGGGGGGGGGAGCTCCCCTATTTCAACTCCTTTCGGGGTTGACCCTCCCAGTATTGTATGTAGATGGTATTCCTTCCCCCTCATCCACACCTTCACCTAGTCCTATTGGGATCTGTGGTGAGGCTAACTCTTCTGGAAGATGAGGATGCATTTCTCCATGTTTTTGTTGTAGTAGCTCCAAGATGCCCTTTATGGGAATCCTGTGGCATCCAGGTAGTCCCTGGGCCACACCTCCCCAGTGGTAGGTAGGGTGTGGCATTTCTCCATGTTATTTAGGCTATCAGCTGGTCTAGGAAAGTTTGTTTGCTGTGTTCAGCATGCATTTCAGTTAAGTGCCCCAAAAGGGATGGCCATGGCAGAAACTGCTTCCAGGTTCCCAGACATGCCCCCACTGACCCACTCCACAGTGGTGTCAATTCCACTAAGTGGATTATGACCCTTTGCACAGGAGCAGACCCAGAGAAGTCCCTCACCCAGATCACAGTTCCACCACTGTTTTCCCTGGCTGGAAGCATACCAAGCACAGGAATGTTCTACAGATAGGAACCAGTGGTTCACTACTACAGAAGCTGATTGCACCACTCAAAGTGGCGGGTGGTAGGGTCGGCGCATTCCTATGCTAAAATAGGAAATTGGAAAAAAGTTAAGTTAGTGTAGGGTGTGCAGCACTTGTGGTTTTATGTAAGAAAACAATGGTGTGTGTATCTTAAGATTCAAGCTAGAATTGCTCTTTGTGTAACCGAGGCACAGAAAGAAAGAAAAAACAGCAAAGGAGACCAATTGGTGAAACAGGATGTTTAGCAATCCTTATACTCCACCTAAGGCTCTCCCCGCGAGTATTTCCCTAACGTCTGGTGCCGTCAGCCTCCTCCATAAGTTGTTGTTCCCCAGGGTGTCTGACCGAACAGTCCCCAGATCTTGAGCAAGGCTAAGGCCATAACCAAGCGCCTCAACAGAACCCTCCCAGCTTTACCACTACGAAAGCCCAGGTGACCGAAGCCGCTCCCAGGTGAGGGGTTGATGATGGTGTGGAAACGCCCAGGACACCAAAGCCCCATCCAGGGCCCTGTGCCCCTTAACAATTATGAAAGGAAAGTTGAGGGGAAAAGGAAAACATTTGACGCTTTGGCTCCTTAACCCTCCTGGCCCGGGCAGGCTCTCAAAATGACAGTGTGGGCTACCCGGGCGATCTGGCCGAAAAACGTCTAGGCCTAGGCTACCGTATTTTTGTTTAGTTTAACTGCTAGAAATTTTCCACGCATCTATAAATGTAGTGCGGTTTCCAATCTGTAGACTGGAATTGAGTAGAGCTCTCTATGTCAACTGGTTCAGTTGTGATGACGATTTCAGTGGAGAGCACTTGCAGGCGATGTTAGCAATATGACGATCTTTTCACTACTGAAACAACGACATAGACATACAATAACAAACGAGTCTTCTCTTTCTTGTTTTCGGAGGTGCGGTGACGTAACGATCGGCTTTGTTTACATGCGTCGGACGCACGGCGTTCAGACCAAGCTGAATAGGCTTTCAAGCTTACAGATTTTAAAATGACACCCGGGCTCCTGCCCTTAATTCGTGGTAACCGGGCCAGGAGGGTTAAGTGAAGTTGTCGAGTTTCATATATTTATTCCTACCCAGGAGTCCGGCATGTTTTTTATTATTATTTTTTTGTTTTCATTAACCCTGGTTGGTTAACATCTTTAGCATGGTTATAGGGTAATAGTCTGTCTGATTGTACAGTGCTATTGAAACTCTGAGATAAATTGCGCTTAATAAACGACCGGACTTATCATTCAGCTTAGGAAGGAAATGAGGAATTCAGAGGGTTCTATCTATCTATTGCCGGATGCCGTGAACCGCGAAGGGATGGCCACGACTGAAACGCACCTTTGCACATCTGTCCCCAGTCAGTCAACGCCCATCCTCCCATCCAGCACCGCGTTCACGTATATACTTCTTAACTCCCTCCTTCAACCTCGCTCTCGTACACGCTCTTGGTCCACATGACCGAAGCATCTCATGGTGTTCCTATTCACACCTAACTTGCCAAGACTTATTTTTACATAATATAAAGAGGGATATTTAAAACAAATTGGTAATCGTAAAATCCATTAACATAAAAAATATGAAATTTCAGAACCACAGAGAAAAACTTATATTAATAATCTGTATTTCACATGTACAGTACTAGTAGAAAAAAATATCAACCCAGATGGATTAAAACTTGTAAAAGAGGTGTGAGGGAACAGATCTTATGTAGCATTACAATTGTACTAAGCTATCGTTAACAATCCTTCTGAAGGTGGCAAGGCACTTCAACAGACGACTCCCGGGCCAGTCTGGATGATTATCTCTAGTGACTCTACATGTGTGTAATTTGTGGTATCAAAGCCGGAAGAAAGTCAAAACGGCCACATACAGTACCTAATGGCCACGACCAAAAATAATCACGGTGCCAAGTCTAGGGTTGGTTAAGTTAATTGGGTATGACTTGGTTAAGATTAGGTTAGGTTAGGTTTGGTTTGATCAGATTAGTTTAAGAGACTGTGCCCCTTGTGATTGTGGCTGCTTAGGGGGTGTGATCATTTCGACTTGAAACCATAAAGCTAGATAGACTGTAGCAGTTATGATCGAGTTCCTTTCTTCTTGTGCACTAGCCAACGTGTTTAAGATACACTTTCACCTGGGCCTGGATTCTCAAAGCCTTCTTAACTATTTTATTCAGTTTAGGAAGGACCTCCAGGAATCAAAGGGATAAAAGCAATCCTTATCTAACCTTCGACCCCATATGGTCATTCCTAAGTCAAATTAAAATTAATAACAGCCAAAATAAAATGGAGTCATCGTACCAAGCACATAAGTTATGACATGACAGACTTATAATGCAAGAGTTTATTACTTCTCACGTTCAAACTTGCCTATACTCAACAAATTTGCAGTTATAATTAATATACCCATTTATAGTGTTGTATATAGCTGGTGAGAAAATGATAATAGACTCAAAATACAGTGGCTGCTTTGAGTATCCAGGTCCTGGTTTGCAGCCTTGACATGTAATATTTAAACCTTAGCTTCAGGTACCAATGGTTTTCTACAGATTAGTATATTACCCATAAGGGACATTTTTAATCTCATGTCCATCTTTGGAATTTTCTGAAACAGCCCTCTAATATCCTGCATATATAAAACAAATCCATTATACTGTACGGTACTGTATAGTAAGGTATATACTACTGTACATAATGTGTTCTTGTATTTTCCATATATATTGGGCATTAAAAGTTTGTATATTTACCTGCTTTTCAAATGATGTCCTTCAAGTAAAACTTCAGTCAGGTCTTCACATTAGTTGTTGTTCCCCAAGCTGCCTGGCCGAACAGCCCCAAGGCCCTGAGCAATTCCAAGGCCATAATCGAGCGCCCCCACAGAACCCTCCCTGCCGACCACAATAAAGCCTGGGTGACCGAAGCCACTCCATGGCGGGGAGCTGAGGAGGGTGCGGAAACGCCCGGGAAACCAAAGCCCCACCCAGGGCCCTGTGCCCCTCAGCAATTATGAAGAGAAAGTTGAGGGGCAAGGGAAAAATGTGACTTTTTGGCTTCCAATCTTGTGACGTTTTGGCTTCCAATCTTCACATTAGTAATGTCAATTACTAGAGTTTTTAACTTTTTTAATCTTGATGTGTTTTACAAGACCACTAAATTTTGACTGACATATGAAATATTTGGCAATCTTCCTATAATGATATGTACTAAAAGCTTAACCAAAGTGATATGCTCTTGCTCTGATGTAAAACAGAAAATATGCAAGCCATCAAACTGCATATATATAGATTTTTTACTAAATGTACTGTATAAATTATGCATGTAAATATACAGCTTTCTTATGTATGTAGCCAACATTACATTACATTTACTTTTAAAAAATAAATTTCTTTGATATACTAAATATTTTGGCTAAAAATAGTATTTACTTACCTGGGTAGAATAACATCCTATTTTATATTTTCCTTGAAAACAAATTATCACTACTAAGCAGAACTGACTGAAGTTAACTTTAAATATCTAGACTTAGTTGTGTTTTGCCTTTTAATATTACGATGGCTTTTTCCAATGCATCCTGGCTATCAATAGATAATGTTATATAGTTAAGGAAGGACCTTTAGAAATCAAAGGTATGATAACTATCTCAATTGGCTCATTGACACTCGCTGATCTTACCCTAATAAATATAATTGCCTCTTGTTAGCCAGACTAAAAGTTAAAACAATATCATCGTACTATAAGTGTCAAACATAAACCATTACTGTACATCAAACGACGAGCCCCGATACATATGTACACTTCCAGCACAACAGTAAAATATATAGAACTACAACTTGACTATGTAACAAGGCAGGAGTCTACGTGTGTCACAGTTGGCTGGTGACATCTTAACACTTTTAGTACGGATGATAGGGTATTCTGGTTTGTCATAAAGTAGAGTACCTGGTTCATATTTGGAAAGGCATCTCATACAGCCAATAAGATTAAGAGTATTTAGAGCAACTCTATTAGTAGGCCTACAGTGACATCTTAATTCTTTCAGTATGAACATGATTTTCACCTTATTATGTGCATACATTAGACTATTTTGTTCAGATTGGGAAAGACATCTTATAGTGTATACTGAATAAGTTTAAAAGAAACAGAACCTCACCCATCCAGATTAATGGGGGGAAACCCTCTTATAGAAGTCTGAAAATTCTGAATCTGCCAAAAGTTTGAACTTCATACTCTGAATTCCGGAAATGTCCAGAAATCTGAGTTATATAGTATCTAGATAAGATCTCACATATCCGGACTATATTACTCAGACTTCAAGACTTTTTCGGAAGTCTATGTAAGGAGTCCAAATTGGATTACTCCTCCAGAGGTCTTGGGTTTCTGGATGGGAGAGATTTTCCTGTAATGTATCTCCTTTAGTGCAGTTACATCTTTATCCATTTGTTGCCTACATTAGGCTATTTTGTTCAGATTTGGAAAGATGCCTCAAACTGCATACAGGGACTCAAAAGATGTAAAAGTACCTAGAGTAACTCTTTCAGTATAGTTACCAGCATGCCTTCATTCTTTTTCTGCGTTTTCATCTTTATCCAGCATACGTTAGACTATTTGGTTCAGATTAGGAAAGATGGCTAACACTGGACAATCTTATCCCACTCAGGAAAGGTCTGTTGTACTCAAAGGGTTAATGGTTTATGCCATCTCACCTTCCCTTGTTAACCCTTTCAGTACCAGGGCATCAATTTAATTTTATCCTGGCTAACATTAATTATTTATTAAGCTTAGGGCAGACAATCCTATGGGTAAGAACTATAATATATCAAATAACCTGTTGACTAACATATTTTTCTTAAGCCTGTATCTATCTATCTATAGAATAGTTATAATTATAATTATTATTGTGCTAAATGGGCAAATATAAATATTTTCTGCTTTACATTTCAAATTCCTCATATTTTCTCTAAAAATCAGAAAGTTAATTTTTTTCTATTTTACATTTCAAATACCTTGTATTTTTTCTTCACCATAATTTTATAATTCTGTTGGTCATGTATACACAAGAGGAAAGAATCTCTTAAGCTTTAGGTGTTTTGATACAACAATGCAAAGTATCCTAGTGAAATTCTTAAGATATGGGTAGGACTGTCTTCCAACCTGTGAGTCTGGTAGGGCGGCAAAACACTAGCATTTTATCAGCGTTTTCTAGTCTATAACAGATTCTGGCTTATTGTCACTATATTATTTTTAATTTCACCTTCTATACAGTATTTGATATATGTACGATCAGAATCAATTCATCATCATTTCCGACATTTTGCAGGAGGAAGCAAGACATCGAAGAAAAGTATTTTAATGAAATAATTTTGATCATACATAAATCGGGTAATCCATCAATTCCAGGTACTAACTGCATACTAGAGTACATTAATCGATCTTTGCGATTAACTTTGGTATTTTCATCCAAGAATCACAAGCCAAAACCAGTTATTGGCTAGTAAATACGCCGAAAATCTGCCCTTGTGTAGCCGCCTCTAGAGTAACATGAACACTAATTATGTACAATGTTAGGAAATATCTACAACAGTACAAACTATGATTACAAACAACTTGGTATCTGAAAAAAACAAAAAAAATCCTAAAGCAATGATTAGTTACTTCAAAACCCATAATACATTACACTTTTAACCTGCTAAGACCCAGACAAGAGCTTAAATACAGCACAGTACAAATTTTGACAACACGAAAGGCTGAGAAGACCAAACCGTGAAAATCCTTTAAGCATCTGGATTCTGTACGGACTACTGTGAAGAGTCTCTAGAAAATTGAAGCAATGGTAAGTACACTATGGAAGGGATGAAGGTAGCTAAATAATAACTTTGTGTTACATTATGCCATTTAAATTCCTGATTATAGAATATACAATATACTATTTATAAGATCCTTCTACAACATTCTGATATCAGTTTGTTCAGCTATTTCTGATTACAGTAATATGCAAGTCAATAAAACCTTCGGATATAAATTTTTAAAGTTATTCTCTAATTACAGTAGGCCTAATATGAAAGTCAAAATAATACTAATTTCCATTTTCTGTATTAAAGTTCAATTTAGCGTATTATCATTACAATGATAATATCCCCCAAAATGCCTCTAGATACTAAACTGTATTAATATTCTGACCATGAAAAGTTATACGTAATGGTGAGTAGCAACAATGTATGTAGATGAAACGACAAAAAATATTAAATTATCCATTATTCAGTCGATACATAACGGTAGTTAAAGATTACATACACCAGGTATAAGTTCACTTTATCAAGAGTGATATATTCCAAAACCAATGTTAAGATTTGAGCTTCCTATAAAACGGCAGTAATATTTATGTAACAACAATAAATAAACTTCAATAAGCTATAATCAAGAATGTAAACTGACAATTTAAGTTTCTGTATAACTTGTTTGAAGACAAAAATAACAAATATATACTAGGTTTGGTCAAAGTGATTAAGGGTTCATCATTTATATATTCTAACTTAACAGTTTTATCTTGCATATTAATTTTCAACTTACCATATAAAACAATAGGGTTAGATCAATAAATAGTGATAATGATCTTACCCCAACAAAATCTATAGCTCAATAGGCTTCTTAAAGACATACAATGAGCAAATTTTTCCATTAAAACTTGAAATATTGTCTTGGGATATACAGTATATTGGAAGTTGTCATCGCAAGATACTCAACACATCCAATTAAGAACTTTGTGCGTCCCTCCCAAACATACAGGATCTGGAATAATAGGGTAAAATAAGTAGCAAGAGTTCTTTGTTTCTTATAGATGCCCATGATGTGGAGTAAAGAGGGTACCACACAAGCTTTTATTGATTGTGTGCTTTTATTTATAAATTATTTTACTTAAGCGTTGTTTCCACATAGCGATTTTGATTAGTTGTTTTGTCTTTTTACTGCGTTCGTATTAAGTTTTGGTTTGTTTATTTTGCAAGTTTTACATTATAATTGCCAATTTTCCAACACCATTTTTTGAATCTCTCACATTGGTATCAGAAACTAAGCAGATTGTCTTAGGTAGCTGAATTTGAGAACTATTCAATTTATATTTAGAAACGGACTGACCAAATGTTCAGAAGATGGTAGAAAAAGCGCTTCTTGTGATACTGGTTTAAGGAAGAACACATCCAGGTCATTCTGCTTCTCCCTCACTCAGCAACATCATTAGCACTCACAAGAAATGCAAAATCATTACTTACTTATTATACGCTCTGATTAAAGATTTATGGGACACCCTGTATTTGCCACATATTGAACTGGTTAACTGCAA
The DNA here is from genome assembly GCA_032716605.1 of Paralithodes platypus. Classification (NCBI taxonomy): domain Eukaryota; kingdom Metazoa; phylum Arthropoda; class Malacostraca; order Decapoda; family Lithodidae; genus Paralithodes; species Paralithodes platypus. The sequence continues at coordinate 52,647,277 of CM064547.1, read as the reverse complement.
TCAATTCTATCAAATAATTTAACTCCATACTCTCTAGAAAATAATAAAGTCCTAATGAATTAAAGTCGCCACAAATCTGACAAATCACCAGTTTGCCATTATAATCGATACTATTCAGGAGATATCCATTAAGCTTCATGTCTCTAGTAATATAAAGAAGCAAGTGTTGGTTATGATATTATGATAGTGATGTGGCAACTGTTTTTGATGTTAGTACTTATTGATTTTTTTTTTTTTTTAGTCCCATTTTAGTCGCATCAGTTTTGCTTCCCAGTCAATATTAGCAAGACTATATTCCGCTGAAATAAAGTAACATTCCATCCTTCGTCTCACAGATGTTCACCATTGGTTCAATGTACAGTAAACTTCCGTTAATCCGAAGGGCAGCGGACCGGCCCTCGTTCGGATTAGTGGATTTTTCGGATTATCGGACTTTACCCCTATGAACCTGTGTATTAATGGCCTGACGAAAACATTGAGGCATTAGGCCACCCAAATGACACAATGGTGCACACACACATATCATATGTTCATGAAATCACTTCAAAAGTTTACCATTGTCATTGTAGCCTATTACCTACTTCAAAACATTCAGATTAATGGTCAAAGGAATCTGCTGATATAAACGTAAACACCATATGTCCGCATCGTCTTCTTCTTCTTCCGTCTACTAGCAAGTTTGTCTTGCTCTTGAAGATCAGATCAGATGTGGTTCGGGAAGTAATGCCTTAACAACGGCACTTCCCCGAGAGGTTCTTGTAATTTTCATTTTGTGACATGCTCTGTTATATTATATTGTATTAAAAGCACCCTTGTCTTGTTGTCTTGAAAGCACCCTTGGGACGCTCCGATCACTGAACTATAAATAGTAGCGTATTGGAACGTCCAAAGGTGTGTTTTCAAGCTCAAGACTGAATGCGCTTGCAGAAAATGCGGTGCAAGCCAGTAGCGCATCGGAGCGTCCCAAGGATGCGTTCAAGAGCAAAACAAACTCTCTAGCAGACGATGTGGTGTTTACGTTTATATCAGTAGCTTCCTTTGACCATTAATCTGAAGGTTTTGAAGTAGGTAATAGGCTACAATGACAATGGTAAACTTTTAAAGTGAATTCATGAACATATGATATGTGTGTGCTCCATTATGTGTCATTTGAGTGGACTAATGCCTCAAAAAGGGGACTTTGGGACTTCTTGAAAATCGGACCATCGGGTGAATTCGGATTTGGCCTCAAATTGAAAAATTCGGACTATTGGGAGATTCGAATCATCGGTCGTCGGATTAAAGGACTTTTACTGTATAAACATGTTCTGAACCTAATAAAAGATGTCCATTATTCAGCTACAACTGTAATCGTTCAATCATAATCATATTTATGGGGTGAGGATGTGCCGCCAAGTTTAATGGAGCCAAGGGTTGGAAGTCGCCTTCCCTATAATTTCCAGGAAAGGGTTGGAAGTCGCCTTCCCTATAATTTCCAGGAACACACAGAAGATCAACAGCTGATAGTGAAAATCACACATACTGCCGTTTCGTGCTTCTGTGGCCCACCTCACACAGGTGGGAGAGGTTCTTTGGGGGGAAAAACTTAAATCATCTTTGCCCGAGACTAAGCTTAGAGAGTACGAGTTGAATTATTAAGGAAATTGCTTGTACTTGACCAGCAACAATTTGAGTGTAGAGGTTCAACTTTAATAACAGCAGGACAGCAGACAGTAGGTGAGAATATCTCGAAGTTTAAGCAGTTTGCACTACTAGTATTAAAAGATATAGACCCTACAGTAACAGAGATCGGCCAACCCCTACCATAATGGTGTCATCGGTGTCTCTTTACACGCATATACAGTATGTCCATGCCCATAATTTACACTGGGCAATACTGGTACATAATATACAGTTTATCTTTGGATCTATATGCAACATGTTCATAATAAAATATCGCCTCGTTGTGTGATAATTGCAGCACCAAAATGGCATTCCAAAGAAAAGATGGCCGGTCTCTCTTAGTACAGGATCTCTATTACAAGACATTTGGCACTTGACAGGGAGAAGAATGGCAATTTTTATCATACATAATCTCAAGAAAACAATAAAATTATTAATAAGGTTACCAACTAGCTCAGAAGCTGGGCACATACAAAACTAAGCAAATACCATAGAAAAGGTTGTAATAAATATGCTGACCTATAGCAATGCTGCATTCAATAGGTCAGATGTTAACAGCTACACCAGGTCAATCAACTTAACCCCTTGAGGATCATGACGCGCTAGCAGTGCATTCCGGCTATCATTAGACAATTTAATTCAGCTTTGGAAAATAAACCAAGAATCAAAGTGGTAAAGTCTTTCTCACAATTCCTTCCTGAAAACAATATAATCGTCCAATGATAGAGAAAATAAAAGGAACAAACATGTCATCCTACACTGAAAGGGTTAATATCCTCTCAACTCCAAGACTTGCTCATAAAAGTCTAAGCCGTGTTTGAAAAGTTAGGCGTTAAATTTTCTATTTTTGCTCACCCTTTTTTTCTTTTACATTAAAGGCAGTGTCATACATGGAGTTCTTCTAGCCTAATACCAATTATGGCTATCACTCGGTACCATATTTTTTACAATTTTACATTAAATTACCGGATTTATACATAGTCACCATCTACTTCCGGTTTCAGAGTATAAATCCAAGAATCAGAAGCCAAAATTGGTCATTAGCCAGAAAAGCAGAACAAAAATGACGCTGCCTTGAGAGCTGATTGACTTGGCCAGCTGCGCTGCATCCGACTCATAATAAATGCTACATAAGCCTACAAAACAAACCAGATGAGCACACTCTAGTCAAGCATTTGTCAACATTTATATATTCCTTTTACCAAAAATATTTTAATAATATAATATCAAAATGGGCCCATTACCCATTCTATTATCACAACAAATATTCTTGCATAAACCTCTAACAACAATATACCATATCCTTACATCTTAAAACAAAAGCCACAAAAATGAGAGGGCTTTTTATTTTCTTTGAAAATGAAGGGATAGTGTTAGTGAAACAAGAACCTAAGGAGACATCAGTTAAAGACGTCAACCAATCTTCCTAACTAAATAACTCACTCACCTACTTCCACCCACACTCACTCTCAATATTTTATGCTTAACAAGTAATTTTATTCAGTAATGGTGTATGTATAACTTTCTGTGCGTTTCTGTACATGTTTGTCTCGGCTCTTAATCCCTTCAATACAATGGCACCAATTTGATTAATTTCTGGTTTGGCGCCACAACAGAGTCGCCCACAGTGTTTAGATGGTGGGGCAGTAGGATTTTGTTATTTTAAAGTCCAAGTTGCCTAATGTACAGTAGAGTCTTCATATAGTACTGCCTTGTTGTAGCACTGTTGATGCTAGCGTGGTTTGCAGGTGCACAACCACGTCTGATCTATTACTGTACATAGTATATAATGTTAAACTATGTTAAACCATTGTATGTATGTACTGTTTAATACACAATTGTATTCAGCTAGGGAAGGATCTTTAGTAACCAAAAGGGCACAACTTATCTAATGTATCCCTCTAAATCCCACAGGTTTTTCATAAACTGCATAAAATCAACTAATGAAAGTTATACCTGTACTGTACTGAAAATGGCATCACTGTACTGAAGGGGTTAACTAGTTGTGGATGAATGTGGTGAACCTACCAAAAGCCTCCTTAGTGCTAAAAATATCTAAAAGATAAAAATTTTAAGGTTAAATAAATTAGTCGTTATGCCAAAGTGTCTGAGCATATCATACTCTTTTATCCTGAAAACCCTGGATACCAAAACAACTCTATTATGGTTAGTCTCAAGCCTAAATTGTGACATACACGCTGAAGATGTGTGAAAGAGGGAAGGAACAGAGGGATGTACATTTTCAGTCATTAATTCATATACAATTTGAAGCCTCAACCTGATTAAACAAACCTCTGAAACGCGAATATCGGGTAAAGCATTAATAAGGAGATTCAACACAGCCCAAGACAGCTTCTAACAGAATTAATTACTGACTGTACAGCAGTGTGAGGTATTTGGCATGAAGAGAAGGTCACTGTATACAAGGAATGGAAAACTGACAGATGTGTGATGCGGGGAGAACAAGAGTGAAGTATGAACAAGCGCGGGAAAAATAAATGATACACCAACATTTTGAAAGTGTACATTATATTGTACCGATACCTTCACCAATGTGTGGTTATAAACTCTCTATTCACCTACTCAAAGACTTAATAAATATGAACAGAGCAGAATGAATGGGAGGTTAGAAAGAAGAGCTAAATGATGAGTAGGAGGTTGGAAAGTGAGGGAAATGCTGATGAGGAGGTGAAGAAGGGATTGGAGAGAGTGGGTGGTGTGATAAGGAGAAGATCGGTGTGAGTGGTGTGGTAAGGAAGTATTGTGTGCCTGTGTGTGGTGGTAAGGATTGGAATGAGAGAGAGAGAGAGAGAGAGTGACCAGGTGTAGTAGAGAGAGAGTATCGGAGTGAGTGAGAGAGCAGCGTTGTGTGGGGTATGGGGGGGATGTATGAGAGGCTCGAGGGAAGATCATCACGTAGTCTTGACCTTGCCGTTAGTGAGAGTATTGCTGAGGGCGTGTTGGGCTGCCTGCTCTGCCGCCTCCTTCAAGTGCTTCTCCATGTATGTTTGGTAAACCGGATGGATCACCTGAAAAAAAAATTGCACTCATTATTAGTAGGCACAAAATATCATCTATATTTTAGATTGCAAATGTATATGTTTCAAATAAGACATGTTCAATTAAGTAAAATAATACTATAGAACATTGAATTGACACACCTACTATAGGTAGCGCCAACAAACTTAACCCTCTCCGACATATGACGCAATTTTGAGCCTATTGGGGATACTTTAAAGCCTTTGTTACTACAGTATCAGGGGTATTTAGAAACCTTTAGTTTAGTTACTTCAACCTCTGCAGTTGTCTTTGAGTTAGCTGTGGGCAGAAAACTAATTTTGGAGAGGTAATTATAAGAGTGAGAGAACTCTATTTCTTATTGCTAATCTGGCAACCTCTGAGTCATAAATGCGTGAAAGGGTTAACAATAATCTTGATCCATGATCTCTCTGTAACTCAAAAAGGCATAGAGCAAACTGGCTGTAAATATCCACACATATTTCCTGGTGGACTCTTCCCAAATGATAGAAACGTCAGCCAGATTGGTTTCATTCATTTTGAGTTATAAGAAGTTAAGTGGTCAAGATTATTGTCATGTTCGCTGGCACTACCTATAGTAGAGTAACATATCCTTTCAAATTGTCCAGACATCCAAACTCATCTCGCGACATAATCACAGATTTGTCAAGTCATATAAATATATGCAAGTTACTTTTCAAAGTATTTGCCAAGTTATGTTTTTGGTCTACTCCACAACCAGCACTTGAATAATATGTAGTTACCTTTCACATTATGAAGCATGGAAAGAAAAGTGAATGAAAGTACACCATCCCAAGAACAATTCTAGATCACCTGATACACACACTGATGCAAAATACAGTACTTACCGGCTCATCCCTTTTCATTCTATAGTTCGTTGATGAATATACTGTATTGGAGATGATATAACAATCACATCATTATAATACACTACTATTTTACAACTCTCACATTATATTCTGAGAAGATATGGGATGAAATTAGCATCCAGATTATAACCATAACATTAAACCTTATAAACTAATTTTCAGATATTTTCAAATTTGCCCTTGTGTAGGTACAGTACTGTATTGATCAGTGCTATATCCTTACAATCATCTGTATCATCAAGTAGATACACACAGCATACAAAAAGTATATACAGTAGAGCATACAAAACAAAAAATGTAAACTGTAATTGACATATCCAGTTTCATTGGATCATTAAAAAAATACTGTAACTACTGTACAAGTAATTGTATATTATAGCATAATGGTACAGTATCTGCAGGATGCCAAATCGGGGTAATGTTATGGGACTGTATGAAGTGAAATAGAAAACAGGAAAATTTGAATAAAGCTTGGCTATTTAATCACTTCCAGGGTCATAAAAACAACTACCGGTATATAGCATAAGTTTTAACTTTGTACAGGTACAGTATATCTAATTACGGCCATAGGCCGTAGCGCAGTTGGTAGAGCACTCGCCTGCGAACTGTGAGGTTGACGGTTTGGGTGTCGGGCCAGCCAGTGTGTGTTATTGGCAGACACCAGTGCTGTTGGTGGACGGCGCTGTCTAGCAATACTGTATGTGGCAACTATTCACTGAAGTCCCTGATCATCAGGGCACCCACCCTAGCCCAGCTCTTGAGCAGGGAGTGCATAGTGGTAAACACCGCATCATTGACTATAATGAAGGAACTCTATTTTAGCCTGGGGTGAAGTCTTTCATTTGACAGCCTGGGAATCTGCATTGCTATGATATCTGAATTATATCAAACAAAGCAACTATTTATTACCCTCCATGGGTTTAGGAACTAAATGGTTTATGGGATTAATATGCTGGTACTGTATATTTAAAGATTTTTCATATTATAGAAAGTAAAATCAGGTATTTATTTAGAATTAATGACAACAATAATTATGGATAAAGTATTAGGCCTAGTAAAATACATCTAAATAAAATAAAACTACACACATATAGTGAAAAATATAGACTACAGTATATTATATTGTTGTATAATGGTTGTGTACGCAAGTAAAAGATATTATAGTATAATTACAAAGAAGTCAACTTTTCAATTATTATTGTCTTATCCTTGGCTTCCGTTAACAACTATTAATATTACCACTACTGCTTTTCATATATCATAAGTTAATATAATAAAGCATTGAGGAATAATCAAGATACTGCCCTGGATTTTTTTTTTATATTATTGTTTTTGACACCAACCAACTTCACATCTAAACTCAATTAATGAATCAATTAATGAATTAATGACTTCCCAAACTTGACTACTTCCTTTAACGTGACGATAGTGCGTTGTTATATGTGCGATTAGTTTGCTTGGGAAACAGATTAACTTGCTCATGTAGTAATGTACACCCTATGTGGTTGATTGTGTTCTTTTATTTAATAATTTTAATTTTAGTAAGCGTTGTTTCCACATAGCGATTTTGATAATTTAATTTGACTTTATATTGTCCTTGTCCCAATTTTGGTTTGTTTAGTTTGCAAGTTTTAAATTTTAATGAAATCAACAAATACATGTGGCACTCCGAGGACTCGAACCCAGGATACTCACATCGAAATTCCGCGCACTATGCATTACGCTATCAAGACAGAGATGTGGTATTGTATTTAATAATTATTATTGTCCAATATGTTTATAATCTGTAAGGCATAAAGATTCTGTATAAAGTAACACTGATATTAACCCTTACTGTACCAGAGAGTACTTATTACCATAAATGTACCCTCCAGTACCAAGCAATTTGGCCAAAATGGCTTCAGCGTCAAAAGATGGAGGAATACTGCTTCTCCTAGCCTGTGGGAGCTTTGATATAAGCTGAGAAGTGTTGCCAAGGTCTTAAGAGCAGTGCTCAAATGTTGTGTTACCAGGCACCGATCGATACGGGCTGTTAAAAGAACCACATATTATTGACGGACATCGTCCAGTAATGATAAATACACATTCAAATGTTAGCTACCAAGAGACAAGTCAATATTTACCTAAACTGCATCCACATTCATGAGCATGTGTCTTGGGATGGTTCATTCACTTCATAATAGCAGAAAGGTAAATACATTGCCCCAAGTACCACTATTAAAGCATATTCTGTATTCACATTTGCAAGCATTGGTAGCATACTATAAAGTAATATTCTTGTCGGCCATCCTAAAGTTATATACCTGTATACTGTACAAACAAAATATAGTAGAAAAGTAAAATATTAGATAAAGTGATTGAGTGTAGTTGATCAGAATTTGAGGCCGAGCAGTGAAGCTAAAGTTTAGAGAGCATACTGCTAACAATAGGAAAGTGCTTTGTAGAAGTACTTCTGGACCTAAGTCTATGGGTAGAATATTTAGTGAATTTAGTTTGTAAAATGTTACACATCTACTGGTGCAGATGTGAAACAGTTAGAGTAGTGTAGTGATAGAACATGCAGTAAAAGTGAAGCCTTAAGGCTATATCATACTGGTTCCTTTAACAGGAATCATGCTTCATCTAACAAACTTGACTAATTCCTTTAACGTGACGATAGTGCGTTGTTATATGTGCGATTAGTTTGCTTGGGAAACAGATTAACTTGCTCATGTAGTAATGTACACCCTATGTGGTGGATTGTGTTCTTTTATTTAATAATTTTCATTTTAGTAAGCGTTGTTTCCACATAGCGATTTTGATAATTTAATTTGACTTAATATTGTCCTTGTCCCAATTTTGGTTTGTTTAGTTTGCAAGTTTTACATTTTAATTCAGGAATTTGGCCATTGGAAAAGCATTCGTTTGCAAATCACTTGCATACTATAGGTAGTGCCAACGAACTTCACAATAATCTTGACCCCTTAACTACTTCTAACTCAAAAGGGCCTAGAGCAAACTGGAGTTAAAAAAAAATCAGCTTGATTGCTTTCATATATTTTGAGCTATGAGAAGTTTAGGGGTCAAGATTATTGTCAAGTTCGTTGGCGCTACCTATAGTAGACTATTATGTGGGCATGATACCCAAACAGTAGCCTAGCTAGACCTATGCACACGTGGGACTAAAACTTAAAAAAAAAAAAAAAAAAAAAATCATGTCAAATGTAGAGGAATATTGGTTGATATCAATATTATGATTGTAATGGAACTTTATCTTTCACTGTAGAATTGTTATTTTTAGCTGGGTAATAAACAGGAATGAATGGAGAATGCTTGTGAATAGATGAGTAAACACGTGGTCATTTGGGGGAAGGGGTCGGGCACAGGTTGGATTAGATAATAGTCCATCAGGCGCCTGGCCCGGGGAGACGATTAATATGAAGGGTGCGCCTGCAAGTGTGGTGGGCGGGCTTCGCTGCATGTCTGCCTATCGAGATCGGAACCTCTCTGGGTGGTCAGGGGCCAGGGGAATGTTGGAGGGACCATGGTGACCCTGGTCTCTGGGTCTTCTCCTGGATGATCTAGATGTGTGTGAATTTGTATTTTGTCTTTGTGTGTTCATTGTTTTCTGTTGTGTTTTGTGTTGTCCCTATTCTGGCTCTGTCTTGAGTAGGCCAACCCCCCACCCCCCAACTCAAAGGTGGTGGTGATGGGCTGGTCTATCAGAGTGAGAACTGAGCGATCTCTGCCATACCCATAGCTTACTCTGACTGTTCCTTTTACTTATATATTTTCTAGATCTCTTCCGTGGATTGACCTCCCAATCTACCAAGGTTGGAAGCCAAAGCGTCCCATTTTTCCATTGCCCCTCAACTTTCTCTTCATAATTGCTGAGGGGCACAGGGCCCTGGGTGGGGCTTTGGTTTCCCGGGTGTTTCCGCACCCTCCTCAGCTTCCCGCCATGGAGTGGCTTTGGTCACCCAGGCTTTATTGTGGTCGGCAGGGAGGGTTCTGTGGGGGCGCTCGGTTATGGCCTTGGCCTTGCTCGGGGCCTTGGGGCTGTTCAGCCAGGCAGCTTGGGGAACAATAACAACAACAACAACAACAACTCAAAGGTGGGGATTGCGCCTGAGTAAATAGATAGATAGAAATAGAATTAAGTCTTTTGCTTATTTGTAATTTTTGCTGCCGTAGATCGCCTGTTTCGCAGCGTCAGAAAACCTTCACAATACTGTACCTGGTAAATGTATTTTTTTTTACCTAAATTATGTTGTTGTTGTTCCCCAAGCTGCCTGGCCGAACAGCCCCAAGGCCCCGAGCAAGGCCAAAGCCATAACCGAGCGCCCCAACAGAACCCTCCCTGCCGACCACAATAAAGCCTGGGTGACCGAAGCCACTCCATGGCGGGGAGCTGAGGAGGGTGCGGAAACGCCCGGGAAACCAAAGACCCACCCAGGGCCCTGTGCCCCTCAGCAATTATGAAGAGAAAGTTGAGGGGCAAAGGAAAAATGTGACGCTTTGGCTTCCAATCTTGGTAGATTGGGAGGTCAATCCGCGGAAGAGACGCAGTCACTTGAGATCTAGAAAATATATAAGTAAAAGGAACAGTCAGAGTAAGCTATGGGTATGGCAGAGATCGCTCAGTTCTCACTCTGATAGACCAGCCCATCACCACATGACTAGAACCCAATCCTCTCAGCATCAGCTAGGAAAGGCCCTAGAAAGCTGCCTTTGGCGGGGGGATAGCTCCCCTATTTCAACCCCTTTTGGGGTTGGGCACCCGCCCTACCTAAATTATAAAGTAATATGGGTTCATGTTAATATTGAAAGTGTAATGGGACCTAATCTTCAATGTGACAGTAATTTTTATTTTTTAATCTTTTGTCTAGTTGTGGTTTTCACTATTCATATAACCAACAGAGATCTTCCAATCTACCACAGCAGTATGCCTGCATGATAATCATGTTTTTTCTTCACCTACAATATACAGTAATATGGATTGATACACACATACTGAGAGCTATGTAATCTGGGTCCAAGATGCTGAAAACCACGAATTATTAACCCTTTCACACACGTGTGGACGTGATCATGTCCTTACGGGATACTTTAAACCTTTGTGACCATCAGGGGTGTTTAGTAACCTTTAGTTTAATTACTTCAACCTCTGCAGTTGTCTTTGAGCGAGTTGTGGGCAGAAAACTAATTTTGGAGAGGAAATTATGAGAGTAAGAATTATATTTTGAATACTAAACGGCAACCTGAAAGGGTTAAGTGGATAGGAAATATTTGATTCTCAAACGGCCCATGCTTTTAATAATTTGTGGTAGGTGTTTTAAGCAGTGTTAAAGCCATTCATGGACCAACTTTGCTATGTGAAAGAACGTCATTCTCGAATGGCTGTGAAAAACACTTGAATGATAATGGCCTTACAGTCGAGTAGTGAGGAACAGACAATAATGAGCAGAACAATATATATGGTGTATTTGTCTGGTTGGTGTAAAAATGAAGCATCTATAGTGTAGTGCTAGAGCAGACAGTAATGAATAGAGGTGAAGCATTAGACTAGTGAAGTGCTGGAACAAACAGTAATGAGCAGGACAATATATATGGTGTATTTTGTCTGGTTGCGACTCACATTTTCCCAGAGGAAGGTAGCCAGCTCATCAATGTACACACCAGCATCACGATATTCTCCGCTGTATCTGTAAACAAAGAATAATAAAAATACATAATTGTTACTATCATTGTTGAGATCCTTATTACTATCCAATTACGTCAATCTTATAATTGAATTATCATAATCACATTAACAACCGAATGCTAAACAGATATGAATGAAAATAATTAAGAACAAAATTTCAAACAAATTGTTTTCATTGCTGATATACCGGTACCAATACTTTGAAATTGAAACTAGAATAACTGTACACTGAAGCAGTATTAAGTTATGATACTGACATTTAAAACACTGAATACCAGAATAGAGAACATAATCCTCAGATGACAACTAAACACATTGGTAATATGCATGTACAGTATGTATGTACAGTACTGTATATATACATACATCCGCATCTATCCACATTTCCCCCATATCCTTCTTTCTTCACATTCATTATTTCTCCTAAACATTAGGCCTACCATAGCGCGGTTGGGAGTATAAACATGATTAGATTAATATCCAGTATTCGAGAATGGATAATAAGTCGTAGGCGTGTGCATAAACCTTTAACCGTCATGGTGGTGTAATTGTTAAGGTGCCAAAAATTTGTGTGTGGTAACCCGGGTTCGAATCCCGGCGGATCATATATACTTTAATTAATTTCATTGGGGGTGTTTGGTGTTGTGGTGAAATTAATAAAATATAGATCTTTTTGGTACAGTTCACTTCCGTTATCCGCGATCCTTGCTATCCGCGGACACCCCTAAATATCCCATTACTCATTATTGGCGATTATCCGCGAAAAAGTACGCGTTATCCGCGGATTTTCACTCGATCGAGGAAGAAAGCAGTGCTGCAATTAACCAAGAAAGGCGAAATATAAGAACATAAGAATATGGGAGACTGCAAAAAGCCGATTGTCCCTCTTAACACTAGGCAGATCCCTCTAACACAAGGCAGATCCCTCTAACACAAGGCAGATCCCTCTAACACAAAGCAGATCCCTGTAACACAAGGCAGATCCCTCTAACACAAGGCAGATCCCTCTCACACAAGGCAGATCACTTGTGTAAGTGTTGGATAAGGGAGAAAAACTTAGTGCTACTGAACTCTCATGTCATTTTCTTTTCCTTCTCATATTCATCTGGCTTAATGTGTTCTAAGTGGTTCTAAGAATGGTTCATTGGTTGAGGACAAAGTGAAGACAATCATGTTTAATAAGGTTTTCTTAGATAAAAGTGCAGATAATCTTGATTAATGTGTTATAAGTGGTTCTTAAAGGGGATCTAAGAATGGTTCATAGGGGAGGGGATAATGATATGGCACAAGTGACACCTGGATTTACCTTTGGAGTGTACTTGATGTCCACTGCTTTGGACTGTACCTGGAGCTTAGTGGAGCAGTGGAACAGTCATTGTGGATCAAAGTGAGTATCCTTTAATCATTGGGTACATATTAATGTCATTAGGTAGGTCAAAATAGTGTATTTAAGGGTCCAAGATGGGTGAGCTTGGTACAACCTAAGTCTATTTCCCGTTGAAACCTATGTTAAACACTGCCCACGTATTTCCAGAGGATCTACTGTAAGAAACTACTGTAAGAAAATCCGCGAAATCGCGTATCCACGGAAAATACGTGGTACGACTTAGGCGCGAATATGGGGAGTCACTGTATGTCAGTAGTTTATCTGGGTATTGCATATTCAGAGGAGATGGTGGATTTGCTTCACCATTTCCCCGATGCAGACACACCTCACATAATACGTTTCATTCTTATTACCCCCACCCCCCAGTGTACTAAGATTTTTGCATATTATGAGGAAGAACTGTACCTTTTTTGTTGCACTCACCTGACGTATGCCCAGACGGTGAGCATGACAAGAAAGACGCCCATGGCCAGGTTGCAGACGTTAGCAAAGGAGTACATTCCGAAGAGTCCAAACACCCCGGAGAGCAGGTAGAAGAACATGAGCACGGAGAACAGGGTGGCAGGGGTCCGCGCCGCCTTGAACACATTCTTGGCCTCATTTTGTTGAGAATATTTGGTGTAAATCTTGTCTATTTCCTAGGGTGAGAGAAGTGTGAGAAGAGACTTTATTATTAAGACAAAATTCATTAAGCCAAATGTTTGCTTTGTTATACATGCTATGCTTATGCTATGCTATGCATAGCCTATGCTTACAGGTACCTACCCGATAGCACTATCGTTATTGAGTGATATTTGTATTTTGTACTATTGTTATTATCTTGTCAAGTTGCAAATTTGATTTTAATAGAACATTTTGACACTTAATGTAGTTTCTTTATTCATGCAGAGTTTAGTAAAATTTACCAGAACGTCCCCAACTTCCCAAATTGACTAATTCCTTGAACGTGACGACAGTGGGTTGTTATGTGTGCGATTAGTTTGCTTGGGAACCAGATTAACTTGCGCATGTAGTAATGTAGACCCTATGTGGTGGATTGTGTTCTTTTATTTATAAATTATTATTTTACTTAAGCGTTGTTTCCACATAGCGATTTTGATTAGTTATTTTGTCTTTTTACTGTGTTCGTATACGTTTTGGTTTGTTTATTTTGCAAGTTTTACATTACGGTAAACCCTCTCTATCTCGGACTAATTGGGGGAGACCACTTCCGAGAAGCCCAATTTTCCGAGATGTACGAAGTCCGACTTATGACCGACTTAAGAAAGGGAAAATTCTGAATTAGAAGAGGAAAGTCTGCGCCAGAGAAAATTGAGATAACTTTTTGTTTTTTTTATTCAAACATGTGAAATTATCATAATCGATTTTAGGAGTATAGTTGGTTGTTGGAAGGAACATAATAATTGATATTGGTTCAGGGGTAATTTATCGAGAGGACTTCCCTAGTGGTTAAGGCCCCATTAATTGCTCTTTCCATTCACATATGCATAGCCTACGTGAGTTGCAGTTGGGATGTGTGTACATGCTTAGATTGATATGCAGATTCGAAGTTGCATAATAAATCGTAGGCAGTGTCCACCATTCTTTAACTGTCTTCGTGGTGCGATGCATAAGGTGTTGATTTTCGGTGTGAGCATCCTGGATTCGAATCCACGGACTGCCACATGAGTTTGTAAAATTTCATTAATCGATTTTAGGAGTATAGTTGGTTGTTGGAAGGAACATAATAATTAATGACAAATACAAACCTTATTGTGTTTTCAGGGACAGTACAGTACATATTAATTAATATTAACACATTAATTAAAAGGCACAGGCTTCAATTCATCCTAAAATCACTTAAAACCGAGTGAGAGAACATTGTAAACCGGACACAAATCCCGTCCAACTCGGAAATTTCCGAGATATACAGGGACATTTCCGAGAGGCCGATGTCATTCCGAGAAGCGCGGGTTTCCGACTAAAAAGAGTCCAAGTTAGCGGGGGTTTACTGTATAATATGTATTTGGAGAACATCATATTTATTTCCTGGGGAAAGAGAAGTTGTTAGGATGCATTAGGAGTCCTATTATTATGAAGACAACATTGGTTAGTGGAGAGAACATAATAATTAATTCTGGTTCAGTAGTAGTTTATCGAGAGGCCTTCCCTAGGGTTAAGTGCCCCATTAATTACTATTTCCATTCATATATTCATAGCCTCCGATAGTGCAGTCGGAATGAATGTACAGTAAAAGTCCTTTAATCCGACGACCGATGATTCGAATCTCCCAATAGTCCGAATTTTTCAATTTGAGGCCAAATCCGAATTCACCCGATGGTCCGAATTTCAAGAAGTCCCAAAGTCCCCTTTTTGAGGCATTAGTCCACTCAAATGACACATAATGGAGCACACACATATCATATGTTCATGAATTCACTTTAAAAGTTTACCATTGTCATTGTAGCCTATTACCTACTTCAAAACATTCAGATTAATGGTCAAAGGAAGCTACTGATATAAACGTAAACACCACATCGTCTGCTAGAGCGTTTGTTTTGCTCTTGAACGCATTCTTGGGACGCTCCGATGCGCTACTGGCTTGCACCGCATCGTCTGCAAGCGCATTCAGTCTTGCGCTTGAAAACGCACCTTTGGACGCTCCGATACGCTACTATTTATAGTGATCGGAGCGTCCCAAGGGTGCTTTCAAGAGCAAGACAAACTCGCTAGTAGACGATGCGGACATGTGACAATAAGAAGAAGAAGAAGGTGTTTACGTTTATATCAGCAGATTCCTTTGACCATTAATCTGAATGTTTTGAAGTAGGTAATAGGCTACAATGACAATGGTAAACTTTTGAAGTGATTTCATGAACATATGAGCCGATATGTGTACACCATTGTGTCATTTGGGTGGCCTCAATGTTTTCGTCAGGCCACAGGTTCATAGGGGTAAAGTCCGATAATCCGAAAAATCCACTAATCCGAACGAGGGCCGGTCCGCTGCCCTTCGGATTAACGGAAGTTTACTGTACATGCTAAGATTGGTACGCAGGATTCGAAACGGCATAATAAATCTTAGGCTTGTGCAGCATTCTTTAACTGTCTTCGTAGCGCAATGCATAAGTGTGTTGATTTTCGGTGTGAGCGTCCTGGGTTCGAACCCCCGGACTGCCACATGTGTTTGTTAATTTCATTAATCGAGTTTAGGAGTAGTTTGTTAGTGGAGAGAACATAATAAAATTCTGATTCAGTAGTAGTTGTTGTTGTTGTTGTTGTTCCCTAAGCTGCCTGGCCGAACAGCCCCGAGTCCCTGAGGAAGGCCATGGCCACGATCGGGCTTTCCCACAGAGCTCTCATTGAGTGTAGGTTGTGTTGTTGGCGTAAGTGGTTGTGTGAAATGCAGTCTTCGATGATGTGTTTAATGGTATGGGGTGCTGTGTTACATCCCGGGCAGGCGTCGACAACGGAGTCATCCAGTCTCTTCTGATAGCTCAGGAGAGCTGGATGGTGTCCGCATCTCAGCCTGGCCAGGTGGACTCTGTCCTCGCGAGGGAGGGAGGATTCGGAAGGATGGATTTCGGGAGGTCGTGCATGCAGCTGCGTGTTGTCTGTGAGTGAGTGGATGGATTGGCGAGAGATATGAGTATGGATGTGCTTCTGGAAGTTGGTTCGGGGTGGGCAGGGAGGGAGAGGACAATAATTGTGTGTGATACCGTGTGCTGGGTGTTGTTTTGATATTTCTTGGTGTCTGTGGGTGTGTTGCCATGTAGTTTAGTGGGTGGTCTTGGTTCGTGGAGGCTGCTGCCAGGAATTGAGTGCCTCTCATGTCCAGATGGTCTTTGACTTTGAGGATTTTGGTTTCTTGATGTAGATGATCTGTGGGTGCAGTAGCTGTGCAGCCTGTAATGATCTTCAGGGCTTTGTTTTGAATAGTCTGTAAGGTCTTATGATGTGTTTCAGCTAGGTTAGAAGCTCAGGCTGGGCTTGCGTATTCCATTACTGATCTTATGTATTGTTTATATACTGTGGTGGTAGTTTCTTTGTTGTGTCCAAATTTTGTGTGAGCAAGTGACCTGAGGGCGTTAAGTCTGGGTGTCAGTTTCTTTTTAATGTTTGTGGTGTGCTGTTTGAATGTCATATGAGTATCATATGTTACTCCTAGGATTTTGGGTGTGTGTGTATGTGTTAGGGGTGTGTTGTTTATGGTGAGTTGAGGGATGTATTCGTGTTCACCTGTCCAGCTTGTGAGCAGGGTTGCGGTGGATTTGGCTGGGGCTAGATTAAGTCTGTTTGTAGTGCACCAGCCATGTAGTGTGTTGAGATAGGGTTGAAGGAGATCTGTTACTCTTCTTGGGTCATGGTGTGTGCATGTGAGTGTTATGTCATCTGCATAGGAGGCTAAGTTTATTTGGGGAGTATTGGGTGTAGTTATATCGTGCATGTACAGATTGAAGAGTGCGGGCGATAGGACGGATCCTTGTGGGACTCCGTTTGGAAAGTTTCTGATTTTAGATGACTGACCGGCAAAAGATACGTGTGCACATCTGCCTGCTAGGAAGTTGGCCAGCCACCTTTTTGTGTTGTTGTGCATGTTTGTGTTGTAGATTTTGTTTGTTAGGTTGTGGCGGGGGATGGCATCGAAGGCTTTACTAATGTCGAGTGTGGCTAATAGTGATCTGTGTGGTGGTCTAGCTGAGTTGATGCCGTCGAAAGCTCTTTGTGTAAGGTCTGTGAGAAGAGTGTTTGTGGAGTGCAGTGGCCTAAAGCCATGTTGTGTTGGAGCTAGGGGTAGGTCGGGTGTAATTAGTTGTAATACTAGGCGTTCCATGACTTTGGAGGGGGAGCAAAGGAGTGTGATGGGGCGGTGCGAGGAGGGTAGCGTGGGGTCTTTGTTGGGTTTGGGGAATGTGATGATGATACCATGCTTCCAAATGTCTGGTATTGTGTTGTGTGAATAGCTGTAGTTTGATATGTTAGTGAGTGTTTGTATGCCTTGTGGTCCCAGGTATCTGAGGTGTATGTTGCTTATGTTGTCTAGGCCACAGGCGGGTGAGTGCTTGAGATTGTTGATGATATGCTTTGTCTGGTGATTGGTGAAGGGTGTATAGTCAGGGTCTGTGGGGAATTGTCTCTTACGTCGGATGACACGTCGGTCGTCTTTGTGAGGTTTTAGGTGGCTGACATGTGAGAAGTGATTGATGAGAGTGTTTGCTTGTTGTTTACATGAAGGAGTAGAGTCTGTTGTTGTGATTGCAGCATGTGATTGTGTTGTGTTGCTGTTGGAAAGTGTGATGCTGTTTAGTGTTTTGTAGAGTTTTTTGGGGTTTGTTTTGTGATCAAGTGTTTGTAGGAAGTTATTCCAATTTAGTTTTTGTTGTTCTTGTATTTTGTTGTTAGTTTGGGTGTTGAGTGCTTGAATTTGTTGTGTGATGTCTTGTGTGTGGGGTGCTGGGGAGTGTTTCAGTGTGTCGCGTTGTCTGATGAGGTTTTGAATTTCTGGTGTGAAGTTGGGGTTGTGTCTTTTTCTGTTACCTCTTGGAATGTGTTTCTTGTCAGCATTTTGGATAGTTTTATTGAGTATGTGTACAGCATTGTTGATGTTAGTGATGGGTGTACTGTTTAGAGTTGTGAAGTGTTGTTCTGTCTCATTTGTATATGCTTCCCAGTTAGCTCTTTTATAATTGGTGTATGTGTGTTTGTGGCTAGCTGGGGTGAGTCTGGTTTTGGTGGTGATAATGATCGGGAGGTGGTCAGAGCCTAAGGTTCTGACCACCCTCCAGGATGTTGTGGGGGCGAGTTCTGGGGAGCAAAAGGTGATGTCTGGAGATGATGGGTTATAGAGGGCTTGGTGAGGAATATGGGTATGTTGATGGATGTCGTTAAGGATGATGAGGTTATCTCTTTGGTTTTGTAGTACCAGCCCTCTGTCTGTGTCGGGGTTGTCGACAAACCAGGCCGACGTAGTAGTTTATCGAGAGGCCTTCCCTACGGTTAAGCGCCCCATTAATTACTATTTCCATTCACCTATTCATAGCCTCCGATAGTGCAGTTGGAATGAATGTACATGCTAAGATTGGTATGCAGGATTCGAAACTGCATAATAAATCTTAGGCTTGCGCAGCATTCTTTAACCGTCTTCGTGGTGCAATGCATAATGCTGGGGTCACACATTCACGTATATCGCTCCCGTATGCTCCCGTCAGGCGTGATCGCCAATTTTGTGTTATGACGGGCGTAGTCCGTAGTCCGGGAGGTGTGGTGGAGTGGTCATGCCACTGGATTGGTAATCCAATGGACCCGGGTTCAAATCCCGATATGTCAATGGGAAGATATTATTGGGATTGAATTTGTGCTGTACCTAGTATCAGTGCATTACCACAAAGCCCACCGAAATGCCAAAAAAATACCCTCATTGTTCCCTGATTAAATAACACTGTATGAATATTCCCATATTCAAAATATGTTACAGGGGGACAATGCCTAGTGAGTTCACTACTCAATAGGTGGTGTTCTGAGAGTGAGGGTCTGAGTCTGGAGGGTGAGACGGTGAAGCACTTGAGCGAAGCAACCAGCCGCTTCAGAGATGGAGCTGCTTTGAGCCATGATGGATGCTTCACATGTCTCACTCCCCAGGCTGGAACAAGACCTCACGGGCTTCACCGTGTTGAGCGGTGGAATGTACAGGCTCTCAGCCTATGCCCGAGAGGGAGTAGTTGGAATATAGAAAAAAAAAAAAAAAAAAAAAAAAAAGTCCAGCCGTGTACGCCCGTATAGACTACGACTATTGCACTTCCCGACATACGTACCGTAACGGGGCCAGTGTTACGTCAGACGTAATGTAGTCGTATGGAGCTACGTACGTGCTTGCGACTTGCGTAGCATGTCCCCGTTAGTCCGCCTGGGCTGCCCGATTTGCGGGAACACAGGCCACGCCCCCACAAGACCTACGTAGCTGAGGCCGTACGCCTTGTGAGTTTGTAGGCATTACGTGGACCGTGTCCGGACAATCGTAGGCACACGCCGTCTGTCCAAACACAGACAAAGACAGTCTTTGTCAACCACGTAGGTCTGGGTTGGAATCTGGGAACTACAAAAGGGCAGGAATGGCCACACCATTCCCATTCCCAGTCCTTCATCGGCACCAAGAACAACATCGCGGAATTCATCCTGGAGGAGTTCAATTTTGTGAACTCCCTTTATAGAGGAAAGACCATTCATCCTTGTAACCTTTAACCCGCTGAGTGCCAGCCAATTTTGACGGTGTGCTTCTGCCAGTGCCAGATTTTTTTTTTTTTTGGCTAAATCTATCAAGTTGGGAGAGAAAGGAAGGATAATGGTAAAAAAAACACTCCCCTTGTCCATTTTCGCCAGAAATCAGGTCCCCGATGGTCCCGAAAGTACAGTAGCTGAAAAGACACTATAGACTACAGAGACTTTTATGGTATCGGAATGTATGGGTGGGAGGGTGGTGGGAGGGTGGTTTTCGGGTTGGTTGGGGGAAGGTAGAAGGGTAATTGACTTGTGTTACACATATGAAGCCGATTGGTGAGGTAGTTTCGCCACAACGGATTTTCCTTTTTTTCCTTATCTTCGTACGGATACGCTGGAAGTGGGTGGTGGGAGGCGGTTGGGGGTGTGGTGGGGGGAAGGCAGAAGGGTAAGGGACTTGTCACACAAATATGGAACCGATTGGTGAGGTAGTTTCGCCGCCACAGATTTTCCTTTTTTTCCTTATCTTCATACGGATACGCTGGAAGTGGGTGGTTGGAGGTGGTTGGGGGTGTTGTGGGGGGAAGGCAGAAGGGTAAGGGACT
The DNA here is from genome assembly GCA_032716605.1 of Paralithodes platypus. Lineage (NCBI taxonomy): Eukaryota > Metazoa > Arthropoda > Malacostraca > Decapoda > Lithodidae > Paralithodes > Paralithodes platypus. The sequence continues at coordinate 52,626,838 of CM064547.1, read as the reverse complement.
TGTCACACAAATATGGACCCGATTGGTGCAGTCGTTTCACCGCCACAGATTTTCCTTTTTTTTTCCTTCTGACGGGACCGACAGTCAACGAGTGGGTGGGAGGAGGGATTTGGGATTTTTGTGGTGGGTAGCCTAAAGGGTAAGGTACATGTGGTAAAAATATGAAAGCCATAGGTGCAGTCGCTTCGCTGCTACGATTTGTTTTCGGCAGGGTGCAGAGGGTGGCAGGGTTGGCTTGTTGGTTGCTGCTCCGGTGTGGTGAGAGGTGTGACTGGAGTGTCCCCCGCTGGTCCCGTTGTCCCCCGTGACCCCACCGTACAACGGTGCCGCGTCTTCCCGCCAACCCGCAGTGCGGCGGTTCTGCCAGATGCGCCCGGACTTACTTTCACTTTCCCGTTTTACGTGAACATTGTACGATTGGCGGGAGAAACTTACGTTTTACCTGTCTAGCTGCTACGTTTTACGGGGCTGCACCCGTAAGACGTAGCAGCTAGCCAGGTAAAACGTATGCTTTCCCGACTTTTGACATACGTGAGTGTGAGCCCCGTATCTGATTCGAAATCCAAAACATACCGGGTGACCTTGGCCGCACCAACCACCTCCAAGACCAGCGTGGCTACGCCCGCCATGCGTACCAACCCCCACGACTAGACACAATTTCATTTACGTTTTGCGTAGTAAGCCCTTACGTTTTACGTATTCGGTTGCCAACTACCAATAAACCTTTGTACGGGAGCATACGGGAGCATATACGTGAATGTGTGACCCCAGCATAAGTCTGTTGGTTTTCGGTGTGAGCGTCCTGGGTTCGAATCCCTAGAATGCCACATGTGTTTGTTAATTTCATTAATTGAGTTTAGGAGTAAAGTTGGTTAGTGGAGAGAACATAATAATTAATTCTGGTTCAGTAGTAGTTTATCGAGAGGCCTTCCCTAGGGTAAAGCGCCCCATTAATTACTATTTCCATTCACCTATTCATAGCCTCCGATAGTGCAGTTGGAATGAATGTACATGCTAAGATTGGTATGCAGGATTCGAAACTGCATAATAAATCTTAGGCTTGTGCAGCATTCTTTAACTGTCTTCGTGGCGCAATGCATAAGTGTGTTGGTTATCGGTGTGAGCGTCCTGGGTTCGAATCCCTAGAATGCCACATGTGTTTGTTCATTTCATTAATCGAGTTTAGGAGTAAAGTTGGTTAGTGGAGAGAACATAATAATTAATTCTGGTTCAGTAGTAGTTTATCGAGAGGCCTTCCCCTAGGGTTAAGCGCCCCATTAATTACTATTTCCATTCACCTATTTATAGCCTCTGATAGTGCAGTTGGAATGAATGTACATGCTAAGATTGGTATGCAGGATTCGAAACTGCATAATAAATCGTAGGCTTGTGCAGCATTCTTTAACTGTTTTCGTGGCGCAATGCATAAGTGTGTTGATTTTCGGTGTGAGCGTCCTGGGTTCGAATCCCCGGACTGCCACATGTGTTTGTAAATTTCATTAATCGAGCTTAGGAGTAAAGTTAGTTAGTGGAGAGATCATAATAATTAATTCTGGTTCAGTAGTAGTTTATCGAGAGGCCTTCCCTAGGGTTAACCGCCCCATTAACCCTTCCTACCCGGGCTGCCTTACAAAAGGACAGTGTGGGGTACCCGGGCGATCTGGCCGAAAAACGTCTAGGCCTAGGCTACCGTATCTTTGTTATATTAACTGCTACAAATGTCCCACGCATCCCTAAACGTAGTGCGATTTCCAATCTGTAGACTGGCATTGAGTAGAGCTCTCTAAGTCAACTGGTTCAGTTGTGATGACGATTTCCGTGGAGCGAATTTTTCCGCGATGTTGACAATGCCAGAGCTTTTCAGACACTAATTTAGTCATATCATACAACAACAACATTGATCCGACGTCTCCTTGTTTTCGGAGGTGCGGTGACGCAATGAATGGCTTTGTTTACATGCGTCGGACGCACGGCGTTCAGACCAAGCTTAATAGGCATTCAAGCTTACAGCCTGTTAAAAGGAGACCCGGGTACCGGCCCATCTGCCGCGGTGTCCTTATAAAAGGACACCCGGGCTGGAAGGGTTAATTACTATTTCCATTCGCCTATTCATGGCCTCCGATAGTGCAGTTGGAATGAATGTTGTTGTTGTTGTTGTTGTTGTTGCTGTTCCCCAGGCTGCCTGGCCGAACAGCCCCAAGGCCCCGAGCAAGACCAAGGCCATAACCGAGCGCCCCCACAGAACCCTCCCTGCCTACCACAATAAAGCCTGGGTGACCGAAGCCACTCCATGGCGGGGAGCTGAGGAAGGTGCGGAAACGCCCGGGAAACCAAAGCCCAACCCAGGGCCCTGTGCCTCTCAGCAATTATGAAGAGAAAGTTGTTGTTGTTGTTCCCTAAGCTGCCTGGCCGAACAGCCCCGAGTCCCTGAGAAAGGCCATGGCCACGATCGGGCTTTCCCACAGAGCTCTCATTGAGTGTAGATTGTGTTGTTGGCGTAAGTGGTTGTGTGAAATGCAGTCTTCTATGATGTGTTTAATGGTATGGGGTGCTGTGTTACATCCCGGGCAGGTGTCGACAACGGAGTCATCCAGTCTCTTCTGATAGCTCAGGAGAGCTGGATGGTGTCCGCATCTCAGCCTGGCCAGGTGGACTCTGTCCTCGCGAGGAAGGGAGGATTCGGAAGGATGGATTTCGGGAGGTCGTGCATGCAGCTGCGTGTTGTCTGTGAGTGAGTGGATGGATCGGTGAGAGATATGAGTATGGATGTGCTTCTGGAAGTTGGTTCGGGGTGGGCAGGGAGGGAGAGAGGACAATAATTGTGTGTGATACCGTGTGCTGGGTGTTGTTTTGATATTTCTTGGTGTCTGTGGGTGTGTTGCCATGTAGTTTAGTGGGTGGTCTTGGTTCGTGGAGGCTGCTGCCAGGAATTGAGTGCCTCTCATGTCCAGATGGTCTTTGACTTTGAGGATTTTGGTTTCTTGATGTAGGTGATCTGTGGGTGCAGTAGCTGTGCAGCCTGTAATGATCTTCAGGGCTTTGTTTTGAATAGTCTGTAAGGTCTTATGATGTGTTTCAGCTAGGTTAGAAGCCCAGGCTGGGCTTGCGTATTCCATCACTGATCTTATGTATTGTTTATATACTGTGGTGGTAGTTTCTTTGTTGTGTCCAAATTTTGTGTGAGCAAGTGACCTGAGGGCGTTAAGTCTGGGTGTCAGTTTCTTTTTAATGTTTGTGGTGTGCTGTTTGAATGTCATATGAGTATCATATGTTACTCCTAGGATTTTGGGTGTGTGTGTATGTGTTAGGGTGTGTTGTTTATGGTGAGTTGAGGGATGTATTCGTGTTCTCCTGTCCAACTTGTGAGCAGGGTTGCGGTGGATTTGGCTGGGGCTAGATTAAGTCTGTTTGTAGTGCACCAGCCATGTAGTGTGTTGAGATAGGGTTGAAGGAGATCTGTTGCTCTTTTTGGGTCATGGTGTGTGCATGTGAGTGTTATGTCATCTGCATAGGAGGCTAAGTTTATTTGGGGCGTATTGGGTGTAGTTATATCGTGCATGTACAGATTGAAGAGTGCGGGCGATAGGACGGATCCTTGTGGGACTCCGTTTGGAAAGTTTCTGATTTTAGAGGACTGACCGGCAAAAGATACGTGTGCACATCTGCCTGCTAGGAAGTTGGCCAGCCACCGTTTTGTGTTGTTGTGCATGTTTGTGTTGTAGATTTTGTTTGTTAGGTTGTGGCGGGGGATGGCATCGAAGGCTTTACTAATGTCGAGTGTGGCTAATAGTGATCTGTGTGGTGGTCTAGCTGAATTGATGCCGTCGAAAGCTCTTTGTGTAAGGTCTGTGAGAAGAGTGTTTGTGGAGTGCAGTGGCCTAAAGCCATGTTGTGTTGGAGCTAGGGGTAGGTCAGGTGTAATTAGTTGTAATACTAGGCGTTCCATGACTTTGGAGGGGGAGCAAAGGAGTGTGATGGGGCGGTGCGAGGAGGGTAGCGTGGGGTCTTTGTTGGGTTTGGGGAATGTGATGATGATACCATGCTTCCAAATGTCTGGTATTGTGTTGTGTGAATAGCTGTAGTTTGATATGTTAGTGAGTGCTTGTATGCCTTGTGGTCCCAGGTGTCTGAGGTGTATGTTGCTTATGTTGTCTAGGCCACAGGCGGGTGAGTGCTTGAGATTGTTGATGATATGCTTTGTCTGGTGATTGGTGAAGGGTGTATAGTCAGGGTCTGTGGGGAATTGTCTCTTACGTCGGATGACACGTCGGTCGTCTTTGTGAGGTTTTAGGTGGCTGACATGTGAGAAGTGATTGATGAGTGTTTGCTTGTTGTTTACATGAAGGAGTAGAGTCTGTTGTTGTGATTGCAGCATGTGATTGTGTTGTGTTGCTGTTGGAAAGTGTGATGCTGTTTAGTGTTTTGTAGAGTTTTTTGGGGTTTGTTTTGTGATCAAGTGTTTGTAGGAAGTTATTCCAATTTAGTTTTTGTTGTTCTTGTATTTTGTTGTTAGTTTGGGTGTTGAGTGCTTGAATTTGTTGTGTGATGTCTTGTGTGTGGGGTGCTGGGGAGTGTTTCAGTATGTCGCGTTGTCTGATGAGGTTTTGAATTTCTGGTGTGAAGTTGGGGTTGTGTCTTTTTCTGTTACCTCTTGGAATGTGTTTCTTGTCAGCGTTTTGGATAGTTTTATTGAGTATGTGTACAGCATTGTTGATGTTAGTGATGGGTGTACTGTTTAGAGTTGTGAAGTGTTGTTCTGTCTCATTTGTGAATGCTTCCCAGTTAGCTCTTTTATAATTGGTGTATGTGTGTTTGTGGCTAGCTGGGGTGAGTCTGGTTTTGGTGGTGATAATGATCGGGAGGTGGTCAGAGCCTAAGGTTCTGACCACCCTCCAGGATGTTGTGGGGGCGAGTTCTGGGGAGCAAAAGGTGATGTCTGGAGATGATGGGTTATAGAGGGCTTGGTGAGGAATATGGGTATGTTGATGGATGTCGTTAAGGATGATGAGGTTATCGGTTTGGTTTTGTAGTACCAGCCTCTGTCTGTGTCGGGGTTGTCGACAAACCAGGCCGACGTCTTGGCGTTGAAGTCACCACCCAGGATGATGTGTGGGGTGTGTGGGGTGTTTGTGATGTGTTGTAAGTGTGGTCTGTATTCATTTGGTACTGTAGGGGATGTTTGGGGAGGGATGTATGTGTTTATGATGGTTATGTTGGAGTTGTTACCAGTGCGTATTTTAATTGACTGTATTTCTGTTGTGTTATCATTTGGGGGGAGGAGTGATTTGGTTTGTACACTGAAGAGAAAGTTGAGGGGCAAAGGAAAAATGTGACGCTTTGGCTTCCAATCTTGGTAGATTGGGAGGTCAATCCACGGAAGAGACGCCGTCACTTGAGATTTAGAAAATATATAAGTAAAAGGAACAGTCAGATTAAGCTATGGGTATGGCAGAGATCGCTCAGTTCTCACTCTGATAGACCAGCCCATCACCTCATGACTAGAACCCAATCCTCTCAGCATCAGCTAGGAAAGGCCCTAGAAAGCCGCCTTTGGCGGGGGGATAGCTCCCCTATTTCAACCCCTTTCGGGGTTGGGCACCCGCCTTGTTGTTGTTGTTGTTGTTGTTGTTGTTGTTGTTGTTCCCTAAGCTGCCTGGCCGAACAGCCCCGAGTCCCTGAGGAAGGCCATGGCCACGATCGGGCTTTCCCACAGAGCTCTCATTGAGTGTAGGTTGTGTTGTTGGCGTAAGTGGTTGTGTGAAATGCAGTCTTCTATGATGTGTTTAATGGTATGGGGTGCTGTGTTACATCCCGGGCAGGCGTCGACAACGGAGTCATCCAGCCTCTTCTGATAGCTCAGGAGAGCTGGATGGTGTCCGCATCTCAGCCTGGCCAGGTGGACTCTGTCCTCGCGAGGGAGGGAGGATTCGGAAGGATGGATTTCGGGAGGTTGTGCATGCAGCTGCGTGTTATCTGTGAGTGAGTGGATGGATTGGCGAGAGATATGAGTATGGATGTGCTTCTGGAAGTTGGTTCGGGGTGGGCAGGGAGGGAGAGAGGACAATAATTGTGTGTGATACCGTGTGCTGGGTGTTGTTTTGATATTTCTTGGTGTCTGTGGGTGTGTTGCCATGTAGTTTAGTGGGTGGTCTTGGTTCGTGGAAGCTGCTGCCAGGAATTGAGTGCCTCTCATGTCCAGATGGTCTTTGACTTTGAGGATTTTGGTTTCTTGATGTAGATGATCTGTGGGTGCAGTAGCTGTGCAGCCTGTAATGATCTTCAGGGCTTTGTTTTGAATAGTCTGTAAGGTCTTATGATGTGTTTCAGCTAGGTTAGAAGCCCAAGCTGGGCTTGCGTATTCCATTACTGATCTTATGTATTGTTTATATACTGTGGTGGTAGTTTCTTTGTTGTGTCCAAATTTTGTGTGAGCAAATGACCTGAGGGCGTTAAGTCTGGGTGTCAGTTTCTTTTTAATGTTTGTGGTGTGCTGTTTGAATGTCATATGAGTATCATATGTTACTCCTAGGATTTTGGGTGTGTGTGTATGTGTTAGGGGTGTGTTGTTTATGGTGAGTTGAGGGATGTATTCGTGTTCACCTGTCCAGCTTGTGAGCAGGGTTGCGGTGGATTTGGCTGGGGCTAGATTAAGTCTGTTTGTAGTGCACCAGCCATGTAGTGTGTTGAGATAGGGTTGAAGGAGATCTGTTGCTCTTCTTGGGTCATGGTGTGTGCATGTGAGTGTTATGTCATCTGCATAGGAGGCTAAGTTTATTTGGGGAGTATTGGGTGTAGTTATATCGTGCATGTACAGATTGAAGAGTGCGGGCGATAGGACGGATCCTTGTGGGACTCCGTTTGGAAAGTTTCTGATTTTAGATGACTGACCGGCAAAAGATACGTGTGCACATCTGCCTGCTAGGAAGTTGGCCAGCCACCTTTTTGTGTTGTAGATTTTGTTTGTTAGGTTGTGGCGGGGGATGGCATCAAAGGCTTTACTAATGTCGAGTGTGGCTAATAGTGATCTGTGTGGTGGTCTAGCTGAGTTGATGCCGTCAAAAGCTCTTTGTGTAAGGTCTGTGAGAAGAGTGTTTGTGGAGTGCAGTGGCCTAAAGCCATGTTGTGTTGGAGCTAGGGGTAGGTCGGGTGTAATTAGTTGTAATACTAGGCGTTCCATGACTTTGGAGGGGGAGCAAAGGAGTGTGATGGGGCGGTGCGAGGAGGGTAGCGTGGGGTCTTTGTTGGGTTTGGGGAATGTGATGTTGATACCATGCTTCCAAATGTCTGGTATTGTGTTGTGTGAATAGCTGTAGTTTGATGTTAGTGAGTGTTTGTATGCCTTGTGGTCCCAGGTGTCTGAGGTGAATGTTGCTTATGTTGTCTAGGCCACAGGCGGGTGAGTGCTTGAGATTGTTGATGATATGCTTTGTCTGGTGATTGGTGAAGGGTGTATAGTCAGGGTCTGTGGGGAATTGTCTCTTACGTCGGATGACACGTCGGTCGTCTTTGTGAGGTTTTAGGTGGCTGACATGTGAGAAGTGATTGATGAGAGTGTTTGCTTGTTGTTTACATGAAGGAGTAGAGTCTGTTGTTGTGATTGCAGCATGTGATTGTGTTGTGTTGCTGTTGGAAAGTGTGATGCTGTTTAGTGTTTTGTAGAGTTTTTTGGGGTTTGTTTTGTGATCAAGTGTTTGTAGGAAGTTATTCCAATTTAGTTTTTGTTGTTCTTGTATTTTGTTGTTAGTTTGGGTGTTGAGTGCTTGAATTTGTTGTGTGATGTCTTGAGTGTGGGGTGCTGGGGAGTGTTTCAGTGTGTCGCGTTGTCTGATGAGGTTTTGAATTTCTGGTGTGAAGTTGGGGTTGTGTCTTTTTCTGTTACCTCTTGGAATGTGTTTCTTGTCAGCGTTTTGGATAGTTTTATTGAGTGTGTGTACAGCATTGTTGATGTTAGTGATGGGTGTACTGTTTAGAGTTGTGAAGTGTTGTTCTGTCTCATTTGTAAATGCTTCCCAGTTAGCTCTTTATAATTGGTGTATGTGTGTTTGTGGCTAGCTGGGGTGAGTCTGGTTTTGGTGGTGATAATGATCGGGAGGTGGTCAGAGCCTAAGGTTCTGACCACCCTCCAGGATGTTGTGGGGGCGAGTTCTGGGGAGCAAAAGGTGATGTCTGGAGATGATGGGTTATAGAGGGCTTGGTGAGGAATATGGGTATGTTGATGGATGTCGTTAAGGATGATGAGGTTATCTGTTTGGTTTTGTAGTACCAGCCCTCTGTCTGTGTCGGGGTTGTCGACAAACCAGGCCGACGTCTTGGCGTTGAAGTCACCACCCAGGATGATGTGTGGGGTGTTTGTGATGTGTTGTAAGTGTGGTCTGTATTCATTTGGTACTGTGGGGGATGTTTGGGGAGGGATGTATGTGTTTATGATGGTTATGTTGGATTTGTTGCCAGTGCGTATTTTAATTGATTGTATTTCTGTTGTGTTATCATTTGGGGGGAGGAGGGATTTGGTTTGTACACTGGTTACTATGTATGATATTTCATTGTGTACCAGGGTGATGAGTCCATCGCCCCCGCCGACAGCCCGGTCTTGTCTGATGGTGGTGAAATTATTTAATGTGGGTGTTTTTTGTGATGTGCGGAGTTTTGTTTCTTGTAAGATGGCAATGTGTATGTTGTGTTGTTTGATGAAGTGTGAGAGTTCGTGTTTCTTTGTGTTAATGCCATCTATGTTCAATTGGAGAATGTTAATGTTATGTGCACGATGTATGTTGGGTGCTGCTGCACGAGGATGGGGTGGGGGTGAGGGAGGGGCTGGAGGTTGGGATGGGTGAGGTGGGGGTGGGGATTGGGGAGCAGGAGATGGGGGTTGGAATGGATTAGGATGGGGTGTGGTGTGTTGAGTTGAGGATGTGGATGGTATGGGAAGGTTAGGTGGGTTAGGGAGGAGAGGTGGACGGGTTTTAGGGGGGGGAGTGGATGATATGGGAAGGCTAGGTGGGTTGGGGAGGAGAGGTGGACGGGTTTTAGGCGAGGGATTTGACTGGGAGAGGGAGGGGCATGAGGAACAGGTCCAGGTGTTCGTGTAGTGTTTCTTGGAGGCAAGTGTTGTACAGGTGAAGTGGGTCCAGTTCCTGCATGAATTGCAGAGAACTGAACCCTTAGTGTGGCGACTCGAAGTGATGGGTTTTGAGCAAGTTGGACATATGTATGTGTACGTGGGTCCTGGGTTGATCTCAATGTCTCCGGCTAGAAGAAGTCTTCGAGAAATGACAGCCGGAGAGTCATTTCTCGGTGTAGGAAAAACTGTGTGATGTGTGTGTGTGGTGTGAGAGGTGTGGAAATTCCCGGCGCAACCGAAGCCACTCCAAGGACCCGTGCCCCCAGGGGGGGGGCAGGGGATAGTTGTGACGGTTTGGCTCCCGAAACTGCTCCCCGCGGCCGGCATCCGGTTGTCCTCCACTGGTCGATTGATCTTGTCTCCGGCCGTGGAGGGTCGGCAGCTCCGGGAGGTGGTCCCACGGCGTAGACGCCGCCACATCAGGACAGGAATGAATGTACATGCTAAGATTGGTATGCAGGATTCGAAACTGCATAATAAATAGTAGGCTTGTGCAGCATTCTTTAACTGTCTTCGTGGCGTAATGCATAAGTGTGTTGATTTTCGGTGTGAGCGTCCTGGGTTCGAATCCCCGGACTGCCACATGTGTTTGTTAATTTAATTAATCGAGTTTAGGAGTAAAGTTGGTTAGTGAAGAGAACATATTATTAATTCTGGTTCAGTAGTAGTTTATCGAGAGGCCTTCTCTAGGGTTAAGCGCCTCATTAATTACACTTTCCATTCACCTATTCATAGCCTCCGATAGTGCAGTTCGAATGAATGTACAGTAGGGTCCCGCATAAAACGTGTTCGCATAAAACGAGTCTCGATTAAAGCGACCGACCTAAAATATTAATATTTAATTTTCGATCAGAACGAATGTGATCACATAAAACGAGTCCGCCGCCAAAGTGGGACAAATCCGAGGAGTTTTCATATAGAGCGCCGAAATATCGTACAAAACGTACGAAATATCGTTCGCTTTGTACGACAATTTTCGCTTACAGTGAACATTGACGATATTGCGCCACCAAAATGCTGTGTTCACATAAAACGCCCTCGTTTATCGACCATATACTCGTTTTATGCGGGACCCTACTGTACATGCTAAGATTGGTATGCAGGATTCGAAACTGCATAATAAATCGTAAGCTTGTGCAGCATTCTTTAACTGTCTTCGTGGCGCAATGCATAAGTGTGTTGATTTTCGGTGTGAGCGTCCTGGGTTCGAATCCCCGGACTACCACATTAGTTTGTTAATTTCATTAATCAAGTTTAGGAGTAAAGATGGTTAGTGGAGAGAACATAATAAATAAGTAATACAGTAAAAGTCCTTTAATCCGACGACCGATGATTCGAATCTCCCAATAGTCCAAATTTTTCAATTTGAGGCCAAATCCGAATTCACCCGATGGTCCGAATTTCAAGAAGTCCCAAAGTCCCCTTTTTGAGGCATTAGTCCACTCAAATGACACATAATGGAGCACACACATATCATATGTTCATGAATTCACTTTAAAAGTTTACCATTGTCATTGTAGCCTATTACCTACTTCAAAACAATGGTCAAAGGAAGCTACTGATATAAACGTAAACACCACATCGTCTGCTAGAGAGTTTGTTTTGCTCTTGAACGCATCCTTGGGACGCTCCGATGCGCTACTGGCTTGCACTGCATTTTCTGCAAGCGTATTCAGTCTTGAGCTTGAAAACGCACCTTTGGACGTTCCGATACGCTACTATTTATAGTTCAGTGATCGGAGCGTCCCAAGGGTGCTTTCAAGACAACAAGACAAGGGTGCTTTCAATACAATATAATATAACAGAGCACGTCACAAAAGGAAAATCACAAAAGGAAAATTACAAGAACCTCTCAGGGAAGTGCCGTTGTTAAGGCATTACTTCCCGAACCACATCTGATCTGATCTTCAAGAGCAAGACAAACTCGCTAGTAGACGATGCGGACATATGGTGTTTACGTTTATATCAGCAATTCCTTTGACCATTAATCTGAATGTTTTGAAGTAGGTAATAGACTACAATGACAATGGTAAACTTTTGAAGTGATTTCATGAACATATGATATGTGTGTGTGTCATTTGGGTGGCCTAATGCCTCAATGTTTTCGTCAGGCCATTAATACACAGGTTCATAGGGGTAAAGTCCGATAATCCGAAAAATCCACTAATCCGAACGAGGGCCGGTCCGCTGCCCTTCGGATTAACGAAAGTTTACTGTATTAGAGTATCTTGCTATATTTTTTATATTTCCTTGGGAGAGAGAAGTTCTACCTATCTATCTATTGCCATATGGCCCTAAGTCAAGACATGTCTCACACTTCCGACCAGGGTCTAGTCCCAATTACTCTCTGATAGGTATAGTCATGGGCAAGGTATTCTGGACAATTTCTAGAGGTACACTCATGATACAATGGCAACCAATATAAATAAACTACATAAGCCACAAAGAATAAATGACTGAGATGCACTAGTCGATGTTCAATGTCTTGTTTTTATCATTAGAAGATGTTCAAGTATTCATGACCACGACTGTACATACCTTACTGTTCTGTATTCTACACATTACTTGTATGTATGTATGTATGTATGTATGTTTATACTCAGGCACTTACTCCATAGCTAGGGGTGGTCGACTCGAGACAGAGCCCGAACAGAAACAATACAGTACAGTATTTATAATTCCAATTCTTAGGGACCGGGACCACTTTCACGTTCCCTCGCCCCTCACTCTGTCTCGTCTAGTAAGTGAATTTTACAAGGGGATGAGGATTCCTAGTCCCCCTGCTATTCTTCTATATTTGTGTAACAGCAAGGATGATTATACAACAGAGTACTATGAGTTCATAAACCTGATAAAGAGTTTGAAACCAACCTCATGTAGAAGATTCTTGTACTTCTCGACAACACTCTGGTTCTTCCTGCCATACCTATTTTTTTCAAGGTACGTCTGACTGGCCCGTTCTTTGGCCTTCTCGTGCTCGGCCTCCATCTGTATAGTCTTGAGGAAGGGTCGGTCTCCGCCCACCAGGGCCTCCATTGTCTCCGCGTAGAACTCCTTGCCCGCCTCCAGAGCTGCTTGGCTGCTAGCCTGGGCGGCAAACTGTAACAAAGCATATGCAATTTGCTCCATTAGTTTGGCAATAATAAGATGCTTCATATCATTTAAGCGTCAATATTATTCTGGTGATAGCGAGCCTGCAATTTAGGAAAAAAAAAGCCTTTGACCGAGATAGTTTTCTAAAGAAACTGTGCAAAAGTTAGCTTGAAGGGGTGTAAGGAACTAACTAAAAAACAAATAAAAATATATAAATAATATTGAGAAATGCCAGAACTGCTTGGTTAACCCTTTATTAGCGGCTCACCACATAAGTCGTATTTAATAAAGCTGGACTATGTGGCGGCGCTCGACATAGGTCGAGTGGCAATTTCAGCACGTAATGTTGCTGAGAGAGAGAGACAAGTGGTGGCAGGAGAGTAGCGAGCGTATGACTGCTCCAGACCACCGCGGCGAACATACTGACATGAATCCCAGCTCCCTCCTCCCTCTCTCACTCGCTATACAGTATAAGGAATTGTATCGGGAAAGTGGCTAATTACATGCTTTTTGCACTCGCGTTGCACGGTTATTGCAAGAAAACTAGCCATCATAAAAGGATCGTTATGGTGTCATTCGAAAGCTCTGTTTATGCCCTTTCAGGGATAGGTACTTGTTTTACGTTCTGGGTCTTATTTAGGCATGAAAATGATCATGTAAACAGCCCTATTTTGGCTAAAAACACCCCGCTGGGCGGTACATATAAATAAACCGCATAGGCCGCTCGTAAGGTGTTAATGGCCGGGGCAGTAATCTGTAACAAAACACTTGCAATTAGATTAATGATATTCTGATAGTACAGAAATTCCTCACTTTAAGATGTACAGTAGATACGTTTTTGAAAATCAAAACTTTTCCATAAATTCTCTAATGATAGTGTACCATCTGTTTTACAATTTACTAGTGAAATATATCCAGTGTAAGTATAGTTTGTTCTCATATTAATGAACAATATAATAATGAAGCAGCTTAAATGAGACTGTAAGTGAAAAATATCGGTACATTAGAGTATACTGTACAGTACTTTGGTCATCAAAACCAGGTGAGAGAGTAGCCAAGTTCCTTGATAGCAGAAATATAAAATAATGCCATTTTGCTCAGTTGCATATTAATAGTTAATTTTATCAAGATTCAGACAATGATTTTTCACACAAGTTTTGATAAACACAGCAAAGGCAAAAATAAATACTGAAATAATGGGCACATACAAAAGTGACTAAACAATAACTGAACAATGAAATAACAATGGCACTACAAAACATGTAATGATAAGTTATTAGGAAGGGTTTTAATCACTCAATATATTCTCAACAACATTTTATTTTACAACTGAATTTAAACAACTGATCTAATAATCAATGCAACAGTGCTTGTTGAAGGAAATCATGTGGTAAGGATGAACTGCCATGGGAAGTGATTCCATGATTATACAGTGGCTAGATGTGATCTCAAAGAGGCATAGGGTTTGTGTGGCAATTGAGGAGTGTAGTTGTCAGCGATTAATAGGCAATTACAGTAAACCCTCTCTATTTCGGACTAATTGGGGGGACACCCAGTCCGAAATGTCCGATTTTCCGAGATGTCCAAACTCCGGCTTGTGTCCGATATAAAAGAGGACAAAATCCGACCTGAAAGAGGAAAAATCCGACGAATAACGAATAGTGAAACGGGAACAAACTTCAGCTGGGGATTAAATAGGGAAACGGGAGCAAACTTCTAGAAAACGGAGGCTACCCTATTCGTACCCTAGATTTCAATATACAGTAGAACCTCGTTCTTTCGGACTAATTGGGGGAGACCCCTGTCCGAAAGTGTCAACAGTCCGAAAGGGCCGAGTCCGAACTCACACTTCAGCAATTCAGACTTGTCCGAATGGCTGAAATAATGTCCGAAGTTTATAAGTCCGAAACTCGGCTTTTCGGTCCGAATGCGAAATAATTTTTCTCAGCCTTTCAGACAAATCCGAAAGGCTAAAATAATGTACGAAGTTTATAAGTCCGAATACACATTCACCTAACCAGACAAGTCCGAAACTCGGCTCTTTGGTCCGAAAGAGATTTAATTTTTCTCAGCCTTTCAGACAAATCCGAAAGGCTGAACCATGAATCCGAATTGAAATGCTAGTCCGAAAGTCTGAGAATTCCGAAAGAGTGGGGGTTTACTGTATTAATATAATAGCACATACAGTACTGTATAGTAGTTTATATGGAACAATAAGTATGGAACAACACTCACCCCTTCATTGAAAACCGGTCCATTCACTGTCCTCCACCTCACTCCCTTTCTCCCTCTCACTGTCCTTCTCCACCTCACTGTCCTTCTCCACCTCACTCTCCTTGACCAACTCACTTCCCTTCGCCATCTCAAGTGATATCGAGGTCACCTTACGCTTTGGGAGGCATGATAAACGGGAATATACACGGAGGAGATGTATAACACAACAACAGCTATATCTTACTGACGCGTCTCGTCCAAGCGGGTGACTCAATTCAGAGCCTAGGCTTTATACCGGCGCTCCGGGTCCCGGAATCAAACTGACGGATCCCTGTTTTGACGGACATTCACCCTTATGTTCCGGGGACGGGAGTGCGTCATCTGACACTTTTGAGACTGTCGGACACATCTCGGGAACATACGAGATATCAGACGACGTACATTGGACGGTTATGACGGACATTTGCCCTTATTTTTTCGAAACTGAAAGAATCTTCCGACACTATTAGAGACTCGGAACGATAACGGAAATGTCCGGCAACCGGAAGTACGGATCCGGGAGGCCGTTGCCGGTCCGGCAAGTACGGGTTTCCGACATTTAGAGGACCGATGTAGCGAGGGTTAACTGTATGATCTTAAAAGTTACCTGGAATTTACAGTATAGTATTTCATACCAAGATTTTTGCCAAACTTTTGAATCTGTATGTATGATCAGAAATGGGTGAAGAAATGCCGGACTGTGAAAGTGGGGGGGGGAGCTGTGTAGGGATAGACCTAGAATGACGTAGGATCAAGTACTCCGGTCCGATCTCAAAATAAAGAATTTGACAACCAAGGCAACCCTTGACAGGGCCGCCTGGAAAGCCGACATTTAGGATGTGAGACTGTAACTACATTCTCTGTGGACAAAACGGTCTTTAAAGTTGTATGTACAGTTAACCCCCGATATTTCGGACTCTTTTTAGTCGGAAACCCGCACTTCTCGGAATGGCATCGGCCTCTCGGAAATGTCCCTGTATATCTCGGAAATTTCCGAGTTGGACGGGATTTGTGTCCGGTTTAAAATGTTCTCTCACTCGGTTTTAAGTGATTTTAGGATGAATTGAAGCCTGTGCCTTTTAATTATTGTGTTAATATTAATAACTATGTACTGTACTGTCCCTGAAAACATAATAAGGGTCGTATTTGTCATTACAGTAATATGATGAATTTTACACGAAAAAAAAAAAAAAAAAAATCTCAATTTTCTCTGGTGACGCGGACTTTCCTCTTGTAATTCGGACTTTTCCCTCTCATAAATCGGACTTCGGACATCTCGGAAAATCGGGCTTCTCGGAAGTGGTCTCCCCCAATTAGTCCGAGATAGCGAGGGTTTACTGTATTTATGTATGTCTCTCAACAATGATGGTGGGATCTGGTAAATCATTGTCTTTGAAGAACTCCATGAAGAGTAAGAAGAATTTGGAGGACAATGAATCTATGACTGTACTTTATGTTGTGACTTTACGTACCTCAACAAGGGTGGTGGGCTCTGGCAGATCATTGTCCTTGAAGACCTCCATGAATAATGTGAAGAACTTGAGTAGGTCGCGGGCCTTGACTGGCTGGCCCCCGATCTCCTTCTTGACCAAGTTTTCCGGCGCCAGCAGCCGTGGCACCAACACCTTCAGATGGTTCACAAACTCCTCCTCGATGTCTGTAACGACAAACACATACGCATAAGCTATAATAATTGATGCTCCAAATGTAGCCTCATTAAAATGTTATACAATCGTATAACTACAGTATGTCTGCTGTGGTAATGCAAATTCTTTCTGGTGACATATACACTCAGTTTGCTTTGCTTACTGCTATTGTGCATTGGCTTGTCCATTTTATAATTTCATATACAAGTACGACTAGAGCTTATTTTTTATTAAGCTGGCGAGAAGAAAACTTGTCTTCATCTATTATGAGTATTGTATAACGAAATATGGTGGTAATGAATACAACTTGGTGTAAATAAGATGCAGAGACATAGTAGTTTAGAGTGTTTGCTTTGCTTACTGCTATTGTGCATTGGCTTGTCCATTTTATAATTTCATATACAAGTACGACTAGAGCTTATTTTTTATTAAGCTGGTGAGAAGATAACTTGTCTTCATCTATTATGAGTATTGTATAACGAAATATGGTGTTAATGAATACAACTTGGTGTAAATAAGATGCAGAGACATAGTAGTTTATTTTTCCAGTAAGTATCTAGAAATCAGCTGATGAGGGATTGAATTTTCTGCCAAGTTAAAAAAGTAAGTTCACTAAAAGTATTTTACTTGAGTTACACTATTTACTTCCAGCCCGTTCATGTACTACTTACCTTGGAGAGCATAATTATTATTTTGAGAGTAAAATTGTAATATATGACACTTGCTTACATATAAGGACATATGTCAATCCTCTAACCATTCCACGATTATATTTAAATCTAAATGTAGGGTGATTGCATAATTTTCTGAAATTATTGCATTACTGTACTGTCATCTGCAAATTTGGAGAATATTATTGATGCCGTTGTTCATAGCATTGGTGTATAATGCAAATAAAATCGGACCTAAAATTGAGCCCTGCGGGAGTCCATTAGGTACTGCAGTCCATGTTGATTCTAACCTGTAATAATAAACTCGCTGTTTTCTTTAAAGTAACCAGTTTCTTATCCAACCATGAACTGTGCCATGTACAGCTACTGACAAATGTTTGTGATCTCTTGCGTTTTTTTATGCAATTAAATCCATTTAGATTAATGTTCAGATCAAATCATTTATATATTAATAAATACATACCGGAATGTATTTATTAATGTGCAGCTGGTTTGGTCTAAACATCTATCTAAATGGGTATATTAGCATAAAGAAAATCACAAACATTTGTCAATAGCTGTACATCTAATGTAGTGACTTTCTCTAGCAATTTGTAATGAGATCTCTTGTTTAAGGGGGCCCACCTCCTTTTTTTCTGTCTCTCTCTCTGGGTTGTATCCATTTGGCCCCATTAAGCCTACCGTTTTAAGACGTTTATACCCATCCAGGTGTCGATATTTTCTTGGCGAGCGGTAACGAGTCAACATAATGTTTTTAAATGTTTTTTGACAGCAGGATAAATGTGTACATTTTTAGATAGAAAAATGTCCGGATTTCTCCATACAATGTTGGCGGGCGATAACATCTGGATGGAGATAAACGCCTTAAAACAGTAGGCCGAATGGATACAAGCCAGAGAAAGAGAGAGAACAAAAGCACGTCACCCCCTTTAGGGCCTATCAAACGTCCAAGTGTACCATATCCGGAGATGGTATACTTGGACTTTTGATGTCAGATTATAGTTTGTGGCGATGCAGATAGTGATTCGTAAAACACAAACTACCAAAATGAGAAAATATTGAAAACAATCTATCAGAGTGTCTGTCTGTCTGTCTGTCTGTCTGTGTGTGTGTGTGTGTGTGTTTGTGTGTGTGTGTGTGCACTTACACTAGTTGTATTTGCGGGAGTGAGCATGCTCGTTAATTCCCGCCTCCTAAGATATGTTTGTCATACCGTGCTTTGAAACTATGCACTGATGGTTCAGACACTACTTCAGCTGGCAATTTGTTCCACCCACTAATCGAGTTGGTAGGAAATCTTTTACTTTTCAGATCAGATTTACTATTAGGCACTTTCAGTTTGTAGCTGTGACCTCTTGTTCTCTCACCTCCATCCCTCTCTATGAAGTTTTCTTGGTCGATTTTGTCAATACCTCTAACACATTTGTATATCTGAATTTGCTGTCCTCGTTTCCTTCTCTGTTCCAGTGTAGGTAGACTCAATCTCTCGAGCCTCTCTTGGTACTCCAAATTTTCCAAACCTGGAGTCATCCTCGTAGTTGCTCTCTGTACCCTCTCAATTTTGTGGATATGTTTCTTCATGTGAGGGGACCACACTACAGATGCATATTCCATCCTGGGTCTTATTATTGCCGTTATTATTTGTTTCATGGTGTTTTCATTAAGATAATTGAAAGACATCCTGATATTTGCCAATAGTGCTAGTGATTCTCTCACTATCTTATTTACGTGGCTTTCTGGAGACATGTTATCCTTAAATTCTATCCCCAAGTCTTTTTCTTTTTCTGCTTTGGGAATCACTTAGTTTCCTAGTTTATAATCTTTTCTAGGTCTGTACTTGCTTTTACCCATTTCTAGAGTCTTACATTTTCCTGCATTGAACTCCATATTCCATTTGATGCTCCATCGATGGATCTTTTGCAAATCTGATTGGAGTTCAAGGCAATCCTCCTGGGTTCTGATCGTTTTAAGCAGTTTAGCATCGTCCGCAAACATGCTCATGTAGCTTGTTAGTCCCTCAGGTAAGTCATTTACAAATATTAGAAACATGATTGGGGCTAGGACAGATCCTTGTGGTACTCCACTCGTAATTTGAGTCCAGTTTGACGATTTCCCCCTTACTGTTGTTCTCATCTGTCTTTCGCTAAGGTAGCTCTCCATCCATTTCAGCAGTTTGGGTCCTACTTTTCCCTCATGTTTTAATTTCCACAGCAATCTCTTGTATGGAACTTTGTCAAATGCCTTTTTAAAGTCTAGGTAGGCACAGTCTACTCATCCTTCCCTCTGGTCCACTGTGTTTATTACTCTAGAGTAAACACTCAACAAGTTGCTTACACATGATCTGCCTCCTCTGAATCCAAATTGTCGGTCAGTAATTAATCTTTTGGATTCCAGGTAGTTCACCCATTTGTCCCTTATTAATCCTTCCAGAATCTTCATGAGGATGCTCAATAGTGATACAGGTCTATAATTCAGTGGTTTATATCTGCTTCCTCTCTCTCTCTCTGTGTGCGTGTGCGTGTGCGTGTGTGTGCGCGCGTGTGCAGGATTCAGGTGCAGAGGATAAACACACCAAAATCAAAAATAGCCAACGCAAAGGGCATTTCAAGCACTTTTCCTTAAGCCTGGTCCACAGTCCTTCCACACTACAGCTTCTACATTATACAACCCACTTCGGATCTTTCTTTCTTTATCTTTCTTTTTGTCATTCTAATAGTCAAAATCAATAGTTTGCCGAAATAATCTCTCTAATAAACCGAAAAATTATACTCCCATTTTGTTTTCTAATCTGGCGAAAAAGTGTACTCCTTTAGCAGCTGATTTCTTATTAATTCATGGAAGACTAAGAAACTGCGATCACTTTATTGTCAAGTCTTAACAATTAACAACCTATTTGGCCACATAAACATTGTAATAGCTGAGCAATTAAAATGGGAATAAGTTTATGTCTCGCAAGCTTAAGGGGAGATTTGTATCCATTTGTTAATTAATTAATTTATTTATTATTTTTAGTTTCCTCCCAAAATCTCCACCAAGCTTTAAATAATTACAGGCTCGCAATCGCTCGTCAGGATAAAATCGACACCTAAATGGCACATACAGTCTTAATATCGCCAAACTAACGGGGCTAAATATGAGAAAGAGGGTCCAGACAAAAAACAAACCTCCTCTTAAGTAAAAGACTGGCTATAGTGCGTGACTAGTACGGTAGGCCAATACAATTTGTTTCTCGTCCTGAAATGCCGAAATAATGCCCCTTCTCTCTCGATTCCACAGTGCAGCCTGCCATGTGTACACTGTAAAAGTAATGGGTATGAAAGAAGGTAATTAAAGTGCCCAGCAGCCCCTACTTATCTACCTATTCAAAGGCATACCGTCAGTAATAAACCCATCTAAGGTCATCTTATACAAAGATTGGTAGGCTAAATCACCATCACTATACTCAATTATCTATACACCTGTTCATACCCATTTTATACCCTTAAATGTTTACAATGTATGATTGTTCAGAACTGGACTGCATAATAGTACACACGGCCCCCTTTTCTCCCGTACCTTCCTCACAAGCCAAACTCGCACTCGTCTCCGCATCATTTCCCAAGCAGCAACGATTTTTCCTGCAAAACAGTCCATGGACCAGAGTGGACAGCGGTACCATCAGAACCACTGCAAGCAATCAAGGGTATGGAAAAGGTATTAACCCATTCCGTACCGGTGACATCCTTTTTCTTATATTCTGGCAATGATTAGACGATTTTGAGAGTTAGCTTGATTACTCTCTGTGTAGATGAGGCACAAATAGTAACAGTGGTGGATCTTTGGTTTCCCGGGCATTTCCGCACCCTCCTCAGCTCCCGCCATGAAGTGGCTTCGGTCACCCAGGCTTTATTGTGGTCGGCAGGGAGGGTTCTGTGGGGGCGCTCGGTTATGGCCTTGGCCTTGCTCAGGACCTTGGGGCTGTTCGACCAGGCAGCTTGGGGAACAACAACAACAGTGGTGGAAGCCAGGCAAATGAAACAGGAGTTCCAGCAACTCCTTATCATATGCCTATGTGGCCTCCCCTGGGTACTGCCTTGCTCGATTGGCGCCTACAATCTCTCCAAATTATCTTAAATACCTTTGCTATACCTTTCTAATTATTACAGTGTATGGCATGATGAACCAAGTGAAGTTATGATGGCGCCGTACCCTCTAACAATTTTTTTTTTCTATACGAGTGAGGGAGACAAAAGGAAGAACTGCCTGTGCCGAGTGCCTCTCCCAGAGTTGAAAGAGTAACAGGGCCAAAATCAAGGGACGTTCGAGCCAAAATACCTGGACACACGGAGTTTGAAGCAATTTAAGTCATAGGAAGAGGGAAAGCCTAGTCTAGGAGAGTGTTCCAGAGCTCAGCTGTTAAGGGGAGGCAGACCGTTTGTTTGGTCTATTAATTCATTTATTCATATATTTTTTTAGTTTCCTCCCTAGACCTCCATCAAGCTTAGAAAAACACCCCCTAGACCCCACCTTCAAGATCAATTTGTACATTTTTCGGTAGAAAATGTCCCGGACAAAGGCCGGTTCCTCTTAAAATTGCAGGCTCGCTATCGCTCGCCAGGAAATAATTGACACCTAAATGGCACGAAAGGTCTTAAAATTGACAACGAAATGGGGCGAAAGGTGTTAAAATCGCCAAACTAATGGGCCGAACGTCTTATAATCTCAAAACTAGTAGGGCTAAACATTAGGGAGAAGGCGGTTCAAAAAACGGTCTGCCTCCCCTTAAGGATAACAGGCCCATTTATCTTCTATACCTTTACTATACCTCTCTATTGTTTACAGTGTACGCCATAATGGACCGAGGGGAACTATTAATGTGGGTATCACTCGTGTGGCTCGTAGTTGCCATGGCCGGAGGACACCCAACATATCACAACAACGCCGCCACCCTCACCCGAGATCCAAGGTTAGTTGAGTCTTGGTATGGTCTAGACATTTGTATTCTATAATTATTCTATATACTCAGGCCCAATCCACACTTTTCCTTTTTATCCCCCTCTTTTCCCTTTGTTTTCCTTTTTTTTTTGGGGGGGGGGGGCCGCGCGACTCAAGATAGAGCCAGAATAGGGACAACACAACAGAAAACAATGAACATACAAACACAAAATACAAATTCACACACACATACTCGGAAAATGTTGTCTCACCAGATTAGTTTGGTCTAAACATACTTGGGAAAAATCGGCACCTAAATATCACGAACGGTCTTATTATTGGCAAATATATGGGGCGAAAGATTTCAAAATCGCCAAACTAATGAAACAAACGTCTTAAAATCTCAAAGCTATTGGAACTAAACATGAGGGAGAAAAACAATTACCTCCCCCTTAAGCAGGTTCTGTAATTAAAACGGTTCATTGATATCGTATTATTAACTTAAGAGTCCAAGAGGTAGATTACAAACTAAAGAAAATCGTGTAAACGTAATCTAGAATAAGGCTAAATTTACGCATGGTTCAGGAAGGATTAATAGAATTGAGTGAAAATAGTCAGGATGTAACGAAGTATTTGCAGTGGTATAAATGAATTAAAATACACGGGGAAACGGCTTACTCTATTCGTTTAACACATTCCCAACATCATAAAAATAAACCCAATCTACAGATATACCAGTAGATTGTCTACAGTATAATATTATATCAATTATGTTTATAAAATTTGATTGGTTTACTTTTTTTTTTTTTTTTTTGCATGTTAGTATTTATGCTATAGACATACCAACACATTATATATATATATATATATATATATATATATATATATATATATATATATATATATATATATATATATATATATATATATCTATATATATATATATATATATATATATATATATATATATATATATATATATATAATATATATATATATATATATATATATATTATATATATATATTATTTATATTTTTTAGGATGGGTTTTATGGCGATACAAGCATGGTCCAGCAAGCAAACAGCCGCCATCAAGCTCTCACACAATAACGGTAAGGTTACACTGCCACACTGTTATACTTAACCCATTCAGTACCGGTGACATCCTTTTCATCATATATTGACAACTATTAGACGATTGTATTCAGTTTAAAAAAGGGCCTCCAGCATTTAACAGGTTTGGAACTATCTCAATTAAACCTTTTTACTATCACAGATCCTACTTAAACTGCACAAAATAGTCTAAATATAGCTAGAATATAATACAGAAGACGTCACCGGTACAGAGGGGGGTTATACAGCCAGTAACAATGGCATATTATAACGTCACCGGTACAGAGGGGGGTTATACAGCCAGTAACAATGGCATATTATAACGTCACCGGTACAGAGGGGGGTTATACAGCCAGTAACAATGGCATATTATAACGTCACCGGTACAGAGGGGGGTTATACAGCCAGTAACAATGGCATATTATAACGTCACCGGTACAGAGGGGGTTATACAGCCAGTAACAATGGCATATTATAACGTCACCGGTACAGAGGGGGGTTATACAGCCAGTAACAATGGCATATTATAACGTCACCGGTACAGAGGGGGGTTATACAGCCAGTAACAATGGCATATTATAACGTCACCGGTACAGAGGGGGGTTATACAGCCAGTAACAATGGCATATTATAACGTCACCGGTACAGAGGGGGGTTATACAGCCAGTAACAATGGCATATTATAACGTCACCGGTACAGAGGGGGGTTATACAGCCAGTAACAATGGCATATTATAACGTCACCGGTACAGAGGGGGGTTATACAGCCAGTAACAATGGCATATTATAACGTCACGAACTTCAAACATGTGTATATCTAGTCAAAATCCGAATTACTCAAATCTGTCGTGGCGTATTGCTTTAAGGGGGGATGGTTCACTTTTGGTCGATTTGTTTTCTTCATGTATTTATTATTTTTCTAACCTCCCTAGGCCTCCATCAAACTTAAAACAAAAAACACCCCCTAGACCCCCTTTCAAGATAAATTTGTACATTTTTCGTTAGAAAAATGTCCCAGCCGAAGGCCGATTCCTCCTACAATTACAGGCTCACTATCGCTCGCCAGGGAAAAAATCGACACCTAAATGACACGAAATTTCCTAATATTGACAAAGAAATGGGGTGACAGGTCTTAAAATCGACAAACTAATGGGTCGAACTTCTTACAATCTAAAAGCCAATGGGGCTAATCATGAGGAAGAAGGGGGCCAGAAAAACCGGCCCAGCCCCCCTTAATACCCGAGTCATCTCTGGCTTGCCTTGACTGCCCCACACGGTCATGATCCTGTGTTTAGCTGTATACTGTGGTGATCTAGCTATATAAAAATTATAAGAACAAATTAAAACAAATATTAGCATGCACAAACAAATAACAAGTGTCACTCTACTTATCATATCATTTAATAGTGTAGTGTAAGTGCTAGCATCTTTTTTTAACAATTGCCTCAAAATATGTGACTAAAATTATGGAAAGTGGCAGGGCAGGGGGGGGGGGGGGGCATTGAGAGATTTATGGAAGGGTTAGGCCCCCTCCCACAATCCCAAAACAACGTATAATGCTGAGAAATGTATGTTAGGGTTAGGCCCCCTCCCACAATCCCAAAACAACGTATAATGCCAGACGAGCCCATCCTCGCAAGGGAGCGAGCTGTCGCTTCAAACAGTCTACTGCACCAAATCACCACCCATAACGAGGGGCGTCGCGCTCCTTGGTGCCGCTAGAAGAGTGGCGAACACATCAAAAGGTATCAAAAGGTAATGCTGAGAAATGTATGTTAGGGTTAAGCCCCCTCCCACAATCCCAAAACAACGTATAATGCTGAGAAATTTATGTTAGGGTTAGGCCCCCTCCCACAATCCCAAAACAACGTATAATGCTGACAAATTTATGTTAGGGTTAGGCCCCCTCCCACAATCCCAAAACAACGTATAATGCTGAGAAATTTATGTTAGGGTTAGGCCCCCTCCCACAATCCCAAAACAACGTATAATGCTGACAAATTTATGTTAGGGTTAGGCCCTTTCTTACAATCCCAAAACAACGTATAATGCTGATATATTTATGTTAGGGTTAGGCCCCCTCCCACAATCCCAAAACAACGTATAATGCTGATATATTTATGTTAGGGTTAGGCCCCCTCCCACAATCCCAAAACAACGTATAATGCTGAGAAATTTATGTTAGGGTTAGGCCCCCTCCCACAATCCCAAAACAACGTATAATGCTGAGAAATTTATGTTAGAGTTAGGCCCCCTCCCACAATCCCAAAACAATGTATAATGCACCAAGTTATCATTACGTGTATCAGAACAAAATATTCAAGAGTCTGATAATAAAAGGCTAGAGTGGATGCCTAAACGCTTTCAGACCCCAAACGACGTGTTGAGAGGATTCCTCTTCAGAGTGAAACTGTTGCGTCATTAAGGGAGTCCACCTCGCTTTTTTTTTTCTCTTTCTCTCCCTCTCTCTTTGGTTTGTATTTATTCGACCCCATTCAGCCTACTGTTTTAAGACGTTTACCCCCATCCAGGTGGTAATATTTTCCTGGCGAGCGGTAGCGAGCCAGCATATTTATATTTTTGTTTTGACAGCAAGCTAAATTTGTAAATTTTTCGATAGAAAAATTTCTCCGGCGAAGCCGGGCTTCTCCATATAATGCTGGCTTGCTATCGCTCGCCAGGAAGACATCGATACCTGGATGAGGATATACGTCTTAAAACAGTTGGCTGAATGGGGCCGAATGGATACAAGCCAGAGAAAGTTAAAAAAAAAGCAGGTGAGCCCCCTTAACCTTTATATCATTATATTCTTTACCTAGGTAGTAAACGGCCGGGAAACCTATGGAAGGAAGAAGCATCCTGGAGGAATGCTGAGGGTGATACCGGCGGCCAGAACAACACTCAGTACCTCAGAGGCCTGCACTTCATGGTCCTACATCAACGGACTGCTAGGTAACACACAGTCAACGTCATTAAGGGGACCCACCTCGCTTTTGTTGTTGTTATCTTTACCTCCCTCTCTCTCTGGCTTGTATCCATTCGGCCCTGTTCAGCCTACTGTTTTAAGATGCTTACCCCATCCAGGTGTCAATATTTTCCTGGCGAGCGGAGCGAGCCAGCATATATATTTTTGTTTTGACAGCAAGCAAAATTTTTACATTTTTCGATAGAAAAATTTCTCCGGCGAAGCCGGATTTCTGCATCAAGCCTGAAATTGCATAGAGACCGGCCTTCGGCAGGACATTTTCTATCGACAAATTTACATATTTAGCTAGGTGATAAATTTTAGAATGGTACCGATTCCAGTGATTTCGAAATCTGGCCCATCTAATTATTTGGACTTTATTTTCAGGGTATTGGTGCGCCGCGTGTTTGAGACCGAGGAGCTGTACACATGGTGGGCGGAGGTAGTGTGGTGGATGAGGCGGGTGGCAGCAGGGAGGGTGGTGGTGGTGGCTGCTGGTGGGGATGCTACTAGAGGCCTGCGTCACGCCCGGACACTCTTCACACACCTGGGGGCAGCCTTCGTTAACTACCTGGGGTATGGGACGGTCTGGTGCTGGGCCTTCGTCAACGGTGGACGTACGCTTAACGAGGTCCTTATTCGGGGAACGCCACTCACAAAGGTTAAACAACAAATCTACACTAATTATCAAAGGTGACATTCTAAAAAAATATTTGGCTTGTCTGTTTTACAGAAGCTTATTTCTAACGTCATCTATATTACAGTTCATAGAGATGAAAATGCAATACTTATATTTCTTTGTTTCTGGTGTTGTAGGTGGACGATGGACCAGAACGAAGCAGCAATAGCGTGCATGTTGAAGGCGTTATATACCTACAAGCTGCTGCACACACACATAAATCAAAACCAGAAATCGAACGTTGGCAGTACTGTGACAGCCACGGTGCCATGGGTGGACTGTGTGATGAGGTGGCCCCTGACCCACTACCACCATCCACACCACCACCCATCACCCACAACACAGCCTTGGCTACAGTACCAGTGATCGTGACTGCTGGTAAAAGACACCAATACCTGTACCATACCCTGACCACCCTCCTGACCACACCCGGTGCTATCCACCACAACGTCCACGTCGTCCTGGGTGATGCCCCGTCCTCCACCACACAACTCCTTCGTCTCCTAAACCTTAACTTTACCTCACTACCAGTTGAAGGTCACCACAACCAACACCTTGACAACAACTACAAATTGTTCCGCTACTACCGAACTGTCTTCACCTTCATAGCCACCACCTTCCCCCAAGCCCCGGCTGTTATAATGCTGGACGAAGATGTTGAGGTCTCTCCTGACTTCTTCTCTTACTTCAGTCAGACTCTGTGGCTCCTCAGCAGTGACCCCACACTGTACTGTATAAACGCTTACTCACTATTACCTAGTATGATGAGTGGTCGTGGGGCGCAATATGTACAACGAGGCTCTTCTCAAGTGCATTGGGGGTACGCATTACCGCTAAGCTTTGTGCAAGAGGCATTACTAGTATGGCCAGACAGTACAGAATATCTTGACATTAACACATACGACTTCTGGCTCTACGACAATGTAAGAGGTGGCCGTGAGTGTGTGTATCCTGAGGTGAGTCGTGTGAGGCACTATGGTGTTGGTGTTAACACCAACCCTCCCATGCACGAGTATGAAGCCTGGCACCGTCCAATTCTGCATGATAGCAATGTGCCCTTGTTGAACACACACCTCATGATGCATGGCGCTTACGAGGCAGAATTTGTGCGGGATCTATCAGGTCCACAGGTGTTGGTAGTAGACGCAGAACAAGTATGCGACACAGGTTTCTCGGATTTATTACGCACGGATACAAAATCAGTAGTAATATATTATAGTCAGAACACCATGGATGATATAACTTCTTGGTATTTGTTGGGCCAGTGTGCAGGTCTTCACCCCTGGTCTGAACAGGGACAGCATGCTGGCGTGTATTTGGCTTACATACCACATAAACACACTCATCCTACAGTGATACATTCTCCACACCCTAATAATCCCTCTCACCCAACAATTAAACTATCCTCACACAGTTATAATCACTCTCAGCCAACACTTGTACTTTCCTCACATCCACTTAACCAATACGGGTACAACTACGTCAAGTGGTCGGAGGTAAGCCATGTCGTGAGTGGGTTCTTGCCCGTGTATTATGTGGGGGTGCCGTACTCCCGATATTCTCACCTACGACAGTCTCGAGCTCCAGTCTTTGATGTGTCGCGTCTCTCCCATACTCGCATCAATAATATTCAAGAAACACACACTGATTCACTCGCCATGCTTTTCATCAACACCACAAATTACACATATGATACGCTATTACAAGACTTTTTCATAAACCCGTTAAAATAAAATCCGATTCAGTCACCATGTTTTTCATTTCAACACCACGCATTACACATGCAGTATTTATAGAATAATTTATGAACTAGTACTCTTAGAGTGTATTATAGTTACCAACAAGACAATACGCATTATTCCTGTAAGTTTACGTTAAAGAGCCTTGTTAGGCTAAACCTCTGGACTTGGAATTTAGTTACCTCTTTACCTACAAGACAAAAGTGCTCAACAACAACACATCTAAAGAAGTTGTAAGTTATCAAGTATGTATAAGAAGTGTTAAGGATAGTAACATGAACTTTAAAGGACACTACAAACCAGAGGGTAACCTTTGGCGTCATAGTTGCTAGTTCCACTTGTGAAGTCACAATCGATAGGTCCCGAGTTTTATTCCTGGGAATGCCCAATGGATAGACGATCATAATTTTTTCTATACCGTGCCGTCCTCTTAACTTTATTCTGGCTACTAATAGACGATTTTATTCAGTTTAAAAAGGGCCCCCAGCAATTAAAAGGCTTCGAACGATCTCGCCTACCCCGTTTTACTACCACAGATCCTTCTTAGGCTGCACAAAATCGTCTAAACGTATCTAGAAAAAGGTAGAACAGACGTCGCCGGTACAGAAGAGGTTAAGCATGTTATATAACCTAAATCACTTTGTATATTATGATTAGGGTAAACATAATTCTTCTACCCTATTATTGTATAAATGGTGAACAAAAGGATAAAACCCTATGTCCGTGGTTGGCTACACGTCTGCCATGGCCGTCTTACGGGGAGATTTTTGTTCTGGATCCCCATTCCCTCATGTTTAGCCCCATAAGTTTTGATATTTAAATACCTTCACCCCATTAGTTTGGCTATTCTAATACCTCTCACCTTATTTCTTTGTCAACATTTAGACTCTTCGTGACATTTAGGTGGCATTTTCTTTCTCTCGAGCGATAGCGAGCCTGTAACCCTGTAACTAATAAGACATAATTATCGCCAAACTAATGGGGTGAAACGTCTTAAAATCTCCAAAATTATGGAGTGAAACAGGGGAGAGGGTCCAAAAAGAAACCCTTCGGGCCAAATAGTGTTAATAGTACAGACAATTACTGTACTATCAATATACCCGATACCTTATGTACACCTATGATATTTTACAGTGCACACATTATGGAAGTGAAAAATAAAGCGAATGACTTGAGGACTGAATATGAATGATGAGGAAACTAAATAATAAAAGTTAATAATAAAGCGAATGACTGGAGGACTGAATATGAATGATGAGGAAACTAAATAATGAAAGTTAATAATAAACGAATGACTGGAGGACTGAATATGAATGATGAGGAAACTAAATAATGAAAGTTAATAATAAATCGAATGACTGGAGGACTGAATGTGAATGATGAGGAAACTAAATAATGAAAGTCAATAATAATGCGAATGACTGGAGGACTGAATATGAATGATGAGGAAACTAAATAATGAAAGTTAATAATAAATCGAATGACTGGAGGACTGAATGTGAATGATGAGGAAACTAAATAATGAAAGTCAATAATAATGCGAATGACTGGAGGACTGAATATGAATGATGAGGAAACTAAATAATGAAAGTTAATAATAAATCGAATGACTGGAGGACTGAATATGAATGATGAGGAAACTAAATAATGAAAGTTAATAATAAAGCGAATGACTGGAGGACTGAAAATGAATGATGAGGAAACTAAATAATGAAAGTTAATAATAAAGCGAATGACTGGAAGACTGACAATGAATGACGAGGGTACTTAATAATGAAAGTGAAAAACAAAGGGAATGACTGGAGGACTGAAAATGAATGACGAGGATACTTAACACTCCGCCTCTTACACACCACCAGACGACCCATGACAACACTCACCTGAAAAAGAAAGAACATAGGGTTAAGACACGAAAACATTTATAGTCTACAGTCGATGATCAACATTTTTCTGGCAACATTTCTGGAATATTTTGCACTGGTATCGGAAACGAGACTAATGATAGATGAATTTAAGTGACCGAAATATTCTAAATGATGACCTCATAAGCTGCCAGACCAGTGTTGAGGGAAACAGCGCTCGTGTGAAACCGGCTTTACTAAAAAACGGCTAGACCAAATGGGCTGTAAATCTCCACACCTATTCCCTGGTTGAGTCTTCCCAAATGGTAGAAATATTAGCTGGATTATTTAAGTCGTTTTTAAGGGGAGATATCCACTTGAGGGATTTTTTTCTTGACCTCTTTCTCCCTCATGTTTAGCCCCACTACTATTGAGATTTTAAGACGTTTGCCCTATTAGTTTGGCGATTTTAAGAACTTTCATCCCATTTCTGTCAATTTTAAGATCTTTCGTGTCATTTAGGTGTCGATTTTTTCCTGGCGAGCGATAGCGAGCCTGTAATATAAGAGGAAACGGCCTTCGGCCGGGAAAATGTTCTACCGAAAAATTTACAAATATGTCTTGAAAGGGGGTCAAGGGGGTGTAATTTTAAGCTTGATGGAAGTCTACGGAGAAAACTAAAAACCTCCCCTTAAGTTATAGAGGTTAGTGG
The DNA here is from genome assembly GCA_032716605.1 of Paralithodes platypus. Taxonomy (NCBI): domain Eukaryota; kingdom Metazoa; phylum Arthropoda; class Malacostraca; order Decapoda; family Lithodidae; genus Paralithodes; species Paralithodes platypus. Next base: position 52,596,090 of record CM064547.1, on the reverse strand, counting down.
TCAAGGTTGTTTTACCTAATTATATTGGATAGCCTATAGTACATGACACTAAATGACGTTATGGCCTAAACCCCCTTCTGTACCGGCGACGTCTTCTGTATTTTATTCTAGCTATATTTAGACGATTTTCAGCAGCTTGGGAAGGATACATGGTAGCTAAAAGGATTGAGATAGTCTGTAGCCTTTTAATGGGTAGACGTCCTTCCTAAGCTGAATACAATCGTCTGATAGTTGCCCAAATATAATGAACAGGACGTCACCGGTACAGAAGGGATGAATATCACAAAACAAGTTACATATTTTTAAGACCTTTCACCCCATTTTGTTGTCAATATTGGGACCTTTCGTGCCATTTAGGTGATGCTTTTTTTTCCCTGGAGAGTGGTAGCGAGCCTGTAAGCTTAGGAGGAACCGGCCATCGACCGGAATTTTTTTTTACCGACAAAATGTACAAATTATCTCGAAGGGGGGTGTAGGGGGTGTTTTTGTTTAAGCTCGATGGAGGTCTAGCGAGGAAACTACTACACAGTAACAAATTATAAATAAACCCTATACCCCTTTAAGGGGACATGGGCCGGTTTTCTGGACCACTTTCTCCCTCATGTTTAGCCACATTAGTTTTCAGATGTTAAGATGTTTGCCCCATTAGTTAGTCGATTTTAAGACCTTTCGTCCCATTTCTTCGTCAATATTTAGACCTTTCGTGCTATTTAGGTGTCGATGTTTTCCCTGGCGAACGATAGTGAGCCTGTAATGTTGGAAGAACCGGCCTTTGGCCGGAAGTTTTTTCTACCGAAAAATTTACAAATTAATCTAAAGGGGGATCTAAAGGATGTTTTTTTTAAATTTAATGGAGGTCTAGGGAGGAAACTAGAAAAATAAATAATACACGCAAAAATGGCCCAAAAAGTGAACCATCTCCCCTTAAGACATAAGCATACAGCAACACACAGACTGAGAGATGGTAATAATCTGCTTGGTATAAACATGGAGGTATAATGCTAACATACAGTAGGCCTACTACTCCTCGAATATCAGTCAACGTATAAGTGAGTAAATGTTATAGTTTATGGTGAATATAAACACCATGTGAGGAAGAGTACTTTATTGACAACGTTTCGCATATAGCGTCATCAGGCCAAAGAGATTGGCCTGATGAAGCTACTGTATATGCGAAACGTTGTCAATAAAGTGCAGTCGAGGTTAATAAGTGTTGTCAGATATTTCACAAAGTTTCGGACACTGACTAATACTCTGAGGGATAAACACTTTTCCCAGTAACTATTAAGATACCAATAACACTTTTAGAGCGAAAACAACTGGAATCTATGACAACACTTAATAACCCCGATTGTACACTTCCTCACATGGGGGTTATATTCATTCTGTCTATACTTTTCAAAGTATATTTGTATCAATAGTTTATGGTACTGATATAGGTAGGGGTGTGTGACTGTGAGATGAACAACAACAACAACAACAACAACAACAACAACAACAACAACAACAACAACACAAATAACAAACAACACTAAGAAGTTAAGGGGAAGCAGACCGTTTGTCTGGACCCCCTTCTCCCTAATGTTTAGCCCCACTAGTTTTGAGATTATAAGACGTTCGGCCCATTAGTTTGGCGATTTTAACACCTTTCGCCCCATTTCGGTGTCAATTTTAAGACCTTTTGTGCCATTTAAGTGTCTATTAGTTCCGGGCGAGCGATAACGAGCCTGCAATTTCAAGAGGAACCGGCCTTCGGCCGGAAAATTTTTCTACCGAAAAATGTACACAATTATCTTGGGGGTGTTTTTCTAAGCTTGATGGAGGTCTAGGGAGGAAACTAAAAAAAAAAAAAAATACATTAATTAATAGACCAAACAAACGGTCTGCTCCCCTTAAGAACTGCAGCAGCAACAATAGCAATAGCAACACTAACAAGAATATAAAATAGTAGCAGAAGAAAACACTTGTGAATAAGATTACTTCACATTCCTCAACAAGTCTTCAAATGGAACTCTTAAGTCGTGTTATTAAATGTTTAGGAAGCCTTAATGCTTTCAAATATTCAACAATAAAAGCTGTATTACAACATATGATTGATTCATTCTGGTAAGTACATACATAGCTTGGGTGGGAGAGATAACACAAAAATGAACTTAACCCTATCTTATCCGAGGGTGTTCTTTTTGGACTACCACTATTCCGCCCCATAGGTTTGGCGATTATAAGGCGCTTCACCTCATTCAGGTGTCGATGTGTTGAAGACGAGCGATAGCGAACCAAAATATTAGGGGATACTGATATTATTCTATTGAAAGAGGTTAAATTATACATTGAATAAAGTCACAGGTTATTTATTATAAGAGTCCAATATCCAAGCAGCCATATAGCAGATAGATTTTCGAAGACGGTATTTTCCCTTTTATCTGGGCTATCAATAAGCGATTTTATGTAAATTAGAAAGACATTGTGAGGCAAAACAGAGAATTAGGACAGAATGCACCCTTTCGATTCCTTGAGGGCCTTCATATATTGAGTAAAATCGTTTATGTTAGCCAGAATGCAGTGAAAAGAGGAGTCACCGCATGCAGAAAGGGTTGAAAAGGAAGTAAAAGGAGGAAAGAACTGCAGATATTCAGCGTGTATACCACCTTGCACCCCCCCCCCCCTCTCTCTCCAACCACACACATACACACACACACACACATACATACACACACACACACACACACACACACACACGCAAGCAAGCACATACATAACCCTTCAGAGGAGAGTCAGTGCAGTCTCAGTCACATATGCGGGTACATATTGAGCCCTCACGAAGATTAACCCGTTCAGTACCAGGGACGTCCTTTTATTCATGTCTGGAAACTATTAGACGATTTTTTTCTGCTTAGGAAGGATCTGTGGTAGCCAAAAGGATTCACCGAATAATGTATAGCCTTTTAATTGGTGGACGTCCTTCCTAAGCTGAATAAAATCGTTTAATAGTTGCCAGAATATTGAAAAGAACGTCACCGGTACTTAATGGGTAAAACCATTCTCAGAAATTATAATATCCAGTATAGAATTTACAAGGATATTGAATTCAGCCCGAGAGTGTTTAAAACAAGTATAGACAGCATTAACTCTTTGTGTACCGGCGACGTCCTTTTAATTTTATTCTAGCTGAATTGTTTGCAGTTTAAGAAGGATCTGTGATAGTAAAAGGGTTACGTGAGATAGTTCGAAGCCTGTTAATTGCTGGAGGCCCTTTTGAAACTGAATAAGATCATCTAATAGCAGCTGGAAACCGGTACAGCGAGTATTTCTGATCGCGACTGTACCTCCCCAAAGTTTAAGTCTATGGCCCCCAATACACGGAGATATATAATATATATCACTGAACCCTGTTCCAAATAGGAAGGCCACAAATCGTGAACCATCACCTCTGTAACTCGAAAAGGGCTAGAGCAAAGGGGCTGCAAATGTCCACACTTACTCCCTGGCTGACCCTTCCCAAATGGTAGAAATATTAGCAAGATCACTCCAGTCGTTTGTGAGTAATAAAGGTTAATGTTAAAGAGTTATGTCCTACTTATATGGAACAGGGTATATAGCAAGAGAGAGACTTCTAGGACGCAAGGTGTGTGATGCCAAGTAGGATCCTCATGTTGGTGGTGATAGTGGTGATGGTGGCAGCTGAGACATCATCACCATCCCATCATTACCAAGGGGCAGAACCCTACAAGTAAGTTCTATACAGAAAAATGCACATATTCATCTCGAAGGGGGGGGGGGGGGGGTATTTTTTAAAAGCTTGATAAATGTCTAGGCAGGAACTAATACAAATAAAAAAATATCAATAAAACAAAAATATACAGTATATATAATAAATACAATAAAAAACAAAAATATAATAACAAAATAAAAATTACCCCTTAAGAAGGAACTACAGTACCAGCATTTCCCAACCTGGGGGAAATTTGAAGCTACCAGGGGGGAAATAATTACATGATTACACTGCCTACTACTACCACTACTAGCAATAAAAAAATAAAATCTCGGAGATGGATTTTCTCATGCCCGAGAGAGAGAGAGTGTGTAGTCACAGTGTGTTTCGACTACTTTTTCCCTTGTCCACATGAAGGGGGAAATCTGGATGGTTGAACTGGTTGGAGGGGGAAATGACAGAAAAAAGGTTGGGAATCGCTGAACTACACGAACGTTGGGCGCTGTTTCCCGTGATTTTTATCTGCAACTCTACTTTATAGCCTTTGCAATATACTTTTGAAGGGATATTGGTATATGCGACCCAAACAGAAACAGTGAAGGAAGCCAGACAAATGAAACAGGAATTCCAACAACTCCTTACCACATGCCTATGAAGCCTCCCATGGGTATTGCCCTGCTCGATTGGTATATAAAATCTCCCCAATCTGATAACTGTATGTATGTATGTATGTATGTATGTATATACTCAGGCCTAATCCCCACTTTTTTTTGTGGGGGGGGGGGCACTCAAGACAGCTATAATAATATATATATATATATATATATATATATATATATATATATATATATATATATATATATATATATATATATATACTATAGCCTATAATATCCTTACTATACTAAAATCTCACTGTAATTAATCTGTTACAAAGTGCTAGTGTTCAAGTTGCACTGTCATTAGTTAAGTGGAGGTTTTTGCTTTTTTATGGACCTCCTTCTCCCTCATCTTTCGCCCCATTAGTTTTGAGTTTAAAACGTACGCCCTATTAGTTGGGCGATTTTAAGACCTTGCGCCCCATAGATTTGCCAATATTAAGACCTTTTGTGCCATTTAGGTATCAAATGTTTCCTGATGAACGATAGCGAGCTTGTAATTTAGGAGGATCCTAAATTTGGCCGGCGAATTTTTCTATCGAATAATGTACAAATTTGGTAGCATTCAAGGAGACTACTGCAGGACTCTTCTTCTTCTTCTTCTTACCTCTGACCGGGTATAGGCTATCCTAGTGTTTACTAGCCTATACCCCTTTGAAAGGACATTAGCCTAACCTAACAACCTTACCTAACCTATCCTAGTATTATAGGTGGGCCCGCCCACACCCCCGCTTTGACTTAGATGTTTGGTGTATGTGTCTGTGAAGTGGGTATTGTTCAATTTGTTGATAACGAAAATCCTCCATGCGGACTATATGGAGAAAAATATGGCGAATCTATTGGTGCCTATTTTCCCTAATAAATTGTTTCTCACAACGTCGCACTAGTGTCCTTGAATATTATCACAAATATATCTTGAAAGAGGGTCTTATTTTTGTTAAAGCTTGATGGAGGTCTAGGTAGAAAACTACACCCCCCACCCCCCTTACTAAAAATATATCAGTGTGTCAAATATTCTACGTACAGTATTCAGCAGTGTTCTGTTTAGTAGCGATTTTGTTTTGTCTATCGCTAGAGCTGCGTAGTCGAACATGCAATAAACCCAGGCGCTACATTTCAGAGTTGGGAGTATTGCCGTGTGGTCGGGGAATAGAGGGTGGGGCCTCCAGGTTCGGCGGTCCTGTTATCACCACCACACTTACAGGTACAGTTGTAGTCATAAATTTACACACTGATGGGATACGACTTTCTAACGTCAGGTAAAATTTAGTAAAGCTACAAGCACAAGAGAAGATTAACATAATTTATATCAATTGCCTATAAAAGATGGGTTGCATAATTATACAAGTCACGGTATACAACAAGGAAGCTACTGTAAAAGAAATAGCCTATCCTTATAGATGGTTGTACACACCACGAAGGTAATACTCTTATCACTCATCCAAGTAAAAGATCAACACACTCTCTACTCGAGAGTTAAGTGAGTGTAATGTGCACACAGCCTAATTTCTGTCTGTTTTCCGTGGTAGCAATATACTGTATGACTTGAGTCCATTTTTCACCAGGTGGAAAACTAAATCGATTACAGTTGTTTGTTTTCAACTGACGGTAAATTGAATGCCTTAGCAACTGATTTCTCGACACTTAATGGAAAAATATGAAAATAATATGTCTCTGTGCCATATTACCGATTTTTCATAATCAACAACATATTTCATTGCAAAATTATCGTAATAGCTGAGTAATGAAGATGGAGACATGGAAATTAACCGTCAGCCGGAAAAAACAAACAAAAACAGACTAGTAGCGCATTCCTCGATATTTAATGAAAAAAAAATATATTTCAGCATCATATTACTCCCTTATTTTCATAATTAACAATATATCTGAAAAAATATTTGCAATAGCCGAGTAATCAAGATAGGGACATAGGCAATTTACCCTCAGCAGAAAAAAACCAATAAAACAAAACAAAAACACTAACCCATTTAAGATTGTCAGTTTTGGAAGTGGTCATTTTGACGTGCTTGCATAATGAGTGTAAAATATCTCAAATTTAAAATAATTTGTCAAATTGTTCATATGGCAATAAAGTCTCCTAACGGTGTAGCCTCTGTTCACCTAGCAGTATAAATAGGAACCTGGTATAAGTGGACGAAGTTGTGACGTCCCATCTGGGGTTGGTGATCGGTTACAAGGTGAGATGGGTATCGTACTGGTCAACCTAAGCTACTGGTCAACCTAAGCCTTCGGGTGAGACTGGTACCGTAGTGAGAATGGTACCGTACAGATTAACCCTAAGCCTTCGTTTCCAGATGTCGCCAATTGGCTAAAATACAGACCACACACACATCCACAGCCATTCCAACGATACATACACACTTAACATGCATTTCACGCAATACATTCCCAGTTAAGGAGGCGCGATAATAATGAGCTTAACTCGCATTGCGTGGATTCCCCTTGACGAACAAAAGAGTGATCACACACACACACACACACACACACACACACACACACACACACACACACACACACACACACACACACACACACACACACACACACACACACACACACACACACACACACACACACACACCACACACACACACACACACACACACACACACACACATACACCACACACACACACACACACACACACACACACACACACACACACACACACACACACACACACACACACACACTAATCAACAAAAAGTAAAGATGTAGCGCAATCGTGAGCCATGTTAAACCGACTACGTGAGGGCAGGTGCGAGAGAGCCAACGATGAGTGGACGGAGGTGTGGGGGGAGGAGGAGGAGAGAGGTGGTGTGGAAAAGGAAGAGAGAGGAGGCAGCCATGAAGGTATAATACGTGGAGGAGCTAGTACACCACGTCCAGACCACCCCAAACACACCACTACTACCCCAGGCCTCACCCTCACAGTGCTCAACCAATACACGGCACAACCCATCTTCCATAAGGTCAGTCACAATACTTACAACTCTTTTAATAACTAAACTGATGGCAAGATAATAATACTGATCTTTTATTTTTTAACTAGCTATGCTAAGTTTGGCCTCTCTTTGCTCACCCTTGCTAAGGCAATAGCTGAGCGACCGAGGGCTTGTGCTCCACTTGCCTCTAAACGGCCTCAGAGGGCAATGGGACACAGTTTGTCACTTGGTTAGCGTTTGCATTACGGACATAGCAAGCTGGGCCCTCCAACCTAGACTCCTTAGCCTGGGCGGCCATTGAGCACTAAGAAACAGACAACGACCGTCAGAATTTACATCATACAGAATGGATTAACAAAATTCCAAAATTATAAATAATACATAAAACAAATAATCCAGTATCATTTAAAAAAATAGTATAACAATTTATTCGGTCATGAAATTGCAGAGGCAAGAGCGAAAAAAATACAAGTTATTGGACAACAAAACATACAATAATCATAATCAAGGTGTATGCCTCATGTGTTAGAAGTGCAATGACGTATGCCTCAGAAACATGGGCCGTTAAAGTAGAGGATGTCAACAGAATGGAACGTAATGATATGAGAATGGTGAGATGGATGTGTGGGGCCAGGTTACAGGATAGAATAACATGATGAGCTGAGGAGACGTTTAGGTATAAAGAGTATTAGCGAGGGGATGCGTACAAGTAGACTGGGATGGTATGGACATGTTGAGAGAATGGATGAACAAAATTGGGTGAACAAATGCAGGTCTGTGATTGTGGAGGGAGCTGCACCAAGGGGTGGACCGAGGAAGACCTAGTATCGGACTATACGTGCCGATCTTGAATTTAAAAACTTGACAAGTGAAGCAGCCCTTAACAGGGTTGCCTGGAATGCCACCATTAGGACAAGAGACTGAAACTGCATGTATGTGTGGAGCACTCAGTCTTAAAATGTTATGTATGTACAGTATGTATGTACTGTAAGTATACTGGTTCGAGGCATCTTTGATGGAGTTGGCCTTTTCTGTAGGGGCTTACATAGCCTAAGCTGCAGACAACTCATGTTTATATACATCATCAAATACAGGTGTTCCGGGTGAACCAGTATTGGGCTCATTATAGTGACTTAGGGTAGCACTTGCATAATGTGTCAAATATGGTAGTTTTATACAGTGTATGATCTTATACAGGTATTTCTATACAGGTGTTCCGGGTGGACCAGTACTGGGCTTCACTGGAGTGACTTAAAGTGGCACTTGCATCATGTGTCAAATATGGTAGATATATAACGTAACTGTACTGTACAGTAAATTATCTTATACAATTATTTCTATACAGGTGTTCCGGGTGGATAAGTACTGGGCTCACTGGAGTGACTTAAATAGGTAGTTGCATAATGTATCACATATGGTAGTTAATTACTGTACTGTACAGTAAATGACCTTATACAGGTATTTCTAAACAGGTGTTCTGGGTGGACAAGTACTGGGCTTCACTGGAGTGACTTAAAGTGGCACTTGGATCGTGTGTCAAATATGGTAGATATATAACGTAACTGTACTGTACAGTAAATTATCTTATACAATTATTTCTACACAGGTGTTCCGGGTGGACAAATACTGGGCTCACTGGAGTGACTTAAAGTGGCACTTGGATCGTGTGTCAGGTGGTCGTCTGGTGGTGGTGGCTGTGTCTGTCACTGGCATCATTGGCCTCCGTCATGCCGCACACACTATGGTCGCCCTTGGTTCTGTCTTGGCCACCCATCTCCCTCCCTCCGCCCATTGGACCTGGATCTTTGTAAAAGGAGGCCGTACCATCTCTGAGACAGCCATCACTCACGCCCAACTCCCTCATCATGCCCACACTATTATACCTCTCTCTGATATACCTTATCCAGTAGTGTCCTGTGCCAACCAGAGTGTCATGGGCAAGTTATGTGACAAGATGGCCCAAGATTCACTACAACGTTGGCAGTACTGTGACAGCCACGGTGCCATGGGTGGACTGTGTGACGAGGTGGCCCCTGACCCACTACCACTACCCACACCACCACCCATCACCCACAACACAACCTTGGCTACAGTACCAGTGATCGTGACTGCTGGTAAAAGACACCAATACCTGTACCATACCCTGACCACCCTCCTGACCACACCCGGTGCTATCCACCATAACGTCCACGTCGTCCTGGGTGATGCCCCGTCCTCCACCACAAAACTCCTTCATCTCCTAAACCTCAACTTTACCTCACTACCAGTTGAAGGTCACCACAACTACAAGTTGTTCCACTATTACCGTAGTGTCTACAACTTTATCGCCACAAGCTTTCCTCAGGCCCCAGCTGTCATACTACTAGACGAGGATGTGGAGGTCTCACCAGATTTCTTCTCTTACTTCAGTCAAACTCTATGGCTCCTCAACAGTGATCCTACACTCTACTGTATCAACGCACACAGTGCTACAGGATTTACTAAGTATTCTTACCAGCCACAAAGAATTTTTCGGGGCAGCGTGCAAGTTCAGTGGGGCTATGCAGTGACTTTACATTTTATTCGTGAGGCACTTAATGTATGGCCACTAGATAATAATATCAATATTGTCATTTATGACTTTTGGCTTTACCAAGTAGTGCGGCGAGGGAGAGAATGTGTGTTTCCAGAAATAAGTCGTACTCTACACTATTATGGATCGGGTACGAATGCTGGTGTGTACATTGCAGAGAAAGCTTTTTTGGATAAACCTTTGCTAAGAAATGGTAATGTAAAGTTAACAAGTGTAGACAGGCTGGTCCTGCCTAAATGGAAACAAGATCTCTCTTATAACATCTCTAAAGCAACACCACTCACAGGCCATCCTTGTACCCAAGATTTCTTGCCCAAGCTTCCAACAAAAAGGAACTATGTTTTCTACTACCGGTTAGACAAACTTGAAGAAAGCCAGGGACCTGATATGACCCAACTGTTCCACCTGCATGAATGTCTGGGTGCCTGGAGCGTCTCAGAGCAAGGCCAACATGAGGGCGTCAGCATCCTGCCATTTACTCCCCACAACCAACTTTATCTTGTGGGTGTACCTTACTCCTATTACTCACACCTAAAGCCACCCAACCTGCATCTGTGGGACATCAACACAATCCCTGAGAAGGAGTTTCGTGCCATTGAGGATATAAGCATTGGTTCCCACATGATTACTCCTGCCAATATGAACATCACCCTTGAAAACCTGCTCCACATACTATTTATACACTGAAGTGAACATTAGAGAACTTTCACAACACAGCATTTGGACAACTTATCACCGTAGTACTATGTTGGATAGTAAAACTCATATATAAGTAGGCATCTGCAATTGCAACATTATCTCTGTCACTTGTTCTCCAGAGCATCCATCTGATATTAATCTATCAGCATTTGTAGTGACAAGATGGCCCCAGATTCACTACAAAATTGGTAGTACTGTGGGAGACATGGTGCCATGAGTGGATTGTGTGACGAGGTGGCTCCGGATTCACTACCACCACCCACATCACTACCATCATCAATAACACTGCCTTGGCTACATTACCAGTAATTGTACTGCAAACTGGAAGACTTTCATGCAGTACTTTTCTGATTACCCGCAGAACAATTTTGGCTTCTGTGGCCAGGGATCCTCAGGGTGTACTGAACAAATTACCGTGGTGATCATTCTGGGCATACAGGTATACATTCCATTCCATTCTCTTTCTTATACTTATACTAAATAATCGGGGTTAATTCACGCGTGTTCTACTGCTGTTCGCACTAAGAAGGAAGCATTCAGACGATAGAAGCACCTTTTAAAAAAAAAAAAAATGCAAATACTGTATTAGTTTTTCTTGCCCGGAATCTGGCCAAATTTACAATCGGCTTTTCCAAAAAACACTGATGCAATTTTTTCAAACTCTAGCCCTTTCCACTCTTCCTGACATCTAGACAAAACTTCTTCAATAATTTTACTTCCTCATCTTTTCCGGTCTCATGGCATCATTGTCCTATATTTATCTGACAAAGCTGACCTCATTGCTAAGACTTTTGCGCTTAAATCTGCCTTGGACGATTCCAGTGCTATCCATAAGGAGTTGCTGGAACCCCTGTTTAATTTGCCTGGCCTCCCTCACTGTTCCTTTTGTGTCTCACCTACACAGAGTGTAATCCAGCTAGCTATTACAAACACCACCTCCTCCTATTCATTTCACTACACTAAACAAGCACACCACACTTCTTTCCAATATACCGTTTTTTTTTTTGTTTTTTTTTTTTGTTTTTTTTTTTTTTTTTAAGATGACCACTAACGCCCTTAATTTAGCTCTGTCACTCTCTCAGCTTTGGGGGGGGGGGGACACTTGTTCCAGGCGGCTTTGCATTTTGTCTCCCAAATACACATAGAAAACAAAATTATTTTAATCCCATCTCTCTTACTTAAGCCCAATATGCTCTGTATTTTCTGCCCTCTCTAATCTTAATATACAGAAGGATGGTTGTTTCTTCAAATTACTCTCATATTTTGTGTTTTCAAAGTTTTAAATCTATAAACAAGAACACCGCAATCGGGTGCATAATACAGCATGACCCATCGCATGCCGAGCGTATAAGAAGTTGCATGACATTATACAGTATAATATTGTAGTGTACTTATTGAAGTAAATGAAAAGTGGGTGGCTGATTCCATAGTTTTTATAAAAAGCTGAAATTATAAAACTTAGGATGCCCTTCGTGACATCAGTTAAAAGTGTGTGGCTGATTGTCAAGGCTCTCTATAGGAAGCTGGAGAGCGATAAAATGTTATACGACGTCAAACAGTATAATATTGGAGTGTACTTGGTAAAGTCTTAGTAGAATCATAAGAATGTTGGTGGTTGCTTCCCTAAATTGTTTGGTAAAAAGCTGAAAATTAAACTCGTCCAAGGTCTTTCAGTAGTGAAGTTATGATATAAGTTTTATCAAATTTAGTTAAGAAATAAAGCCGCTAGTGATGATAAGGAAAGTTAGCACACAGGCGGTCAGTGAAAAGTGGGTGGCTGCTTCCCTAGACTTTGTTGTAAACATTTGAATAGCAATAAAACGTCATAATATCCAAACAGTATAATATTGTACTGTACTTAGTGAAGTGTTAGTGGAAATTGGTTGTGGTTTCCCTAGAATTGTTGGTAAAAAGCTGACAATCAAACTATTCTATCCTCTCTTAGCCCTATCTGGTGTGAGGTGGCTCTTTTAGGCTCAGCCCTTTTTCATTCCATTAGTTTGGATTTTACGAAATATTATTTCATGAATTTGACAATTATAAGACACTTCACTCTATTCAGGTGTCAATTTTACGAAATATTATCTCATGAATTTGACAATTATAAGACACTTCACTCTATATATATATATATATATATATATATATATATATATATATATTTACAGTATATACCGGTACATATACATATATATATATATACTGCTTTAAGTTAATTGTTCTCTAATTAAAGAACAGTGTAGCAATGAAACCACTTAAAATGAGGCAACTCTGATTGAGGAATGCCTGTACAATATATCACTTATTATTATTATTATTATTATTATTATTATTATTAGTACCTCACCTGTTCCGGCCGAAGCCTGGTTTCTCATACATTACAGGTACGGTATCGCTAGCCAGGAAAAACCGAGACCTAAATGGCACGACAGGTCTCAAAAACACTAAATTAATAGGTGTCAATGTTTGTGTGGGGGAGCCTGCAATTTAGGAGAAACCGGTTTATGGCAGGGAAATTGTTCTACCGGAAAAAGAAAAAAATATGGATTTACTTAGCTCGAAGGGGGTATAAGTGAAGTGTGTTAGTTTAAAGGGGATCTGGGGGAGTCTGCTATTTCTTATTTTAGGGGGAAAACTAAAAACTACATTGTTCGAAAAAGGCAAAATCAATCAAAGCCGTCAATAATAATTTAACACATAATCATAATAACCCCCAAGACGTCGCACTAGATAGTGTTAACCATTTCAGTACTATGGCACCTCTTTTCTCATGTTCTGGTTATCACTAGAAGAGTTTTTCGGCTAAAGAAAGACATCCAGGCATCAACGGGATACAACTCATATCAATTAACCCTTGGCATCACACAGACCCATCCTAAACTGAATTAGGTCATGTAATAATAGCTACAATAAAATTAAAGAATGCAATACGGTACACTGAGAGGGTTAAGAGTCTGTAGCAAAATGTGTTAATGTTAACGATGAGGTTTTCTCTTTTTATCATTCAGAAGTGTGATATCTATGATAATAGTTTGTATCTGAAATAAAATTAAACAAAATAAGGCTTTTTTCTATAAGTATTATAGCAAAATATTACTCAACAACTGGATAAGCTATATATCTCATTGAATATCTGAATGAAGTTTGACACTGAATGAAGTTTGGAAGATACTCATGCTGTACAACCGTAAGGAGGAAGCATTCAAACGGTACCGACGCCTTAAAACTCAAGACTCTCATTCTGCATATGTTTCTGCCCGGAATCAAGCCAAATCTGTTCTTCGACTTGCAAAACACTCTTTCATCAATAATAAATGCACTGAACTATCCAACTCTAGCTCTTCCCAAGCTTTCTGGCATCTAGCCAAAAACATCTCCAACAATTTCTCTTCCTCGTCTTTCCCTCCCCTTTCCCACTCTGATGGCACAACCATCACTTCTTCCTCTGACAAAGCTAAACTCTTCGCTCAAACTTTTGCTAGAAACTCCACCTTGGATGATTCCGGTGCTATTCCTCCCTCTCCGCCCTCCTCTCTCTTACTTATGCCTACTATCCTAATCTCTTCTAAAGATGTACTTTCTACCCTCTCTGGGCTTAACACTAATAAGGCGTACGGTTCGGACGGTGTTCCTCCTGTTGTTCTCAAAAACTGTGCTTCCGTGCTGACTCCCTGCCTAGGCAAACTCTTTCGTCTCTGTCTATCCTCTAACGTCTTCCCTTCATGCTGGAAGTTTGCTCACATTCAACCTGTCCCAAAGAAGGGTGACCGCTCTCAACCCTCCAACTATCGTCCAATTGCTCTTATCTCTTGTCTTTCTAAAGTTTTTGAAACTATTCTTGCTTCCAAATTTCTTAAGCATTTCTCTTCTCATAATCTGCTCTCAGATCGCCAGTATGGCTTCCTTAAGGGTCGCTCTACTGGTGATCTTCTTTCATATCTTACTAACTCTTGGTCATCCTCCTTTCGGGACTTCGGTGAGACTTTTTCTATTGCACTAGACATATCGAAAGCCTTCGATAGAGTCTGGCATAAATCTTTAATTTCTAAACTACCCTCCTTCGGTTTCTATCCCTCCATCTGTGCCTTTGTCTCTAATTTCCTTTCCGGCCGTTCCATAGCCGCGGTTGTGGACGGCCATTGTTCACTTCCTCACCCTATAAACTCCGGTGTTCCTCAGGGCTCTGTCCTATCTCCTATTCTTTTTCTAATTTTTATAAATGATCTCCTTAACTGTACCTTAATTCCCATCCATTCATACGCAGACGACTCAACCTTACACTACTCCATTAGTTTTTCAGAACGCCCCAGCCAGCAATCCCTCAACGACAAATGTAATGAAGCCATAGAACTCTTAAATTCTGATCTAAATAGACAAATGTAATGAAGCCATAGAACTCTTAAATTCTGATCTAAATACTATTTCCAATTGGGGCAGAGAAAACCTTGTTAACTTTAATGCTTCCAAAACCCAATTTCTCCATCTATCTACCCGTCAGGATCTCCCAGCGGACTATCCCTTATTCTTCAACAATACAAAAATCAACCCTTCATCTTCTCTCAATATTCTTGGTGTCTCTTTTTCTTCTGCTCTCATTTGGAAGGACCATATTACCAGTCTTGCTAAGGCAGCCTCCCAGAAGCTGGGTGTGCTCAACCGCCTTAGGGGGTTCTTTTCCCCTGCACAGCTTCTTGCTCTGTACAGGGGCATAGTGCGCCCTTGTATTGAGTATTGTTCACATGTGTGGGGAGGTTCCTCTCACACCGCTCTCCTAGACAAAGTTGAAAGGAAGGCCTTTCGTATCATTAACTCCCGTCCACTCACCAACTCTCTGCAATCTCTCTCTCTCTCCGCCGCAATGTTGCATCTCTCTCGCTATTCTATCGCTACTATAATAATCAGTGTTCCTCAGAGCTATCCCAGTGCATACCACCTCCTTTACGTAGGGCACGTGGTACCCGTCTTGCAACTCAATCCCACCCCTACTCTGTGCAACTCTCCAACCCAAGAGTGAAACGTTACTCTCAAACTTTCTTCTACTCAACAGCTGAGCTCTGGAACTCTCTCCCAGAATCAGTCTTTCCCTCTTCCTATGACTTAAATTGCTTCAAACTCCGTGTGTCCAGGCATTTTGGCTCGAACGTCCCTTGATTTTGGCCCTGTCACTCTTTCAACTATGGGGGAGGCACTCGCTATAGGCAGTTATGCCTTTTGCCTCCCTCAATAACATAGAAAAAAAAAATGAACACAACAAAGGTGTTTATAACATGTTCGTAAGCTTTTGATAAGTACTGAAACTATATAGAACACACTGATTCCCAATAATACCTCCCCTAGAAAAAGCTCAACACAATTACTGATTACCGGTACTATTTTGGGGCATTAGAAAACACAGGTTCCAGTATCGGATTTTTCACAAGTGACTGTACTACTACACAGTCTACCTCAGGAATTCTCACACTCCTTCATAATAGACAATGAAGTAAAAACTGACTTTCAAGAAAAAATGCTATAGGCTAGAACCATTTTTCATCACATGACTTAACTATTATTAAACTTAACATCAAACTACAATCGTAAATAATTCTCACTCAATTTACTTCCATATATAAAAAGAGTGAGAGGGACAGACCTCATATGACATATTTATTGTACAGCCAATACCAATAGCTCGCCGAAAACCTTGGAGGCAAGTAAAACACCAACAAATGCTAAACACGTCAAACACAAATGATGATGCACACTAAAAAACATGGCTTAATTTCTGTTCTCCTTTCAACTTAAGGGGACATGGGCTGTTTTTCTGGTCACCCTTCTTCCTCATGCTTACCCCCAATAGTTTTCAGATGTTATGACGTTCGGCCCATTAGTTTGGCGATTTTAATACCTTTTGCCCCATTTCGTTGTCAATTTTAAGACCTTTCGTGCCATTTAGGTGTCGATTTTTTCCTGGCGAGCGATAGCGAGCCTGTAATCTTAAGAGTAACCGGCCTTCGGCCGGTACATTTTTCTACCGAAAAATGTAAAAATTAATTTAAAAGGGGGATCTGATGGATGTTTTTTTTTAAAGTTTGATGGAGGTCTAGGGAGGAAACTAAAGAAAATAATAAATAAATGAAAAAATCTACCAAAAAGTGAACCATCCCCCCTTAAACCAACACATCACAGGACCAACTAGAGCTCAAAGTATGCTATACCTGATCTTTTCAAACAATGATACCATTGTGCACAATGCCAACATATATGATACTACTTATTCTGACCATAGACTAATTGAGGTACTAACCAACCTGGAGTACCTACACAAAGGCATAACAATGAGATCGTAAACTGGCCCATTTAGTAAGCACAACTTTAATAATAAACATTAATTGGGCACACATGAACCAGAAATTAGAGGAAATAGACTAGGAAATCAAATGACAGGCAAAACGACCTTTGAATACCTTAGCCTAGCAACAGAAGTAGTTAACCCCTTCTGTACCTGCGACGTCTTTCTAACTTTATTTTGGCTACTGTTAGACGATTATATTCATTAGACGATTATATTCAGTTTTCTAGCAAATTAACAGGCTTCAAACTAGTTCACTGTTCCCTTTTTACTGCCACAGATCCTTCTCAAACTGCACAAAATCGTATAAATATAGCTACAATAAAAATATAAAGACGTCGCCGGTACAGAAGGGGTTAAGAAGATGTGTGTTGCTCACATTCCAGAGAGAAAATAGCAACGCAGAAGTAAGCAAGAAAGAGAAAGGAGGAGGGAGGATCTACAAACGTACAAAACTACTGTCACACCGGCTCTCACAAGCTGGTTTAATCAATAGAAAGGCAAAATAAAAAGTGAAAGAGGATAATGAAGTCCTAGTCCCTTTAAGGGGGGATGAGCGTATTTATTTGCTGATTTATATTATTTATTAAGTATTTTATTGTTTCCTCCCTAGACCTCCATCAAACTTAAATCCCCCCCCCCCCCCCCCCCCGACCCTCCTTCTAGATAAATTTGTACATTTTTCAATAGAAAAATGTGGCGGTTCCTCTTAAATTACAGGCTCGCTATCGGTCGCCAGGAAAAAATCGACATCTAAATGACACAAAAAGTCTTAGTATTGACAAAGAAATGGGGTGAAAGGTCTTAAAATCGCCAAACTAATTGGTCCGAACGTCACATAATCTGAAAACTAATGGGACTAAACATGGGGAAGAAGGGGGGCCAGATATACGACCCATCCCCCCTCAACAAAATGCCAGCGAACGACAGAAACCTGATGGATGCCAACAATCTCAAGACGGTGCCAACAGGCCAAGATACAGAGAAGGAAGTGCATGAGGATAATATTTTCAAAAATTCAACCTGTCTACCAATTATTCCCTCCCACAAAAGCCTTATGTCAGAGCTTTCTACATATAATTTGCTAACATTTCGGGCTATATATATATTACAAAATCCAAAATCTAAAAAATATATGTATGCATATCTATAGCTAATATTCCGGGCTATATTATATATATAGATTACAAAAAAACAATAGTCAAAAATAAATATTGCTAAGGTTAAAAGAAGGAAGTAAAATGAGGAAAATATCTGCCAAAATCCAAGCTCTCCTCTCTTGGCCCCTCCCACAACATAGCCCCGCCCATCTCGCCAGTCAACTTCCTCCTGTGAACACGCAATAACATTCCGTCCGTCGTATTTGTATTCTTGCTAACACTAGACGATTTTATACATAATTTCTAGCAAGAAAAGGGGTTAAAAGGGCTTACATTTTCCTCCCAACTAAAATGAACTAAGGGGACAAGGAGAGCTTAACCCATTCTGTACCGGCCACGTATTTATAATTTGTCTCTAGCTATATTTAGACAATTTGATGCAGTTTAAGAAAGATATGTGGTAGTAAAAAGGGTTAAGTGAGATCGCTCGAAGCCTATTAACTACTGGAGGCACTTTTTGAACTGAATAAAATCGTCTAATACTGTAGTAGCCAGAATAATGTTAAAAGGACGCCTCGGTAATGAAGGGGTTAACCGGGACCACACGAACACTTTTCCCCTCAACTGTTATCGTCAACACTGGTCTGGCAGCTTTAAAGGTAAACTGTTAACCCCTTGATGATATGACGCGTTTTAGCAGTTTATTGTGGTCATCATTTCATACAGCTTAGGAAGGATCTGTGGGAATTAAAAGGGTAAAGACGATCTCAATCAACTCTCAGACTACCAAATAGCCGTCCTAATCTGAATAAAATCGTCTAATAACAGCCAGAAAACAGACTGGCAATGCGTCATCGATTCTCAGAGAGCTTATATACTTCTCTCGCAAAAAAAAAAAAAATATATATATATATATATACCGGTATATATATATATATACCGGTATAATATATATAAGGCTTAAATGCCGATACCAGAGCAAAAGGTCCCAGAAATATTCCCGGAAAGAGGTTGACTATCGAACATTTTCCTAAGCTGAATAATATCGTCTAATAGTTGCCAGAATACGATGAAAGGGACGCCACCGGTACTGAATGGGATAAAAACACATAAAAGAGGGATATCTAATACACATCAATATTAAGAGACCGAATTCCAGGACGCGAGATTGTGATGCTGGGAAGAATCTTGAGTGGGATGGTGATAGTGGTAAAGGTGGTGGTGATCATGGTGGTGGTGGTGATGACAGCTAAGACATCCTCGTCACCACAACATTACTACAAAACGGCAGAACCATACAGGTAAGTCATTACTGACCAAGAGTTAGTAAGATGAGCAAGATCACCAGTAGTGCGGCCCTTAAGGACCAATAAATGGCGATCTGAAAGTAGATTATGGGAAGATAAAAGCTTAAGAAATTTTGAATTAAGAATATTGTAGTTTCAAAAACTTAAAGAGATGCAAGATATGAGAGCAATTGGACGATAGTTTGAGGGTTGAAAAGGGTCACCCTACTTTGGGACAGTCTGAATGAGAGCAAACTTCCAGCAATAAGGAAAGACGTTAGAGGAAAGACAGAGACAAAAGAGTTTGCCTAGGCAGCGAGTCAGGACGGAATAACAGTTTCTGAGTACAAGCTTGATATGAGAGGCACACAATTTATCACCGCAGCCTCCACAAACCCACACCACCTACTACACATTACAGAACATCCACACACACTAAGAAACATCAAAACAACACCTAGTACTCGTTATCATACACAAATATTGTCATCACTTCCCCCTTGCCCATCCCAAGCCAGCCTTCAGAAGCATATCCATACTCAAATCACCCACCAATCCATCCAGTCACTCAAAAGACCACTCAGCTACATGCACGGCCCCCTGAAGTTTATCCCTCAGAAACCCTCCTTTCCCGTGAGGACAGAGTCCACCTGGTTAGGCTGCGATGTGGGCACCATCCAGCTCTTCTGAGTTATCAGAAGAGGCTAGATGACTCCGTCCAGGATACCGTTACTATTACCGTACCTGTCCAGACTGTAACACAACACCGCACACTGTCAAACACAGTATGGAAGACTGAATAGCACACAACCACTTGCGCCAAGAACACAATATACATTCTTTGAGTGCCTTGTGGGAAAATCCGGTCTCAGTCGTGTCCTTCCTTGAGAAGTCGAGGCTGTTTGGCTAGGCAGCCTAGGGAACGACTATTACTACTACTTATCAATATCACAATGTGGAAATAACACACTGAAGATATAGAAAACAATATTATAAAACATAATATAACCCAAAACACTAATTCAGAGTTGGGAGTATTGCCGTGTGGTCCGGGAGCAGAGGGTGGGGCCTGGAGGTGCGGCGGTCCTGTTACCACCACCACCACCACCACCACACCCACAGGTACAGTTGTAGTTATAAATTCATACACAATATTGATAAAAAAGAGCGAAAAGACCAGTGAGAAGCACATCCTCTTGTAGCATGTGGCCAATGTTATCATATTTTGCATAACATTACATACAATTCGTTCAGCTTAGGAATAAGGTATTATTATATCTTGAGTGATTCCTACATTCATATGATGACTCTTTTTCTTGCATGATGGAAATCGCTATATAATTTAATTAATATCAGGACTTTCCTTCAGCACGATGACACCTGTTCTATATTATATTCTGGCTAATATTATGTGGCTTTATGCAGTTAAGAAGGACCAGTATTGATCAGATAGTTTATTGAGATATTAATTAACCCTTTGAGCCCTTGAACAAAATTATATGCTAAAGAAATGATAAGCAGAAGAATTAAGAAAATACGGCATCGTGCTGAAAGGGTTAACCTTTAAGTTTATGATAAAAGGTTGTCAGAGAACAATTCCGACTATACAACTACTTAAAATTGTAACACCTCCAATATTTGTGACAAACGTTTCTTGTATTTGGCAGACCATTTATAATTTCCCTTGCTTCTAGTCTTTCTCTTAAGGGTGACCTGCTTTTTTTCTCTTTCTTAGTTGTATCCATTCGGTCCCATTCAGCCAACTGTTTTAAGACATTTATCCCCATGCAATACTTTTCCTGGCGAGCGATAGCGAGTCAGCATTTTATGGAGAAATCGGGCTTCGCCAGACATTTTTCTATCGAAAAATGTACAAATTTAGCCAGCTGTCTAACTCATTTCAAAATATGAAGGCTTGCTATCGCTCGCCAAATATATATATCGACACCTGGATTGGGATAAACGTCTTAAAACAGTAGGCTGAATGGGGCAGAATGGATACAACCAAGAGAGAGAAAAAAGCAGGTCACCCCCCATAAGGTTTATGATGCCCCTTTCCTTCACTTAGGAACTTCAGGGTTTGCTACCGACCGACTGACATGTTGTAATAAATGTCATATTGTAGTTATGTATCATTACCTATATTTAATTTGATAAACAAAATAACATGCGCAAGAATATATTAACATACTGTAATGTATATATACTACCTGAACAAAAACATGACTTGCATTTACATATCACGTCGCACAACAAGGAAACTACTGCAAAAGAAATGACCTAACCTAAATTCCACATAGGTGATTGTACATACCACTACGTAATACTTTTACCACCCACCCAAGTACAAGATCAACACATTCAAGACTGGTGAGTTAAGTGTTTGAGAAGTGTACACGCTCACCAAGTTCTGTCTGTGTTCTCTGTAAGCAATATATGAACAACAAGGCAACAGCACATACGAAGTACGTTAACAAAATATAACACACACACACACATACAACAACTACACAGTAATGTGTGCACTAGAAAACCATGTACCAGTACTTTGTTAGTCACTCGAGTAGCTAAGTACTAATGGAGCTCGTGTACTAAAGGATTGACAGTTTGAGAGTCTCATATGACAACTTTCTTGTATTTTTTAACCGAATTCGGTTAGGTTAAAGTATAGATAACTTTAAGCTATGTTTTGGCATGTTATGCTAATAAGCCTATTTATGTGTGTTATTAGGGTTACCGGTACCTCAGGGTTGGGGCTAGATTAGTTAGGTTTAATAAATTTCGGTTAGATTCTGCTAGGGTAAGTTTGACATTATTGCCCTAATTTGCTCCGATGGAGGGGTGGACTTGTTGTTTCTGCAGAAAACAAAATGTGTCCTGTTTTTCTAGAAGTTTTAAATATCTTTCCCCAGGATGATCACACTCGGTTATTACCGGGTATTCATATATTCAATCTAAATCAATAACATTAACTTGATCGAATCTAATCAGACTAAGTTGAGAAATATGTAATGTTAGATATGCTGTTATGTGCCTAAAGTTAAGGTTCAATTGGGTATCGTGCTAATCCTAAGAAATATATAAAATCTTTAATGTCAAATACAAAGCAAACTTGAGAAATAAATGAACCGGCCAGGCTCTTGCTGCAGCATTAAGGGGACATGGGTCGGTTTTCTGGTCCCTCTTCTTCCTCATGTTTAGCCCCATTAGTTTTGAGATTTTAAGACATTCGTTCCTTTAGTTTGGCGATTTAAATACCTTTCGCCCCATTTCGTTTTCAATTGTAAGACCTTTTGTGCAATTTAGGTATCGATTTTTTCCTGGCGAGCAATAGTGAGCCTGTAATTTTAAGAGAAACCGGCCTTTGGCCGAGACATTTTTCTATCGAAAAATTTACCAATTTATCTTGAAGGGGGTTCTAGGGACAATTTCTCTATGCTTGATGGAGGTCTAGCGAGGAAACTAAACAATAAATTAATATATGAATTAATAGACCAAAAAAAAAAAAAATCAGCCACTAGCCCCTTAAGCAGAACGATGTTGTTCCACTAAGTTTGTAATAACAGGATTGAACTGCATTATTCATTATACTGGACGTTGAATTCTGATGAGTGAAGTTGTGAACAGTTGTGGATGTCGTTTTGATTAGATAATATAGAATGGGGACTAACTTTAACTCTTGAATAATGTAATGGAATAAAATACGTACACAACGTATACAATTACAAGAGTTGTCATGTTTTCGCAATACATCCAAAAGTCTGCTTTTCATTATAAATTAAGGTCAAGTTCCTGGATCACCAATATAATGTGCATCTGCGTATATATGTCTGCGTATACAGTATATGTCGAAACTATGCCGCCTCACAGTCACCAAAGGTCGCAGGTGATCTCGTAGTTAAGGTAGAATAAGCATTGCACTCAGGACGCACACTAGTGTGTGGGTCTTGATTGCACTGTACCATAGTATACAAGTGACTAGATATTCAGCCTCAGTGCTGCAATTGAACAATTAATATTATTAGTATTATTGTAACACACTAACACACACTACACAACAAAAACTGAAGACGTAGTGCACTAGTGAATTCGTGAGCCATGCTAAAATAATATACGTGACGGCAGGTGCGAGAGAGGCGACGAGGAGTGGACAGAGGTGTGGGAGGAGGAGGAGGTTGGTAGAGAGGAGGTGGAAAAAGTGGAGGAGGGAGGCAGTGGAGGCAATAGTCCACAACATACCAACCACCACCACCACCACCACCCTAAACACGCCACTACCCCAGGCCTCACCCTCACAGTGCTCAACCAACATACGGCACAACCCATCTTCCATAAGGTCAGTCATACTAATCACAACAATTATGAAAGCTATGCTGATAAATAATATTAATACTAATATTTTGTTCTTAATGTCTAGTTGCACAGAATAGGTGTGGTGGAGTGATCATGCCACTGGATTGGTAATCCAATGGACCCGGGTTCAAATCCCGATATGTCAATGGGAAGATATTATTGGGATTGAATTTGTGCTGTACCTAGTATCAGTGCATTACCACAAAGCCCACCGAAATGTCAAAAAAATACCCTCATTGTTCCCTGATTAAATAACACTGTATGAATATTCCCATATTCAAAATATGTTACAGGGGGACAATGCCTAGTGAGTTCCCTGCTCAATAGGTGGCGTTCTGAGAGTGAGGGTCTGAGTCTGGAGGGTGAGACGGTGAAGCACTTGAGCGAAGCAACCAGCCGCTTCAGAGATGGAGCTGCTTCGAGCCATGATGGATGCTTCACATGTCTCACTCCCCAGACTGGAACAAGACCTCACGGGCTTCACCGTGTTGAGCGGTGGAATGTACAGGCTCTCAGCCTATGCCCGAGAGGGAGTAGTTAGAATATAGAAAAAAAAAAAAAAAAAAAAAAAATACAAAACTCAAATTATAGATATTATTTGAACAGCAATATACTGTATAGGTCAAGCAATATTTGTAAGTATAATTTAGCAACCTATATTTCACACTCGCCCGTGAAAGTAACATCTTTTAAGTGGCACGTAAGTCGTGTTACACACACAGTAAAAGTATTTGATCGTATACAATAATGATATACTATAATTATGAACGTTATTATAATCATACAAGTGTCCCCGGTGGGTCGATACTAGGCTCACTGGTGGGACATGGAGTGGCACTTGGGTCATGCGACTTATACAGTGGCTATAATCATGCAGTACAGTGTATGATATAAACTACTGCAGCACATAGCCTAGGCATGTATATTGTCTTATACAGATGTTCCGGGTGAACTAGTATTGGGCTCATTAGAGTGACTTACAGTAGCACTTGCATTACCTGTCAAATATGGTAGTGATATACAGTGTATGATCTTATACAGGTATTTCTATACAGGTGTTCCGGGTGGACAAGTACTGGGCTCACTGGAGTGACTTAAAGAGGTAGTTGCATAATGTGTCACGCATGGTATTTATATACTGTACTGTAAATGATCTTATACAGGTATTTCTATACAGGTGTTCCGAGTGGACAAGTACTGGGCTCACTGGAGTGACTTAAAGTGGCACTTGGATCGTGTGTCAGGTGGTCGTCTGGTGGTGGTGGCAGTGTCTGTCACTGGCATCATTGGCCTCCGTCATGCTGCACACACTATGGCCGCCCTTGGTTCTGTCTTGGCCACCCATCTCCCTCCCTCCGCCCATTGGACCTGGATCTTTGTTAAAGGCGGCCGTACCATCTCTGAGACAACCATAACTCACGCCCAACTCACTCATCATGCCCACACTATTATACCTCTCTCTGATATACCTTATCCAGTAGTGTCCTGTGCCAACCAGAGTGTCATGGACAAGTTATGTGACAAGATGGCCCAAGATTCGATACAACGTTGGCAGTACTGTGAAAGCCACGGTGCCATGGGTGGACTGTGTGACGAGGTGGCCCCTGACCCACTACCACTACCCACACCACCACCCATCACCCACAACACAGCCTTGGCTACAGTACCAGTGATCGTGACTGCCGGTAAAAGACACCAATACCTGTACCATACCCTGACCACCCTCCTGACCACACCCGGTGCTATCCACCACAACGTCCACGTCGTCCTGGGTGATGCCCCGTCCTCCACCACACAACTCCTTCGTCTCCTAAACCTCAACTTTACCTCACTACCAGTTGAAGGTCACCACAACCAACACCTTGACAACAACTACAAATTGTTCCGCTACTACCGAACTGTCTTCACCTTCATAGCTACCACCTTCCCCCAGGCCCCGGCTGTTATAATGCTGGACGAAGATGTTGAGGTCTCTCCTGACTTCTTCTCTTACTTCAGTCAGACTCTGTGGCTCCTCAGCAGTGACCCCACACTCTACTGCATTAACGCACATTCAGCCACAGGGTTCCAATTAATAGCCCATGATCCGAGCACAGTGGTACGTGGTAGTGTACAAGTGCAGTGGGGCTTCGCTCTCTCACTCAATTTTGTGCGTGAAGTAGTCAGTAAATGGCCATACAACCCGCCTCTGAATGACACACTCTTCTATGACGAATGGTTGTACCGTCATGGTAGCCGTGGCCGGGAGTGTGTGTTTCCGGAGATGAGCAGGACTTTACACTATGGGATCGGGGTGAATACGGATTCCTGGAGTACGGAGCAGTGGTACCTAACACAGCCACAGGTGACACAACCCAATGTAGCTCTGTCAGACGTGGCAGGCTTAGTGTGGGAAACCTGGCACCCTCACTTTACTTCCATACTTCATCATGCCACGCCCCTTACCTCAAGTCCATGTTCTTCTACCTTCCTGCCCTCCGTAAACACCAGCACCAACTTTGTACTCTATTATAAACAAGAAGCACTACCCAATGGAGAGCCAGATTACAAAAACTTGTATTACGCCGCCAAGTGTCTAAACGCATGGGGTGTCTCCGAGCAAGGACTTCACGAAAAGGTGCTAACAGTGCGTACATCACTTCTGACAACAGTATATATAGTTGGCAGTCCCTACTCCCCCTATGGCCACCTCAGCCCCAGCCATGTCCGACCCTGGAGCTACGACCAACTCACTGACGACGAGGAGGAGGTGGTGGTGGAAAGGATTAGAATACTGGAGATTGGGGAGTATCAAATGAACAATATCAACGTTACGTCCGATTATCTCAGCAACCTGTTGTCACACACTTAAAACCGTACCGGTATACAAAAAAGTAAAAAAACAAAAAACTCGTACAGCAATAGATATCAAAAGATATCTATATCAATGACGGTACAATCTGCATAATACACACCTTTCTTGAAATAAATTATATCCTGGTAATTTTATTGAAAATTAATCATAACATTATGACAATCTGTATTTCTAGTCAAGCTAAATATACTAAGAAAAAGTAAAATTGTTTTACTATAGTCCTAAAGCTATATATACAATAATATCATATACATTATTACCGTACTGCTTATTCAGCAACACGACAGTCAAACTTGGGAGTCTTAATAAACAAAAAAAATATTCAAACAAAATATTTTCTTCTGCAACCACAAACGACGTCTCAGTCAAAATCTCGAAAACTGAGGATTTTTGTATTGCCTCGAATTGTTTCTGTTTGGTTAAAGGATAAGCATATAACTAACCTATCTCTGTGAGGGACGGGTTTTGCTGTACAGTATAATCGGGCATAATAATTGCCCTGAATATGGCAATTTCCTATTAACTTTAATTTTCCTGTCTGCACCTGCACTTCACTTCTTTTCCACCATCAAAGTGTATTGGCAATATATAATAAAGGTATTTATACCAGTCGGTATCAAGTCCCCTTGTCATATACTGTATAATATTGTATTATGTAAACTGTTAATAATATAATTGTATTTACGTATGTTATATAACAATAAAGATAATAATTATTTTATTATAACTAGCTAAAAAATGCTCCCCCCCCCCCCCCCCACCCATCCCCTTGGCACAACTTAGACCGGCTACCACTTCCACTGCTAGTATAAAATGCTATAACTACTGCTACCACTACCAATGCTATAACATCAAAACGTGAAGGTTAGTAAAGGGAGACAAATAGTATGAGGAGTCCCAGCCATCACCACCAGTGTACAAGTCACGACCACTTCACAGGTTGACCAGTCCACCGTGACACACATCCCACTAACACGGTCTATGTCACTGTCACCAACACTACTACCACTGTCACCAACCTTAACAATACCTGCTACCATCACTACTACTACTTGTTACCATCACTACTACCACTGTCACCAACACTACCAATACCTGCTACCATCACTACCACTGTCACCATCATTACTACTACTGTCACCAACCTTAACAATACCTTCTACCATCACTACTTGTCACCATCTTCACTACCACTGTCACCAACACTACTACCACTGTCACCAACCTTAACAATACCTTCTACCATCATCACTACTACGTGTTACCATCATCACTACCATCATCACCAACACTACCACTATCACCCCCACTACCAATACCTGCTACCATCATCACTACCACTGTCACCAACACTACCAATACTTGCTATAGTCTGTTCATTCTAGGTTGGGCAGAAATCGTAACCTCTAACCTCTGTAACCCAAAAAGGGCTAAAGCAAATTGGCTGTAAATTTCCACATGTGACTGACTGACTGACTGACTGACTGACTGACTCACTGACTCACTGACTCACTGACTCACTCACTCACTCACTCACTCACTCACTCACTCACTCACTCACTCACTCACACTCACACACACACACACACACACACACACACACACACACACACACACACATCTTTTGTGCTAATAAAGAATAATAAAGGTACAAAAATAATACTTGCATTAATATACAGACCTCCAGCTCAATCAGTGCAAACCGACCGAGAAATTTATGAACAAATTGCAGATGTAAGTAACTCACAAGATACCGTATTTTTTGGCGACTTTAATTTACCTGTGACCAAGTGGGGCGATACTCTTACTTCACACTCCGGACATGACTTGTATACGAACTTGCAAGAGAGTACGCTTTATCAATTTGTTCGAACACCGACCCGTGGTAATAACGTTCTTGACATTGTACTTGCAACAAAAGAAGAATTAATAGAGAATTTGAATGTTGGTGATGAATTCAGTAACAGCGAACATCGTACGATAACTTTCACTTTAAACTTTACTAGTAACGAACCAAATAGTAGCATCGAAAAAGTCCCTAATTTCAAGAAAGCAAACTTTCATAAATTTAGAGCTATGTTTAAAGAAACTGACTGGAGCTTTTTAATTAACAATAACGACATAAATACATCTTGGAAGTTATTCGAAACCACTTACCTAAAAGCAGTGCAAGACTGCATACCATCGAAAATACGGCGTCCAGGCCATAATAATAAGCCCAATTGGTGGAATAAAGATATTTCAAACTGCCTGCTTGCTAAAAAATGTGCTAATGATAGATTAAAATCCTCACAAAATTACGAAGAACGGCTGAAATTTGTAGAGCTACGACGCAAAGCCAAAAAGTTAATTAAGCAAAGTAAAAAGACCCTAGAGTTACATATTGCGAATCAAAGTAAAACAAACCCGAAAGAATTCTATAGTTATATCAGAAAGAAAAAAGTAGTTACTTCAACTGTTGGACCGTTAGTCGATGAAAATGGAGAATACACCAAAGACGAAGTACAAATGAGTAATGCCCTCAATACCTTCTTTGCATCAGTTTTTACAACAGAAGACCTCAGTGATATCCCTACACCATCGCCGATTCAGATTGATAATTCAGATGTTCTAAGCAATATCACCGTTACAGAGAGAGAAGTATTGAATTGTTTAGATAAACTCAAGGTAAATAAAACGCCTGGACCTGATACAATCTCGCCTAGAGTTCTAAAGGAAGCTAAGGATGAGCTCTCCAAACCACTGACATTACTATTCAATAAATCCTTGCAGTCTGGAACTATGCCTGATCAGTGGAAGATAGCCAACGTAACACCGATATTCAAAAAAGGCAGCAAATCCCTACCCAGTAACTATCGTCCAATTAGCTTAACCTCAGTTGTATGTAAAATGCTAGAAACGGTCATAAGAGACAGACTCGTAAATCACTTAGAGGAAAATAACATACTTAAAGATACTCAACACGGCTTTCGTAAAAAACGTTCCTGTTTAACAAACCTCTTAGACTTCTTCCACGATATCCTCAACCTCTACGATGAGAGTAAAGCTGTAGATATTATATACCTTGATTTTCAAAAGGCCTTTGACAAAGTTCCCCACAAACGTTTACTGCTAAAACTAAAAGCGCATGGAATACAAGACGGTGTGTTGAAATGGATAGAAAATTGGCTCAGCGACAGAAAGCAAAGAGTAGTCATAAACGGTAAGGCATCTAAATGGACCAATGTAAGTAGCGGGGTACCCCAGGGATCGGTACTAGGACCAATTCTCTTTCTAATTTACATCAACGACATAGATGAGGGTCTCACCTGTACAATCTCAAAATTTGCTGACGATACAAAAATTGCAAATAGCGTACTCTCAAAAGATCAAGTTGACGATATGCAACACAATCTAGATAAATTGTCACATTGGGCCCAAATTTGGCAAATGAGTTTCAATGCGGATAAATGTAAAGTACTACATATCGGATACCTAAATGAGAAAGCAAACTATTCGATGAATGGCACTCAGCTTAAGAATGTAAACAGAGAAACCGATCTGGGAGTAACAATATCGAGTAACCTAAAACCGAGTCAACAATGTTCAGAAGTTGTTAAGAAGGCAAACAAAATAATTGGCTTTATAGGCAGATCATTTGAGCATAAATCCAAAGACGTAATCCTAACCCTTTACAATTCCTTAGTCCGCCCTCTTCTGGAATACTGCGTTCAATGCTGGTGCCCTTATTACCAAAAAGACTAAACAAGCTAGAACGAGTTCAACGTAGAGTTACCAAAATGATACCTAGCCTAAAGAACAAACCATACGAAGAGCGTCTTAGAGAATTAAATCTATTTCCTTTAACCCAGCGCAGATTAAGAGGTGACTTAATTCAAGTGTTCAAAATCATCAAAGGCATCGACAATATGAACTGTAGTAAGTACTTCACTACCGACCAATCTAATTACACGCGGGGAAACGGTTGCAAAATTATTGGTAAATCTTTTAACTCACACGAATCTAAGAATTTCTTCTTCAATCGAGTTGTCAACTTGTGGAATGGGCTTCCCCGAGATGTTATAGACTGCAGCACCGTTGATTCATTTAAATTCCGCCTAGACAAATATCTCGCATCAAACCCGCGTCTGACTGCGTTTGTAAATGAATAACTTTATTTTATCCTCCCCTCAGTTACTAACCCATATGTCCCCTACTAACTTCCTAGTCCTGCCACGTTAGTGGCAGGGCAGTAGTTCCCTTTCCAATGTTCCCTTACCCACTCTAAACCACTGTTTGGACACTTGATCCTCAGTGTTTTGGAGGACAAGCAGCCTAGAAGGGTCACTAGATCTGTTGTTGCTTTATTTCCTTTGCACACACACACACACACACACACACACACACACACACACACACACACACACACACACACAGAGCCCCTGCAGGTGTCAGGGTGTGTGGGTGACTTGTTATTATCACCTGGTAAACGTTCGGTGCCATAACGAGGAAGTGACGCAGCCACAACCTTTCCAAGTTACCTTATACACTTCTCATCTGATATCTATCGGGATTTGATTATTTTTGTTTTCTTTTTTTAAAGCAAACGATATATTATGATATTTACCAACAGTGTTGAATGTAGGCTATACTGTAGAGATCAATGTCAATCTATATTGTTCTGTCTTTTGAAAAAGGTATCTCAAAATATATATATATATATATATACAGATTATGAAAACAATGCATTCAGTACCTCCATATAGAATGCATTCAAATCTGATAAGACTCAATAACTCTTCATACTCTATCTTGCCCGAATTCTTCAGTCAGCTGGTGAAGTGTGGTTGGTTGGGCCCGTAGAGTTTACGTGCATTGCCTACCACGTGCCCCTTGAGGATTATAACACACTGTAACAGTTTATTCTGGCTTTCAGTAGATGATTTTATTCAGTTTAGGAAGGAAATGTGGGTGTCAGAGGGATGCTTGAGATAATGTTTAGCCTTTTGACTGCTAGAGGGCCTTCCAAAACTGAATAAAATCGTCTAATTATAACCAAAATGAACTGTGAAAATGCGTAATAATCCTCAAGGGGTTAACCTTTTCAGTATTCGAAGACGCTTTAATTACTTTTCACCTGGCTATTACAAGTAAATTTATAGTTACTAAAGTACCTCAAGGAATCCATAGGGTAAAAACCAAGTCAATTATGCCACTTACTCCCACAGATCCTTCCTACGCTGAATAAATTTGTCTAATGATAGCGAGATTTTTTTTTATTTTTTTTTTTAAAGAGACAATGAACGGAGGAAGGAAAAACACAGATAAAACAAAAAGGTCCATGTGCCTAAAGGCATCCTCCATTCATAAAATGTTTGTAACAACTGGATTTAAATTTTTGTAGATTGTAAGTTTGTGGAAAGCAACTCGAGGGAAGTGAATTCCAAAGAGTAGTAGTTCTAGGGATAAATTAAT
Organism: Paralithodes platypus; assembly: GCA_032716605.1. Lineage (NCBI taxonomy): Eukaryota > Metazoa > Arthropoda > Malacostraca > Decapoda > Lithodidae > Paralithodes > Paralithodes platypus. The sequence continues at coordinate 52,564,104 of CM064547.1, read as the reverse complement.
TTTGATAAGCAGAAGTTCTGCATTGTGGAGGAGAAAGTGTAAATTCATGGGCGCTCTCAGCTGCCCTAGTTCTACGGGGAAAGATGTGGAGAGGCGGCACAATTGAAGCAAGTTCCTCGGAACAATTGCTGTGAAAATATCTGTAGAATAATGCAAGGGATGCAACGTTTCTTCGTATGGATAATGTAGGAAGGTCCTGTGTGATTGCAGGGTTATTGATTAATCTAATAGCTTTATTTTGAATTTTGTCCAACTGCCTCAATGCAACCACTCCACAGAGGTGAACAGTAATCCATCTGAGAATGCACATGAGCCAACTGCTCGTCAGTGAAGAATTCTCGAACTCTGTACAGGAGTCCCAGTTTTTTAGAGGCATTCTTAGCAATGCTTCTAACATAATGTGTCCAGCTCAAGTTAGTAGTTAATGTTACACCGAGAATGTCAATACTAGGGGAAGTGGGAATATTTACATCATTAAAAAATATATGGGTTTAAACGTTAACACCATTTGAAGAGCACTATATTGACGTTTCGCAGATAGCTTCTTCAGTGACCTGAAGAAGCTATCTGCGAAACGTTATCAATACACTGCTCTTCCTGTAATCTTAAAAAATACCCTCAATACCCCCTATAGAGATAAAGTGTAAATTTTTTATATAAAAATGTTCTGGCCGAAGGCAGGTTTCTCCTAAATTACAGGATCGCTATAGCTCGCCAGTAGAAAATTTACATCTAAATGGCACAAAGGTCTTACAATCGCCAAAGTAATGGAGCGAACGTCTTAAAATTTCAAAACTAATGGAGCAAAACATTAGGGAGAAAGGGAATAAGAAAAGAACAAACCTCCCCTTAACCCTTTCAAGATCCAAAACGCATTTCTTTTCTGTTTTCTGGTAGTTATTAGACGATTTTTATTCAGATTAGGAAGGGTCGTTAATGAAGTCAGAGGGTTGATTGAGATAGTCTTTACCCTTATAATACCCACAGATTCTTTCTAAGCAGCAGAATATCGTTTAATGATAGCCAAAATAAACTGCTAAAACGCGCCAGAGCTTCAAGGGGTTAATAGGAGATGGGTCGTTTTTCTGATCCCTATTCTCTCTCATACTTAGCCCCATTAGTTTTCAGATTTCAAGACGTTCGGCCCATTAGTTTGGCGTCTTTAAGACTGTTCACCCATTTTGTGTCAATTTTAAGACTTTTCGTGTCATTTAGGTGTCGATTTTTTCCTGGCGAGTGATAGCGAGCCTGTAATTAATGAGGAACCGGCCTTCGGCCAGGACATTTTTCTACCGAAAAATGTACAAATATATCTTAAAGGGGGATTGTTATTTTAAGTTTGAAGGAGGTCTAGGGAGGAAACTTAAAAAAAAAAAAAAAAAAAAAAAAAAAAAAAAAAAATGAAAACATACCCCCTTATAGAAAGCCTGCCCGACCGACACTCCCGGATGTAATAATAACTGGTGAACCCGTAACAGTGTTTATACACGGTGCTTTCTGACCCACTTGATAGTTCTCGTAATAATATCCAACGTGGTGTCTTCTTCTTTTTGTTTCGATTTCCTTCATTTAGTTTTCTACATAACGGTATTAACATTTATTTGCGTGTTGTTGTTGTTGTTGTTGTTGTTGTTTTTGGCCTGCTACATAACGGTATTAACATTTATTTGCGTGTGTTGTTGTTGTTGTTGTTGTTGTTTTTGGCATGCTACATAACGGTATTAACATTTATTTGCGTGTGTTGTTGTTGTTGTTGTTGTTTTTGGCATGCTACATAACGGTATTAACATTTATTTGCGAGTGTTGTTGTTGTTGTTGTTGTTTCAATTTCCTTCTATTGGCCTGCTCCATAACGGTATAACATTTATTTGCGTGTGTTGTTGTTGTTGTTGTTTCAATTTCCTTCTTTTGGCCTGCTCCATAACGGTATTAACATATATTTGCGTGTGTTGTTGTTGTTGTTGTTGTTTTAATTTTCTTCTTTTGGCTTGTTACATAAGAGTATAACATTTATTTGCATGTGTTGTTGTTGTTGTTGTTTCAATTCCCTTCTTTTAGCCTGCTACATAACTATCTATCTATCTATCTATATGCTCAGGCCCAATCCCCATTTTGGGGGTAGCCGACTCAAGACAGAGCAAGAACAGGGAGAACACAAAAACAACATAAAACAACAAATAAACACAGATAAAAAGCACAAACTCACACACATTCAGGTCACCCAGGAGAAGACCCAGAGACCAGGGTCACCAAGGTCGCTCCAGCACTCCCCCGGCCCCCGACCACCCAGAGGGGTTCCAATCTCGGCAGGCAGACATGCAGCGGAGCCAAAGCCACAAGCCCCCCCACCACACTTCCAGGCGCACCCTTCATATTAATCGTCTCCCCGGGCCAGGCGCCTGATGGACTATTATCTAGTCCAACTTGCGCCCGACCCCTTACTCCAAATAACCACGTGTTCACTCAACTATTCACAAGCATTCTCCATTCACTCCTGTCCACCACCACTTCCCCTGCCTGATCTATAGTCATTCCTCTATCATCCAAAGCTTTTCTTACACAGTCTCTCCATCTCAATGGGGGTCTTCCTGCCCTTCTAACGCCCCTTGTACCTGACTCACATATTCTCTTTGTAAGCCTTTCATCTCCCATTCGTTCAACATGACCATACCAGCTCAGCACCCTTCTGTCCACTCTGACTGACAAATGTTCCTGCTGCCCCACTCTCCTACGTATCTCTTCATTCCTCAATCTGTCTCTACGAGTAACTCCACACATACTCCTCAAGCAGCTCATCTCCATCACATCCAGCCCTCTTTTCTCCTTTTTCTTCAGAGCCCATGTTTCAGCCCCATACATCACTGTTGGCACTACAATTCCTTGATACAGTGTACATTTTACTTTCACTCCGAGATTTCTCGTCTTCCACATACTTCTCATTGCTCCGAAAACCTTCCTTCCTTCACACACTCTCTGTTTTACCTCCACTTCTATACCTCCACTCCTGCTTATTGTTCCTCCTAGATATTTAAAACACTCTACTTGTTCCAATATTTCCCCATCCAGCCTCACATCTAGATTCACCCTATGCTCTCCCCTATTACACACCATTACTTTACTTTTATTGACATTCACCTTCAGTTTCCTCCTTCCACAAACCACACCAAACTCTTTGACTACCCACTGCAGTTTCTCATCAGAAAACAGCAACTGATTCAACTCCCAATCTCTACCATTCTTTCCTACTAAACCCAATCCTCTTCCCATAGTTCTCCTTTTCACCTCCCTCACCACACCATCCATAAACATATTAAACAGCCATGGTGACATTACACAACCCTGTCACAAACCTACCTTTACCTCAAACCATTCACTCAACTCACCATTTCCTACTCTCACACATGCTCTGCTCCCTTCATAAAAACTCTTAACTGCTTCTAACAAATTTCCTCCTATTTCATAAATCTTTAACACCTTCCACATTGCTTCACGGTCCACACGATCATACGCTTTTTCCAAGTCCATAAAAGCCCAAAAATATCTCCTTATGCTTCTCTAAATACTTCTCGCATAACTGTCTTACTGCAAACATCTGATCCACGCACCCTCTTCCCCTCCTAAAACCGCAGTTCTTCTCCTATTGCAACTTCTGTACACTTTATTATCCTCTCTATCAACACCCTGCCATATAGCTTTCCAACCACTGACAATAAACTAATACCTCTATAACTTGAACACTCCTGCCGATCTCCCTTCCCCTTGTACAACGGCACAATACATGCACTCTTCCAGTCTATTGGTACCATTGACACAGCAAAGCACACATTGAAAAGTCTCACCAACCAATCAATTATCACATCTCCACCCTTCTTTATACACTCCACAGCAATACCATCCAAACCTTCTGCTTTTCCCGCTCTCATTTGTTTCGCTGCTTCTTTCACCTCATTTTCCTCAATCCTTTCATTCATTCCCTGCCACCTGGGTGGCCTGGGTAACCTATCTCCATCCACCTCTGCTTCAATCACTGCTTCTCTTCCATCTCTTGTATTTAACAAAGATTAAAAATACTCGGCAATATCTTTTCCTCACTTCAACTGGTTCCACTAGTAATTCTCCATTTTCATCTTTCACTGACTCTTCCCTCTTTTGTCCTCCTTTCCTTACTTTATTTACCTCCTTCCAGAACATCTGCTTTCGTTCTTCAATGTGCTACATAACGGTATAACGTATATTTGCGTGTACATACTATGTATATATTAATATATAGCTGATTTGATCTAAACATCAATCTATATGGATATAATTTATTTGCACACAGATAATCGCAAGAGCTCACGAACATTTGTCAGTAGCTGTACACTCGACCAAAAAACAATATTTACACTAACGCTCTAAACATTCTGGTAGTGGGTCAAAATCTTATGATAATACCTCACAGACGTATGTTTCACCCGATTCATTCCGTTTACACTAGATTATTTACAGCTCACCAGTGTAAAGATTGTTTTTTGGTCGAGTGTACATATGGATGAAAGAATGAAAAATAAATTATACTTACGCCCCAGTCTCTTCCCACACAACACTGGACCCATGATAACACTTACCTAGAAAAGAGAGAACAAGTGGTTAGTTGAAGAAATTATAGTAGGCCTATATAATTGCATACATATCACCAGGGGGCGGATTTACATGTTATGGGGCCCTAGGCACTGGGGTTATGCGGGGCCCCTACAGCTGGGGGGTTTGGGGGGGGGGGGGGGGGGGCTTTAAGCCCACCCCCCCAAAAAAAAAAAAAAATTGTTGGAAAATTTAGTACTTTTAGGGGCAGTTTGAGGCCTATGGAGGGAGTAAAATCCTGTAATTTATAGTGGTTTTAATATGACCATAGTGTTTCTCACTCATGATAATCAACATATTATTTGACATAACATGAGCGACTGAGCCTATTTGTGCTAATTCAATATAAATTTGAATTATTTTGTCAATAGCCTAGTGATCACGTTATTTTGTTTAGCTTTGTAACTAGTAAATTAAAATAGCAGATGCATATAGATATACAAAATTATCCATAGATCTATGTACAACAACGATAACACTGACAATATTGATTGAGTCAGTCTGCTTTGATAAAAATAAAAAATAAATGCATATTTTGCAGCTTTTGCTGTATGTAGGCCTAGCTAGGCTATGGGAATGGATCAGTTGTTGGTTTTGCCGAATGAGGCTTTGAACTTCTGCGAAATATAAAAAATAATTAATATTTTACTTTGATCAAGTTTTCAATGTGAAAATTGTCATTGAACTTAGAATGAGTTGCTGAAAATGAAGGCATGATTGCATTGCCAATTATATTTATCTTTAGACTAGCATGATAAAACCACCTTTAAATTGTAAACTACTGTCCAAGACTACAAACTATAATTGTAACTTTTTACCTCTCTACTTAGCCTAATGCAAGACGGTATTATAAGTGATTGGAAAATGGGCTGGACAAAATTATTTTTCATAACAAATAGTATAATAGATTATATATATAAAATATATATTGACATATACAGTAGGCTATTATACATTTGTAATATACAGTAATACAATCGTCTAAAAGAAGCCAGATTTTTTTTTGTTAAAGATGGCACTGGTACTGAATGGGTTATGCTAATGTAGGCAAACAGCCTAAGGACTAAGGAGATTGATTAGCATGGGTCTAGATTCCATAGATCATACCTAGGCATACAAAATTGCACCTCCACCTACGCCCTACGGGAACTATCTGCTCCTCTTGCATCTCGTTTGGGCTAGGAAACGAGCGTGCCGAGCTCTGTGCTATAGACTCTAGAGGTGCCTATACTATCCATAGACTACCCATCAATAATAATTGGTTTAGCAAAAATACAAGGCATAGGCAGTGCCAGTAACATAACCACTTAATCACGGGTACCGGTATTTATAAGTGAGGATCGGTGAGAGAAATTGAGGAAAGAGTCCTAAATTCCCAATAATCAATAATATAGTGTTAACAAAATATTATCAGGGATAACTAAATGTTTTCTTCTACCAGGTAAACGGGTTACGCGTTTTACGATTTTAAAATAAATATAACTCACTCATTATACATTAAATACCCATTATTTTATGTTCTAAAAGTCATAATGCCATTAATCCCAATAGTAATGGGAATGGAGTAATCGCTAACAAAAATGAATAACCGAAAATGCAAACTGTTATTTGTTTTATTTTTTTAAGCAAAGGTGTGGGCCCCTTAGGGGTGCGGGGCCCTTGGGGGCGCGGGGCCCTTGGGGGCGCGGGGCCCTAGGCCATGGCCTACTCGCCCCCCCCCCCCCCCCTAAATCCGCCACTGCATATCACAGGATCAATACGTGGTGTCAATAAACATGTGGAGAGAAAAAACGGTTTATTGTACACGAAAGAAACACATAAGGCACACACTACACACCAGTTACTACGCCTTTTCATTACGGTATAATACTGTGTGGCATATATGAGAGAGAGAGAGAGAGAGAGAGAGAGAGAGAGAGAGAGAGAGAGAGAGAGAGGGAGAGGAGGGAGAGGAGCAGGGAGGGAGGGGGGGGTGGGGAGAGAGAAGAGGAGTGAGGAGAGAGAGAGAGAGAGAGAGAGAGAGAGAGAGAGAGAGAGAGAGAGAGAAAGAGAGAGAGGGAGAGAGAGAGAGAGAGAGGAGAAGAGAGAGGAGAGAGAGAGAGAGAGAGAGAGAGAGAGAGAGAGAGAGAGAGAGAGAGAGAGAGAGAGAGAGAGAGAGAGAGAGAGAGAGAGAGAGAGAGGGAGGAGGGGTAATCATGACCCCTGTACAAGACACCTTACCTCATTTACACGAAGGTCTGTGCTGGTGCTTCCTCACGAGCTTAAGTTACTGCTCACCTTGGACAGCCTTCATGCTCTGACAGTATGTAGCCATCTATCTACCTACCTTACTGCATAATAATCTATCAGTTCTATCTACATATTAGCATTTATATTCATATATCTATCTATCGATCGGTCGATCAATTTAATATTCCAATATACAATAACATTATGTATTTTTTGTTTTCTTTACAAAATAACGTATTGCGTGTGAGTCAATGTTTGTGGATATAATATTGCATTATGCAGTTTGGGACCAGCTGGGAATGTCTTCCGCATGGCTCGCCAATGAGTCTGGAGCTTATAGCCCACGTGTTATCGTGAACACCAGTCATTACAATATATTCAAAAGCCAACGTGTAATGGTGTGTCGGACTCACTCACTCATAATTATATCATTATGCAGTTTGCGACCAGCTGGGAATGCCTTCCGCATGGCTCGCCAATGAGTCTGGAGCTTATAGACCACGTGTTATCGTGAACACCAGTCATTACAATATATTCAAAAGCCAACGTGTAACGGTGTGTCGGGCTCACTCACTCATAATTATATCATTATGGCAGTTTGGCGACCAGATGGGAATGC
>CM064547.1:52503768-52556536 GCA_032716605.1 Paralithodes platypus | reverse complement strand
CCCTGGAAACATGGGTACATAAATATTTAGATAGAATGTTTGTTAACATACATCCAAGAGTCTGTCCTGAAACATGGGAGGATTTATCCTGGAAAGAGTTAGGAGAATTGAGGGTATTACCGAGGAGGGAGTTGCTTGGACTTGTCTTCTTTCTTCCGTTTGCTGAGGGCATTTTTTTTCAACGAAATTGAGTTTATATTTTGAGAGAACTCGGGGCAAGGGGAGGGGTGAGGAAGTTACCTTCTTAGTGCTAGCTTGCAACTTGGTGACCCTGCACTCAGAATTTGTTGAGGGGGAAGGTGTGTTTTCTCTTTTTTTAATAGGTTTCTAGCGTGATTTGGTTTGTCCGAGGCTTTGGGTTGGATTTTTTTTTTGAATGAGATCAGCCTCTGCCGCAGTCAACACTGGGCCGGGAGTTTTTGAAAGGAGGTCAAGTCCAAGGAAAACCATCGTAATGTTTACAGTGGGAGGAAAATACTGTGAACGTGTGGATAACAAACGCGCATGGAGGGCAGGAGTAAGTTACTGACAGGGGCAAAGTGTCTCCTAGGAGATTTAAGTAGGTATAACAGCAGCTGAGATTAGTTCTGCTTTGGTGGTTAACAAGGGGCCAAATAGTCGGTGGTGTTGATCATAATAAGACTTGATCAAACATGACTTGGGCAGCCCCCGTGTCGATTAACAGGCGGACAGGAATGTCCTGATTATTGGCCATGTAAGACAAATGGGGGCAGGTTGCGGTCAGTTATGGCGTCCCCAGCGCCGAGGCCATCGTGTGGGCGGGGGGGGTACTTTAAAAATAGTGCGGAGTCGGTATCTACCTCCTCCAGGGTTGGGTCCTCGGTATCATCTGAGGTCATGATCGGGTCTATTTCTCCGGGTGTGCATTTCCTCCCATTTCCTACCTCTATGTCAAAAACCAACTCCCTCTTCATTTACAGAAATGCGAGAAGTAAAGGGGCGAGGTGTTTGGCAGAGTCACGAATTTGATGGAGGGCACACTGAGCACTACAGGCAAGGGAAATCATAGGGGTTTGATAATTACTACTGTAGGGTTTTTACTTTGGTAGAGTGTTGTAGGTTTTGTTCCGGTTGAAAGATTCTGCGTGGCTAAGGGTTGAGTTGGAACCGGGGCCTACTGGGTCGGGGCTTGCCGGGAAGGGTACGCGTGGGTCTGTTGTGGAAGGGATGGAAGATGGGTAGGCATCTTTCTTGGAGTTGAAAGTTGGTGGGCCTTTGGGGTTTGTTGGGGGTGGTCGAGGTGTGCTGCGGATATGTGTGGAAAACCTCTTACTATTTATCAAAGCGATTGTGGGATGGGTGCCTCATGTTGCCGCACTGGCCAACAATACGTCGGAATCGTGATGGAGATCTTTTTGATATCCGGACGAAATCGTGCACACGGAAATGATACTTTTTTACTTACTGCCGATGGGCATATATTGATACAAGGTTGACCAGAATCTGCTGCTCTTGTTGGATTCTGGTCAATGTGGGGAAAGGAAACTTTTATAATTTTGTGGGCTATCTTATTCACTGTGGCATCGAGATCGCCTTCGAATTTAAGTGTTCTTGGGATACGGGTGTGGAGCCACGGAAAACGCCCAAGCGAAGGCTTAATGGCTTTCTAGTCCACGATTGGCGCAGAAATTCTTCCCAATGTGACGAGCAGGGATGCAACTTGGTAGGAAACCAGGGAAACGGCTCTTCTTCCCAGAGGTGCATTAATGTGCACGGCTATACGATTTTCGTTCGACGTCCGTGGTATAAACTAGGTCCAAGTACGGGTTTCATCTAATGTCCATGAACCGTTTCCGATCTCGTAAGTTTCTCCAACTCATAATGTGGGATGGTAATGTGCAGAACTGCGGGCGCCATGATGTTTATCGTGTATCTGGCTAGTTTCCAAACTTGCAATGTAAATGCAACCTTTTAATCCGAATCAAGAACCAACCACAGCTCCTTCGCGCGCCAATAGTGTATGCCCTGTTTTTTTTTTTTACTACAGGGATTAACTTGGGTAATGTGGGTTCTAACTGACTGGGGTAATCTATAAGACTGGCAAAATGCACAAAACACAGAGGTACACTGAGGAATAGAGACACAAAATAAACACAGCGGTAGAAAGGTACGACACCTATCCACATGGTTTATTGATGGATGATTAATAGGAAGCATAATGTATGAATACTCGTACAAGACAAATGATAGAATTTAGACAACTAGCATTAGTGGAATCTGGATGGAGCCTAGTCTCCCACTTCCAACGTTCAGGTATACTCCCCTTCCTGATCACTGGCTTGATTTCGCCAAGATTTATATCCTGGAAGCACATCAATGTTACTATAATAGATTCAATTTTCACACTATGTTAGATTTATTACTCGGCAGTTCCTGGTGCACGAGCTAGTTAGTTTCACGGACTAGATTAGACAAACGCGTATAATTTAGTAGCAACGAGAATTCTAGTAACCTCAGGGAGGGTACTGACTCTAAGGTTTTTTTATATTCGTTATACAGCAGAAAATGACGTAGAACGCAAATTAGTGGGACGTAACGTTAGATAGCCTCAATATCGGGTTTGCCTTACTTCTATGCTAATCAATATCTGTCTCCGTAGTAATATACGAGAGTTAATGTCGCCTGTTAATTAATGAAGCACTTCTAACACCCACCGCGATTAGCACTTCCTGATGGAAATGCGTTATATGTGAATTATACGTGGGGCAAAGATATACCCCACTGTCATAGAAATATTAATAGCAAGTGAGTCTCTAAATAGTTACTGTAACACTGTAGTACTAATAAAGTGATCTTTGTGTAGTATTTTGGTTGGCTCTGGGGTCCTGGTTATCTTGAGTCAGATGATGTTGGGAGCTAACGGACTGGTTCCGCTCAGGGAGCCCGATCCAGGGAGGTCCAGTATGTAGGAAGTTATCAAGACGGGATCTCTTGGGCGATCGTTGCTGCGCTACACGCTGATATACCCACTGCGGTGTGTGTAGGTTATAAGGTGCACAGTAGCATTTCTGTACGTGGACAGGATGGCTACATCCTATCTCAAAATCTGCCACGGAGTCTGCCGGCTCTGGAACTCACTTCTCAGGACACAAACTCACAAGGGCAGAGCTTATGAGGTCAACTTAAGGGGGCCAGCCACTGGTTGGTGTCTATCTTTCAACTAATTTTACTGGAGGCGGGAGCTGGGTTTATAGGGCACTCGGTTTTTGGACCCTGCAGGCATAGGGATCTTCGAGTCTTATGTGAATTATTTTTTGAGCTCTCAGATAGATACGGGGGACCTAAGGTAAGGTGGTGATTACTGTTGGATGCGCAGCAGATGGGCTATAAGGGGGCCTATCATCATGAAGTGATATAACTGAGCCTTAGTAAGAGGTTACTATTTGGCTATAACTGGAAAAGTATTCGAGGGGGAGAGAGACTGGGATCTCACTTTGCGAGGAGGACTGGGACAGACTGTGATCTAGGAGCGTCTCCTCGTTACATTGCTCATCTCCTGCTTCAATTCTATGGTATAGCGGAGGTGCACTAATTTGGGTTATCAGAGTTATGCAAGAAAGGTGAATGGGTTATTGTGGGTTAATAGAGGTTAGTAAAGGGGTTAGTCATGCATGGTTAGTTTCATTGATAGGACAGAATTCCTGTGGCTACCTGGCAATGACCCGAAGTCAAAACAGGGGTCAGGTATACCTCCGCAGGGGTGGGGGGTCTCCCCACCCCTGGGTAAAAGGGTCGCCGGGTGGGTTAAAAAGGATACCAGGGTGGGTAAAATAAAAAAAAAAAAAAAAGGGGTAGCGTTGCGCGCCCTCTCTCTGTGATGGTCGTCCGGCGGCTGTCGGCTAGGGTGCTTGCGCATATCACAAGTGTTTGTAATAACCCTCTGTTTATGAGAAACAGATGTGGGTGTTCGTAATACCAAAAACCGAAGGTGCCTTGACTAGCTGGTTTAAAAAATCGGTTGGGTTGTTAATTGCATGGTTTGCTGGGAATGTTGGTGGAAGACGTTGGGTTGCTAACTCTGCCACATTTATCTGGAAGTATTGGCCAATAGAAAGTTAGTCACTGGTCGAGGCGGCTAGCCTCGCACTGACTATCATTGGGTACAGGGTGGTGAATGGGTTGTTGAGAGAATAGAGTGTAATGCAAAGGGTAGTAAAGTTCTAATGTTGTTGGTTCGGACTACTAAGGGAAGGTAGGCCTGGATAGGAGTATATATATAAAGGTTTGAGAATGTTAGCAACGGGAAAAATCAAGGATTATTTAGGAGGTATGGTGGAGAGGCTAGGTCGGAAAAGGGAGTCGAGGAGCGTGGGGGGTTAACGAGAGGGAGAGGTTTAAGGGGGGGCTACGTGGAAGTTTGACCCTAAGTTCTCTGGGCGTAGGGGTGGCATTAGAACTACAGTTGGTATCCGGAGCTTGGGGGTTAATGACAGGGAAAGTATGTTAGCCAAACGCTACCGGGAGATGAGCAATATGGGGTGGTATATGAGCTCTGGAAAGGATAGAATCATGTGGACTGTGGGGCTGAGTTGGGGCAAGGACTGCGAAGAGAGGTTAACTGTAGGTGTGTGCTTGACTGTGGATGAAAGTAGGGAAAAAACATGGTGTATTATTACTCGTCAATACGATGGTTATGGACTAACTGTTAATCTGACACTACTTCTTGCTGATCTAGTTGTGTTCTGGGGAACCTGGCCTCGTCTTTATCTATGACATATACACCAAAGAAATGGCAGTTCGTAGGTGTAGCTTTCGGTATTGATTTCGCTGGGTGAAAATGCGTCGAGACAATGGTAAAAGAGGCGTTGATATACAATCTCTGGTGTGGGGTAAGACTGACGTTAAAGTTACTGACATGGGATGGCGAACACTCTTCACGTCATTTCCTGTCTAGGTCTTACAGGAACAATGGTTCTATATATCACTGGTGTTACCCGGTGGGTACTCATAGTTTCTTATTCAATTAGGACATGGGGTTTTAACATACTACTCTCTCGGATGGCAGAACATATATAGCGATTTTACGGGTTTGGTTGGTCTTCAGAAACTGAGTCTCGGCAAGACTTAACAGTTAACATATTACTTCTTGGATTGGGAAAAAACGACATCAGATTTAGGCCTGTCCTGAACTGGTTGGCATTGGCTCAACCTAGGGACAGGGCATGGGTGTTTTAACCTGGGAAGAAACATACAAGATTTATGGGGGTGGTTGAGTCTTCAGAAAACTTAAGTCCTGGGCAAGACAGGGGTTAACATATTACTTACATACGGATGGAACAGAACATACATAGATTTATGGGGCGAGAAATATAAAACGTTAAAAACATTGGTCTTCAGAAACTTAGTCTGGCAAGACAAGGTATTTTAGGGTATGTTGATATTGATAGCCTAACTGAGGGACAGTGCATGGGTGTATAACTTAAGGTGTATTTATGTTCATCATTCCTGTAGGTAGAGGTGGTAGGACACGAGGGGTAGTGTATACGCGGAGGTGGGGGAGTTCGAACCAGCACAGTTTTAAAGATTTAAAGGCAAGTGTTCAGTGTTTAGATAGGTGGTAGGCAGGTGTGGTTGTTGGAGCTGCTTAGCCCTGCGGGCTTTCCGGCCTGTCTTAACTGGTTGGCAGTCGGTCACCTGGTCCTTTCTGTTTTCGGGGTTCCCTGTGTGTAGTGTTCGATGCGTGGCTTTCCGTGGTGGGCTTCTCGTTCTGGGGCCATTTTTAGAAAGACAACTAGAAGTTGGTAACTACAGACCAGTTAGCATATTATGTATTGTATCTAAAATCCTTGAAAAGATGCGGTATACACCCAAATTGAACACTACCTCAAAGAAAATTATCTAATTTTATAAGTTTCAATCCAATCAGGTTATCAGATGCATGTACTCGATGACTCCTGTCTCATCCCACACTTAACAGATCACATTCGTAAAGAAATGGTCCTAAAGGTAAACATACAACCGGTATGGTTCTTTCTTTGATCTACAAAAGAAGCGTTTGACACAGTAGACCATGATAATCCTATGTTAATAAACTACAAGCAATGGGCATTGGGTCTGTGAACTGGTTTAAATCTTATCTTAGTGGTAGAACACAAAGAGTCAAAATTGAGGATTAATATATCTGATCCTATGCCAATTAACTGTTGGGTCCCGCAGGGAAGCATCCTTGGTCCCTTACTCTTTCTCTGTTATGTGAACGACATGGAACTGAGCGTCTCGTGTAAATTATTACTGTATGCTGACGACAGCGTGCTTCTGGTTTCAGCAAAAGACCCAATAAGTATTGCCGCTTCACTCTCCAAAGAACTAGAATCATGTAGTGAATGGCTAGTGGACAATAGACTATCTCTTCACCTGGGCAAGACGGAAGCCATCTTATGTGGGACAAAACGCAAACTGAAAGACATTGTGGGCTTCTCGGTCAACTGTAATGATATTCCTATAACAACAGTGCCACAAGTTAAATATCTCGGACTAAAACTGGACTCGAGTTTGTCAGGTGAAACAATTTTGGAATCTATCCTGTGTAAGTGTAGAGCACGTATAAAATACCTGTATAGACGGGTGGGATGCTTGCCAGCGGCGACCAGAAAGACCCTTTGGCAAGTGCTTGTTCAATGTCATTTTGACTATTTTGTGTCATCCTGGTACTCTGCATCATCTAAATCAGCACAGCACAAACTTCAGGTCACTCAAAATAAAAAGGTTAGGTTCATGCTGAACCTAGGACCCAGATCACATGTTGGCCAGGAACAACTTCAGTCACTAGGTATGCTCAATGTCTCTGACAGGGCCAAACAAATCAGGCTCACTAATGCCTTCAAAATTCACTATGACAGAGCTCCAGAGTATCTTAAGAGTAATTTTGTTAAAGCAAATGAGAGGAGTGGACATAATACAAGAAACAGGACGTTTAATTTTAAGGTCCCGAGAATCCAAGGACAGGGTAAGCAAACATTCTTCTTCACTGCCATCAAAGACTGGAACGACCTACTCCAGTCAGTCCGTGAAAAGAGAACACTGTATTCCTTCAGACGTAGCCTGAAGGAACACCTGAACCGGACAGCTGCGAGAAGGGAGCACCAAACTTATGTCTACTACTAAATACGACATAAGAGATAGGCAAACCAAACTGAAATTATTACTAATTACGGATTACTGATATTTACCAGGATGTAAGGTATCTTAAAATAACCCCCTAGAAATACTTTCTCTAAAGTATCTATTTCTTTTAGCCTCCCCTTTTCCCCAGCTAACCTAATCCCACAAGGACCCCAATGGAAATACGCCTAACGGCCTTATTGGGCTATCCTTAGTTGGAATTATGCAAAGCTGGTACATGTCATATTTATATTTGTAACATACTATGTGGTACCAACTCTGTAAATTGCTACCGGTAACTGAATAAATATTATTATTATTATTATTATTATTATTATTATTATTATTATTATTAACCCTACACATTATAATATTAACATTGTGTAAGTGGTTAGATGTTAAGGACGTTGGTAGAATATAATGATATATATACTAATTATAATTATTGGAACCATTTGTGTACAACCATATTTTGACAAATCAAGTTCATAGTGTAACTGTGCTATAGGCTACTATACATAACTATTTTACCACAATTATATAGACAATCACGGGTACGGCGTAATCCCTATAATGTTATCATATCCTCCAGAGTGTTGTGTTGATGGTACTAGTGGTAATATTGTTTCCATTGTACGGCTGTGGTCTGATAGCGTGACTGTTACACCCTTGTTGGACGCATCACGTATAATTATTAGGTTCACGCCTTATTACCTTTTCTTCTTGCTAAAATTGGACAATGTTATGCAGTTTAGGAAGAAACTACAGTATGTTATTCAGAGGGTTTATTGAGATCGTATTTACCCCTTTCAATCCTACAGATATAATATAAGCTAACAAAAATCTCTTAACCTCTGAAGTGCGCATGGGGGTAATTGGAAACGTCCCCCTGTGCTGACGTATTTGAGGTGTTTCCGTCACTAAAATATTCATTGTGCCATTAATAGCATTAATACTTATCCATATGCGCCTATTATGGGTTGATTATAAAGGTATTAACCTGAAACAACAATAAAACGAGTGAAAACAGCGTTTGGATGGTCAAAATCGGAGATATAGCCCGCGAGTTGTATAATGTATGGGTGAGGCAATCTGCTTTCCCGCCAATTTCCCCCAAGGCCACTGAGACACAGTCGATCGATACTCTCTCTCTCTCTCTCTTGCACTCGCTTGCTATCAGTGATGACCACACCCTCCAATCGGATTTCTAATGTTAGCACGAAAATATACCTCAGAATAAGGGAATAACAGGGAAAATAGGTGATAACTGAAGGAGAGGAGGAAAGTGGGGAAGGAGGGGAGGTAGAGGACTGAGATTTTGCATGGCCCAGGGGCCAAAAAAAAAATAAAAATAAAAAAAAAAAATATAAAATTTTTTTTTTTTTTCGATGTCAAAAGTTGATTTTTGTTTTCTCTGACTCTTAAGAGTCTCCCCGCAGTGCGCCGGGGGAACTCTTAAGAGTCTCCCCGCAGCTCCCGGGTTAATGGTAACCAGAATAAGATGAAAATTGTTGAGCGGTACTTGAAAAGTAGACAAAATGGACAAAAACCACCATCTGAGGAGGAGCACAGTATTGACAACGTTTCGCAGACAGCTTCTTCACTGACCTGAAGAAGCTATTTGCGAAACATTGTCAATAAAGTGCTCCTCCTCAGATGGAGTTTTTGTGTTATCCAAGATGAAAATTGCGTCATCGTGCCAATGGGGCTAACTAACTTATTACTCTTTAAATATATTGATAGGTCAAATACACATTAAAGACCTCATCAAATAATTATATAATAGTAATCACCAATGATGATATACTCCCATTGTAATATTTGAACCTTTAAAGCCAAGTTCTGATTTTTTTTGGATTTTGAGATATAATATATTATTACATTGTCACGTTGGAATGGATAGATTATCATTATCTTTTATGTGTATTTATAAATTAGCTTTACTTCTCATAAAGCCACTGTAAGCGTCCATAAAATAGTATTAAAGATAAAGTACTGAGTGCTTAGTAATATGCCCTTATAACTTTTGAGCCAATTCAATGCCACCGGCAGACAATTTTATTAAGCATAGTCAAGAGGTAAAAATACCAAATACTATAGGTACAAGGCCTTCATGTGTCATTGTGGTGTCATGTTACCTGATAAAGTTATATTGATTCTAGTGATTACTGTACTTAGGGGGCGTGTCTTTGATGCTCCCGCCTCCCCACCACCCTCCCCCATTCCACACTCCACATCCCTTCTGTATTTTGTTCCCCCCAAACCCCCTTCCTCACTGAAACTGCCCCTCTCCTTCACCCCACTCTGACCCAACACCTCCTCTGTTTTGCTCCCCCTACTCACCCACTATAGTCTGTTCGTTCTAGGTTGGGCAGAAATCGTAACCTCTAACCTCTTTAACTCAAAAATTACTAAAGTCATCGAGTTCATTTATTCTACCAAATAGGAAGATTTGGCTAAGGAATAGGTGTGGAAATTAACAGCTCATTTGCTCTAGCCCTTTTTGAGTTACATAGGTTAGAGGTTACGATTTTCTGCCCAACCTAGAATGAACGGACTTATATAACACTTCCCCACTCACCACTCTGACCCAACACCTCCTTTATGTTGCTCCCCCACCCCCACCCCCTTCCCACTGGCACTATTCCATTCCCCAATCCCCCTCCTCTCCACTCTGATTCAACCTCGTCCTTCTGTCGCTTCCCTCTCCCCACTGACACTACCCCACTCCCTCTCCCCCCAATCACCCCTCTGCTCTAACCCCTTCTCCCCACTCCCCCAATAGGTTACTTATCTGTCGTCCTTTTCCCCTTGCCTCAGTTACCAGTCAAGCATCTGTCGCTACAACACTACCACACAAGCTCCTTCTGCCAGACCCATCAAACACCACTATGTCAGGTACGATGTGTTAATGGTATTGAGGTTAAGATTTGTGTTATGTCAATAGGGAACAACTCAATTAAGAGGGATTTTTGCTAGCACAGGCCTAATGAAGTTCCGGTTCCTCAATTTACGAATCAATTAAAAACTACCTGTGCTATAGGCTGATCAGTGTTCTAACTTACCCTTTCATGATGATAAATCAAAAATACAAAGCATTTTATAATCTAAATTTGTAATTACCCTGAGAATTTGTTTAACGGCAACGGACATCCAGGAAATAACAAATAGGAGCTTATGCCTCAGCGGCGTGTAGTTGCACCCAGTTTCCGATTCCACTCTCAGGGACCTCCCCGGTCAAGATTCCAGACCGCTATACTCTTTCCATCCCAAGTACCTCGCTACATCACTGCTCGATTTGTCTCAACCATGAGAAACTTGGTCTTCCTAGATGAGTCCTCCCCTCAGATTTTGTGTCCATGTGTATGAAGGAGACATAAGGCAATGCTGCCTGTAACAAGTGTACCGAGCCCCCCCCCCCCCCCCTAAAACAAAAAACAACACAATAATAATAATAAAGACAAAATTGAAAGAGTGATAGGGAGCCAAATTCAAGATACTATCGATAGGATGAGAGAAATATAGATTGAAGGGGAGACTTCGAGAATTTATTGTTGAGTAGAAGAAAGATTTGAAAAATCAGTTCACTCGGGTTAGAAAATTGGACAGAATATGGGTGGGAGTGTGCTGAAAGGTGGGTGCCCCCCATTCTCCGTAAGATGCAGGTTTTACCACCATGCACTCCCTGTTGAATAGCTGGGCTAGGGTGGGTACCCTTTTCCTGAGGTAGGATAGTGAGGATGTTACTCTCTAGACCAAATAACCTCGACATATTCAACAGATAAGTTGTTTTTAGTACTGATATTCATTATGTTTGGACAATTGTGCATCATGTATTTTCTACCACAGGCAACTCACGATAGCCTCTCTTTTAGTACAGTGGGAAGAACCTATAATGAATATTCTATATTTTATTAATTTCACCACAACACCAAACACCCCCAATGAAATCAATTAAAGTATATATGTGATCCACCGGGATTCGAACCTGGGTTATCACACACAGATTTTTGCCACCTTAACCATTACACCACCAGGACGATTAAAGGTTTATGCACACGCCTAAAGCATGCGTCACACCATGCCGATTTGAGCCACGACTGACCACGACCTTTAGTCGTGGTCAGGAGTGCCGACCTTCGGCGGAGAGCTTAAGGATTTGGGGGGGGGTGAGTTTTGGACGGGGCAGTATGGATGGCCACGCCGCCTAACGGCGCCTGACGGGGTAGAGCGGCGCCCATGCAGGACTGAAGGTGAGACCTAGGTCGCCGCTGGAGTGCCGATCTGCGGCGTAGCGCGTTGACAACGACCCGACGAACGGCGGTGACAGGAGGTAGGGCGGCGTCAATATGCATTACTGTGCCAATGGACGTCGACCCCTTCAGTATGGACACTGATTATTAACTGATTAACGGCGACCCCTTCAGTATGGACACTGATTATTAACTGATTATTTCAGTTAATTCTGTTATTTTATTATTATTATTAATTTAATTATGTATTGAATGTTGTTATTTTTCATTTTTTCTGTAATTAATATACCTAATCTTATATTTTGATGGTTATTGATAATATATTTATTATTTTATTATTTAACCCACTGAGTGCCAGGGACGTATATATACGTCCTAGGGTATTGTCACGCCCAGTGCCAGGGACGTATATATGTACCTTACCCTTTTGGCTACCAACCACAAAAATCCCAAATCCCTCTTCCCACCCACTCGCTGACTGTCGGTCCCGTCAGAAGGAAAAAAAAAGGAAAATCTGTGGCGGCGAAACGACTGCACCAATCGGTTCCATATTTGTGTGACAAGTACCTTACCCTTCTGCCTTCCCCCCACCACACCCCCAACCGCCTCCCACCACCCATTTCCAGCGTATCCGTACGAAGATAAGGAAAAAAAGGAAAATCCGTGGTGGCGAAACTACCTCACCAATCGGCTTCATATTTGTAACTTGAGTCAATTACGCTTCTACCTTCCCCCCACCATCCCCCAAACCACCCTCCCACCACCCTCCTACCCATACATTCCGATACCATAAAAGTCTCTGTAGTCTATAGTGTCTTTTCAGCTACTTTCGGGACCATCGGGGACCTGATTTCTGGCGAAAATGGACAAGGGGAGTGTTTTTTTTACCATTAGCCTTCCTTTCTCTCCCAACTTGATAGATTTAGCCAAAAAAAAAAAAAAAAATCTGGCACTGGCAGAACCACACGTCAAAATTGGCTGGCACTCAGCGGGTTAATTATGTCGTTTATTTATATATTGACCGTTAGGGCATCGTTGGGTCGCCGCAAGCCGCCGCTGATCCCCGCAGGTTGTTATGGTGACGCCGCCTGACCGCAGACCTCATTTCTGGTGCCGTGTGACGCCGCACTGACGCCTACCGTTTCCCGTCAAGCGTCGTCAATCGCCGTCAAGCGCCGCCAAGCGCCGTCACACGCCATCAGCCTCCAGTCCCCTTCCCGTCCCATTTTTATGACCTCACTCCATGCCGACTTGATTTCAAATTTTTCGCTTGTAGAACTTTTGAGGGGGTATGTGAAGACCAATCCCGACCTGTTTGTTAGGTTGGCGACAGCCCATGATGCGCGGCGACGTAGACAAAGACTGTCCACGACCCTTAGGTCGCGGACAGTCTTGGCCTAAAATCGGCTAGGTGTGACGGGTGCTTAAGACTTATTATCCATTCTCGAATACTGGATATTAATCTAATCATGTTCATACTCCCAACCGCGCTATGGTAGGCCTAATGTTTAAGTGAGAGGAAGGAATATTCATGGGGCACAGATCATATAGACCGGCCTCGCTACGAAATATCCCTGAACCTACTGATAATCTATATTTTATTAATTTCACCACAACACCAAACACCCCCAATGAAATCAATTAAAGTATATATGTGATCCACCGGGATTCGAACGTGGGTTATCACACACAGATTTTTGCCACCTTAATATAAGATCAATCAAAGCTAATATACTGAGATGAAGTCGGTGATGTGCAAGGCTTTAGTTTAGAATATGTGAATGAAGATTGGCATATTCTCCTCCTTTTACCTTGTCCCTCGGAGCTTTTGAGCCTACTTCCCCCCTTCATAAGTTGACTACTCAAAAGTATATAGGCTTACTTCTTTCTATAGGCTACCCACAGTATCCACCCGGCCAGTATCAGCCTGGACAGTACCCGCCTGGACAGTACCCTCCACAGTACCCTCCTGGACAGTACCCTCCAGGACAGTACCCAGCACAACAAGGGGTAAGGCACAAATCTACCCGTCCGGAACTCCCAGCGGACTATCCTTTATTCTTCAACAATACAAAAATCAGTCCTTCATCTTCTCTCAATATTCTTGGTGTCTCTTTTTCTTCTGCTCTCAATTGGAAGGAACATATTACCAGTCTTGATAAAGCAGCCTCCCAGAAGCTGGGTGTGCTCAACCGCCTCAAGGGGTCCTTTACCCTTGCACAGCTTCTTACTCTTTACAGGGGCACAGTGCATCCTTGTATTGAGTATTATTCACATGTGTGGGGAGGATCCTCTCACACCGCACTCTTAGACAAAGTAGAAAGGAAGGCCTTTCGTATCATTAATTCTCGCCCACTCACCAACTCTCTGTAAACTCTCTCTCTTCGCCGCAATGTTGCATCTCTCGCTATTCTATCGCTACTACAATAATCAGTGCTCCTCAGAGCTCTCCCAGTGTATACCACCTCCTCTACATAGGGTATGTGGTACCCATCTTGCAACACAATCCCACCCCTACTCTGTGCAACTCTCCAACCCAAGAGTGAAATGTTACTCTCAGACTTTCTTCTATTCAACAGCTGAGCTCTGGAACTCTCTCCCAGAATCAGTATTTCCCTCCTCCTATGACTTAAATTGCTTCAAACTCCGTGTGTCCAGGCATTTTGGCTCGAACGTCCCTTGATTTTAGCCCTGTCACTCTTTCAACTATGGGGGAGGCACTCGCTGCAGGCAGTTCTGCCTTTTGTCTCCCTTACTCACCTAGAAAAAAAAAATACAATCTAGATTCACTGGCTGCATAGTTGAATCTCTTATCTCTCTCTCTCTCATACACGTGTTAATGGTGTTCATTACTTTTGCCAATCAGTTATTCAGGAACTACCATTACTATTAACTATTACCATAATCATAACGTCCAGAAAAGTCTATGGGAAGGTCACGACGTATTTCAGTATCGATGCCGATGGTAAAATGGTGATAACAGATACAAAGTGAGTTGTTGTTCAGTGATGTAACTATTTTCCTTCTTTACAGTAGTTTTCTAGAAATCGCTCTATATAATTGCCCCCTGAAAAGGAAACGAAAACCAAAATTTACTCTGGCTCATGGAATATAAGTACAATATAGCAGATTGTAAGAAAACGGCCCAACAGGCATTGTTTTTAAGAGGTTCAGTGCTATAAAATAGTTGGACAAAAAAAAAAAAAAAAAAAAAAAAAAAAAAAAAAAAAAAATTTGCCGCTAAAAACTAATAGAAACCAGTCCGGGTTCTTGGCCTATCTCTTTCAAGCCTTTCACCCTCCTAGCATCTCCTACAAATCACAAGACCCTTTTCACCAAAGAGTCTTCACATCAGCTCTTCATTTCCTTTTTGGCTTAAGTCTAAATTGTCCTCACACCCTCCATTCCTTCCTAGTAGATTTTCTCTTTCCATTTTGTATCCTGATTTATACATCTACATTATATAATTTACCATCTACATTATGAACGTGTGGAGAGTGAGCAGAGCGAGTTCTTTGACCTGATTGTTGGTTTGAAACAGGGGTGTGTGATGTCCCCGTGGTTGTTTACTGTATATATGGATGGAGTTATGAAAGAAATACTATCAAGAGCAGTGGATGTTGGTGTATCGCTGAAAAGGGAGGGAATTGAGTGGAAGCTACCTATACTGCTGTTTGCGGATGATACAGTTCTGATGAGTGATAATGAATGGGAGTTGCAGGGTCTGGTAAATGAGTTTGGAACAGTGTGCGAAAAACGGAATTTGAAGGTAAATACGGCAAGAGCAAGGTTATGGTCTTCGAAAGGGGTGAAGTCACAGAGTGTGAGGTGAAGCTGAACGGTCAGGCTATGGAGATCGTCAACTCTTTTAAGTATCTGGGCAGTGTGTTGAGTAAAGATGGGACTATGGATGAAGAGGTGCGGGAGAGGGTACAACAGGGGAAGAGGGTTGTAGGAACGCTAAAAGCAGTAACAAGAAATAGGGTGGTCAGTATGGAAGTGAAGAAGTCCTTGCATGACAGTGTGGTAATCCCGACACTGACTTACGGAAGCGAAGCATGGACGTTGGTTGAGAGACTCAGACCAAGAGTGAGAGCAGTGGAAATGAATTACTTAAGGAGTGCGTGCGGAGTTACATGGAGGGATAGACAGACTAATGAGGAAGTAAGAAGGAGGTGTGGTGTGGAGGTAGATGTGCTGGAAAGTGTGAAAAGGAACAACTTGAGATGGTTCGGCCATATGGAACGTATGGAAAGCGAGAGAATGACTAAGAGGGTGTACGAGAGCGAGGTGGAGGGACAGAGGGGGAGAGGTAGACCGAATATGAGGTGGAAGGATGGAGTGAGGAACTACATGAACGAAGGCGGTGCTGGTTGGGGGGAGGGGCGTCGACTGACTGGGGACAGAGGTGCATGGGGGCGGTTCGTTCGTGGCCACCCCTTCGGGGATCACGGCGTCAGGCAATAGATAGATAGATAGATAGATGTTCATCATACAGTACAAGTAAAATAAACGCACATGAAGAAGAAATGATAATGCTTTATATGGTAAATATAAGGAATGCTGTCAGAATCGAAGGGTTTAATTGTGCATACGCGGCACTTTTTACTACCTCAATTACGCGCTCCTCGGGTTTATTCAAGGTCAGACCGTATGGTCTGATCCCGTTTTTCTTGGTCTACCCTTGGTGCAGCTCCCTCCACTTTCACAGACTTGCATCATCTTTTCACCCACCTTTGTTCTTCCATTATTTCCACATGTCCAAGTTAGTTAGTTATGTAGAGCAGATTAACCAGACCACTGAGCTCCATACGGAACTCTCATAGGTCTGGCCCGAAGGATTGGATCAGATTACTGAAAGGAGCTTAAGGCGACGCAAAAAACGGACGATAGGGGGGAAGGAAAATGACGGAGAATCGGATAAAAGGTCAGTGAATGATTTAGTACCAAAACAAACCGTACGCAGACGGGCAGTATCTGGGCAGTCAAAGACGTGGCGAACAGTTAGAGGGGAATGACAGGAGGAGCAGGTAGGGGACGGAGTGCGGGGAGTGGACATCAAATAACCGTGAGTCAGCCTGGAATGGCCTATCCTAAGTCTAGTTAGTAAAACTTCCTCACACCTGTGAGACCTGGAAGACGAGGGCCAAGGACGGACAGAAGGTTTGATTGCACGGAGTTTATTATTGCAGGGTAGAGCATCCCAATGAGATTGCCACGTGCAAAGAATAGAAGGCTTGAGTAAGGACAGCCAATCACCTAACGGAAGGTGGGGCTGGCGAGGGATCATTAAAATAGCATTCTTAGCCGCAGCATCGGCGTCTTCCTTGCCACGGACACCGATGTGAGCAGGAATCCAACATAACTGGACCTGGAATCCACGTAGGCTCATCTCGTGGAGAGCGTGTTTTATGGCTAAAACTATTACGTGGGAGGACGAATAAGCACGGAGCGCTTCGAGGGCACTACGAGAGTCACTGTAAATTATAAAGGGCTGTTGAGGGGTGTCACGTATAATGTAAATAGCAGATTGGATAGCTAAAAGTTCAGCAGTAAAGATAGAGGCTTGGGGCGGGAGAGAAAACTGAAGGAGCTTAGTAGAGGACACAGCAGCGAGGCCCACCCCAGAGTCAGTCTTAGACCCGTCAGTGAAGATGGCAAAATGGGGGCCTTTACGACGTATGTGTTCGAGTGCGTGTTGGCAGTGATGGCTAGGGACAAAAGGATATCTCTTAGAGAGGAAAGAGAGGTGAGTGCAAACATTGGGGAGAGAGATAACCCATGGGGGGAAGGGGAGACAACAGGCGGCGAAACAGCAATGTGAAAGTCAAGAGAGTTGAGGAGAATTGTAGCACGAATCGGAAAGGAGGGGGAAGATGGACACGGATCGGGAATGAAGATATCACTGAAAAGGGAATTAGTGGGAGAGTCACTATGTTTATTTTTTAATGCACGGCGCATAGTAACTAAATCGCGATGGAGGGAGAGCGGGGGCTCGCCACTCTCAGCTAAGACGGAGGTATTTGGGGAGGAACGGAAAGCTCCAGTACAGAGACGCATACCCTGCGTATGAACAGGGTCCAACATCTTCAAAACGGAAGCAGAGGCCGACCCATAAATGGAGCAGCCGTAGTCGAGGATGGAAAGAACCACCGCCTTGTAGAGCATCAACATAGTGGTACGTCTGGCATCCCAAGTGGTATGGGATAGTTTTCTGAGGAGGTTGAGAGCACGAAGGCCTTTACCTTTAGTATACTGAACATGGTCTCTCCAGTTGAGATGTTGGTCAAAGATTACGCCTAAGAATTTAACACTGGGATAGAAAGAAATCGGAGAGGGTCCCATTCGAAGCGATATTGACTGGCCACGGAGCCAGCGTTTGTCTCGATAGAAGACTATTGCCTTAGTTTTCTCAGCCGAAAACTGAAAGCCAACTGAAGATGCCCAGGCGATCACCCGTTGGATGGAGATGTTGAGTATACGTTGAGCATGTCTGAGGGTACGGGCAGTGCAATAGATGGTAAAATCATCAACGTACAGGCTGCCATGGACTTCCGGCAGCAATTGTTGAATGACTTTATTTATGGCCGCGGAAAAAAGTTTGCTGCCGAGAACGCTGCCCTGGGGAACACCATTGACGAGTGGAAAGATATTAGAAAGGATTCCCTCCACTCGAGTCTGGAATGTTCGATCAGAAAAAAAGTTGGAAATAAAAAAAGGTAGATGGCCACGGGCACCACTATCATGAAGTAGTTGCAGGATGGGACGCCGCCACGTGGTATCATATGCCTTCTGGATGTCAAAGAAAACGGCGACGGTGATGGACTTACTTTCAAAGCCACGCTTGATATGAGATTCTAATAACGTAAGCGAGTCCAGAGTAGATCGATCTTTCTGAGAGCCAAATTGGGTCGGAGTGAGAATAGTGTTTTGACGGAGGAACCAAGTGAGTCTAGTATTGACCAATTTCTCCATTAATTTACAAAGACAACTGGTGAGGGATATTGGTCTATAACTCGAGGGCAAGCTCGGGTCTTTTCCAGGTTTTGCAATTGGGACGACAATAGCATGTTTCCATGAGGTAGGAAATTGATGACGGATCCACACCTGATTATAAAATTGCAAGAGGTAGGATTTAGCAAGGGGGGCTAAGTTAGTGAGTAAGGCAAAACTTATGTTATCTTGGCCAGGAGCGGAGTTAGGACAATTGGAGAGTGCATGTTCAAATTCATCCATAGTAAAGCATGCATTATAATCAAAGGTGTCTGGTGAAGAGAAGTTGAGGGGGATCGACTCCATTTCAAGTTTATGGCGGCGGAAATTATCGTCTAACCTCTCATTACTGCTGACATGGGCAAGATGTTGACCCAAGAGGTTCGATATCTCAAGGGGATCGTGAACAGTACGGCCACCGTGTACCAAAGCATGGCGCGGAGGGGCAATGTGAAGGCTGTTAATATTCCTGAATTTATGCCAAACGCATGATATCGGGGTAGACGGGGAAATGGTGGAGACATAAGTTTTCCAGGATTCGGATCTACTACGGATGACTTCTCGACGGAATTTAGCTGATAGTCGATTGTAGTGAGGTTTGATGGCACATATATCCATCAATAACGAGATGGAATGGCATAGAAGATCATCACGTAAAGGTAAGCGTGAACATAAGGAATTGTAACGTTTATTGAGACTATCGAGACGGCGGCCTAATTCATGTTTACTTTTAGCAAGAGTGGATAAGGTGCTGTCCCACCAGGGGACTCGACGACGTAGGGGGGAAGAAGTCGTCTGAGGTATAGACTTAGTAGCTGCATTAGTAAAAAAATTAACGAGGAATGAATGCGTTTCATCAGGATCCCTTAAGGGATTAAAAGGTGGGATTTGTCTGGTGTGGAGGACATATGCGTCCCAGTTAGCTTTGTGGAAGTTATAGCGAGGGAGCGAAGGACATGGACGGAATTGCAAGTAAGACAGGATGACAGGAAAGTGATCGCTTGAGAACGTATCAACACAGACCCGCCACTCGAACTTATCAACAATTGCTGTGGAGCACAGGGTGACATCAACAGAGGAATAAGTATGATGGGAAGCAGAAAAGTAAGTGTGTGAGTCGGCCTCATTAAGGCAGCAAAGGTCACGGTTCAAAAGCAAATGTTCAATCTGAGAACCGGCTGTATCAGGATTGGAGGAAGTAGGGTCCCATATAGGGCTATGGGCATTAAAGTCACCCAACAGTAAGATGGGAGAGGGTAGTGTAGAGAAAAACTGAGAAAGCAAGGAAAGGTCATAATTGTAAGCAGGTTGGTTATAGATATTGCAAATGGTAACAGAATCACCATCGGGGATATGAAGAGTAAGGATAGAGTGCTGTAGGAAACTTGTACGAATGGGAAACAAGTCAAAAGTTACTCGATGATGGACATAAATTGCTGTGCCATATTCTCCATCAGGGGATAGAGAACAGCACGCAAGGTGGTAGTTGGTGATGGATTTATTATAATTTCCAATGTGTTGTAAACAAATACACATTGGATTATAGACACGGAGTAAACGCTGGATCTCACCTAGATGGACTCTAGATGAGAGACCATTACAATTCCATTGTAGTATATAGGGATTGAACAGGTTAAGTGAGAGACGTAAGGTTACGTAAATTAACAGCACTGTTCGGCTGTTGGAGATGAAGAGGAACGGGTCTGGGGGGAGGGTCATGAGAAGGCAGGGAGTTTCGACGTGGACGGTGGGGGGACACATTAGAGGACAGGTCATGGAGGATAGTAGCTATCTTGGAGTGTGAAAGATCTGAACGTGACTTTAAGTGAAAAGCGCATAAGCACGAAGAGTTATGAGAGGCGGTGTTATCAGGGGTTGGTAAATGTCGGTCACGGAGAAAGGAGCGTATCAACGCAGCAACAGTGGATTTAGTGCGGGTAGGCGTCCGGCGATACTCCCGCACAAAGCAGTCATGAAAGCCGCAGTGGGGTGCATGGGAGCCCGAGGCGGTAACATTGATAGGTGCGTGAGGTCGAGGACGAGTAGGCGGGGGGGACGCAGGCGTAGAGGGGGTGTGGAGTGAGGGAGGTTGGGACGGAGAACCCATATGAGAGCGGAAGATGCGAGAGCGAGGAGGGACACGTTGAGGTTTGGGAGGTATAGGGTCTTACGTTTTACGGAGGGAGATTGACGATCTGAGGAGGGAGAATGTAGAGCATCAGATTGGCGTTTACTGGTGGAGGGGGTAGAATCCATGACATCGTCAACATCGGTAGAGGGAGCCGGGGCAAGAGGCAAGAATTGAATATCAGTTACTGGTGAAGGGGATGCGGATGCTTTTGGGGTGGAGGCTTCATGAACAGGGGGAGGGGTATTCAGTGCATGAAATCGGTTGGAGAGGGGAACAGTGGCTGGACTAGAAAGGGGTGAATCCAACACAGCATCACTGTCCTCACGTCGTCGACTACCGGGAGAAACGTCAGTTGTAGGTGCACGAAGTCTAGCACTGTTAGTCATATCTCTAGAGGGATCTTTAACATCTCTTACTCTCAGTTCTTGCTTAGCTTCTCTGACAGACATGCCTGACCGACTAATGAGAAGCTTTGACTCAGCATTGTACATGTAGAACACACATTGCTTTGAGCGAGCATGGTGTTCAAGGCCACAGTTAACACATTTTGGAGTGCCACAATTCCAACGGGTAGCATGTTTGACGGAGCTACAGAAGGCACACACCCAAACCTTCTTACACCTACCAGCTGAGTGACCAAAGGTGGAACAGTTTGTACATTGTAACGGTTTGGGGACATAAGGTCGTACTTCACGCCTTTGTCCTTCGATCCTGACGTCTCGTGGGAGGGAACGTCCACTAAACTTAATGCGAGCTATGCGGAGAGGATGAGAAGGAGTTGATTTGTTTGGGATACTATACAAATCAACGTCGTGCACATTTGGATAACGCAAGCGCAACGACGACAGGAGGGTCGACTTATCAGGAAGTCCGTCATGGTCATAAGTTGAGGGTAGAACAACAGTACCGAGGATGTAATTGAGGTCGTTATGTTTCGTGACAGTAACAGGGATATCGTCCAAGGTAGTAAGAGATAGGTATGTCTCAGATTGGGCACGAGTAGTGGTTTCCACAATCCAATCATTATTACCAGTCTCACGGAACGATAAGTCCGAAGTTGCATGCGCCGAGAGGAGGAGGTTCTCTAACTTAGCCCCCGAGATGTAGGAAGCCGGTCGTATGACGAGGAAACGCGGCCAGTCATCATCGCCAAAAATTGAATCGAAGTGCCGGAGGGTGGCATTGGGGACAAACTGACGCCAAGGTTTCCGCCGATGTTGGGGGCCGGAATGAGGCATGTGAGGCTCCAGAGTTGCAACGAGTGAGGTGGAAGTAGTGGCTGAACTAACAATCGGCTGAAATGGTGGAGAAACAGTGTCGATGGGAGGTGAAGGGTCACCAACACTGGTGTCACTCTGCAGGTGGTCAGTGGAAACTGTAAGTCGGTTAACGGGTAGTGCTGAGGAGCAGGGCGTGTCAAGAGAACCCGGCACGCCAAGGTCTATGGTTTGAACAGGAGACTCAACACAAGGAGGGTCTCTCTTATCTTGGGAGAGGGGAGGGACATTTAAATCATGAGCGGCAGGTGTAGTTGGGCTCTGTGGAGAGTCGATATGAACAGGGGTCATTGTAGGGTCCACAGATGGAGGATGGGAATCCTTAGTCGTAGAAGCAGGTAATTTAGTATCAGAGCGTGAGAGAGCATCAGACTCGAAACAACTCGGAGGGGAGGTGTCCAAGGTGGTAGACTCGGAGGGCAGAGGAAGGTCAGATGAAGAGTCCAGGGGAATGCAAAGGTCAAGTACTGGGGGCGCCAAAGCTGGATCCAGGGGAGGAGGTTTGCATGGCTGATCCATGATGACCCTAGTTGTTTTTACTATTCTATTTTCATTTTATCGGAAATCAAAAAAGAAAGAAAAACATAACCGAGGGGAAAAAAAGAAAAAGAAAAAGAAAAATAGAAACAAAACAATAAATAAAGAACATACCAGAAGGGCCAACAGAGAACCCTCCGTCATGAGTCAGGGAGCCCCAGCCTCTATACAGTGGCGCAAACAGGGGCAGGTCTCCAGGGGGCTCATCCTCATACCCTACCCCCCTATACGAGGGGGGATAGCACCAAAACGCACAGAAAGGCCAAGCTTAGGCAAAACCGCTATACTGGGACCGAGGGCAAAGTTAATTGCAATCATCCCCAATCTGTGCGTAATGGAGGGCAGCCGGACAGAAGCCAGGAAACCCACCAGGAAGGGAAAACGGACCCCTGGAACCGAGACCGGTCCCCACTGATGGGCGACCCCAGGGGCATCAACGCGGGCAACCACGTCGCCGCTCCCGGGACCAACCCCCTCGGGCGGTGAGCTAGACCGCCACGGCCCCTGTAAACGGAGAGGGGCCAGTACTCCAGACTCAGCGAGGGAAGGCTCTCGAGCCTAGCCGGCACAATTTAGTTAAAATAGGGAGGAAATCCTCCGCAAAATTAAAACAAAAATGGGAACACGAAAAACGTTGTCACCGGGAGGTTCCGCTTACCCCAATGATGACGGGGGGGCACTTTGTCCACGACGCCGATTGAATCCCTGCCCTAAAGAGAGTGACACCAACGACCCCGTTTCAAGCCCCGCCACCACGACAAGGTGGCTCCCCATTGGCGGGGTCCACATGTCCAAACTTGCTTCGTTGCATCTCATTATTGATACTGTACAGTACTCTTAAACCTAACTGTCTCCTTAGCTCTTCACTACCACTAGTTATCTTATCTTGTAGTTTGGCCTCACACATCCATATCACCATTCTCATCTAGTTAAGTTATATTCCTTCTCTTACACTCATTTAGTAATTTTCTCATTTGCCATAGACTATGTTCCACATGACCAAACTCCCTCAAGGTGTTCCACTTCATACTCTCCAGCACGCTCTCATTCACACCACAATACTCTCAGACTTCCGTCCATTTCTTCATTTGACTCGACATGCACTTCTCAAGTAACTCCTTTCTACACCTCTCACTTTTGGCATAGTCACCAGCCAGGCGGCTACCCCAGACCCAAGGGAATAGTTCATACCACACAAGCCCTTCTCGCCCGCACCACCTGAGGGATGTCGCCCAGCCGCGAAGTAATTAAGTACAGTTAATCACAGTCCTGTGTTCTTGCCATTTCACGTGCTAGTCCTTTAGTGATTAAGTATTTCTCCAAGTCTATATTAAACTCTGTACAAACCATAAAGCCAGAATAGAATTTTCTTCTAAACCGTCGATACAATCAGTGTAAATTGGGAGACATCACAGGCCTATGTAGAGTGTAATTTATCTGAAGTCTGTGAACTCTGATGATGCAGTTTTTAATGTCGTACACTCCCTTGGGTGAAAGGGCTATGGCCTGATAGCTTCCATCCAACTACTGTACCCGAGTGTAACCTAAGTGTAACCTCTTATGGCAAGACTTAAACCATCTTTTTATCATATTAGGTTGGCTAATAGTTGATGATTTTAATCAATTTAGGAAGGTTCTCTTGCTATACATAGGTCTCTGATAATTTTTAATTGGTTAAATCCAAAATCCGTTAAAAGGGGGTTCGTTTAATGAAGGGTTCACATATTCCCTTACAACCACATGGGAAATATATGTATAATAAAATAATTATTTCATCATCTATATATTTATTGATAAACATCATAACTTATATGACTGGCAAGTAAATCATAACCAGACTACAAAAATAATAGGCTTGTGAATTATCTGTAGGCCTACTCCACTCACAAATACATTAATTTGGGCTACAATATTTCAAACTTAATTACACTGTTTAAAATAGTGGGGGTAGGTATGGTTATCATTTGCAAAAGTTACAGTACACAATAGTACTTCCTTCTCTTAACACCAATAATTATAGCTTATATACAAATAATGCAGTTTATAATACTATGCACTATCAACACAGCATTATAATGATTACATATTTCCAGTCGTTTATTATAAAAAGAGTACTTAGTTGTGGAATAAAAAATATCGATGATCTGAGTTTCCATTCCTTGTAAAAAATATTTACACTAATAATAAATACAGGCAGTTTCATCATTCCATAACAAATATTTACCATACCATATTTTTACAATAATGCACATTACTGGTATTGTGTTGACTATTAATGAGCAGTGACAATAGTTTTCTGATGCCATACTTACTGTACTATCATTTGTGAGAAGAAAGCTGATAATATAAACAAAGCTTCATGTACATCAGACTAATTAAAGCAGTATGTTGTAATATTATATTCTTTCAACATTGACTATTTTCATAATAGTGGAATCTAGATTAAAGACTCATATTAGCTAAGTTACTCACATCATTTAGCTTTAACTCAACATATATTATGGAAACATAACTTGTTTAACTGTGTTGGAACTATGTTATCCGTTAAATATCCTACAGTGTTCATTTGCCTAATCTAAAATTTTCACTGATGACATCATGAAGTATTTTACAATGATACAACCTTATCAATATAATATTAACAGCAATAATAACAATAATTCTTTAAGGCATCTTTTATGTTCAAATTATAGATTCTCCATTAAATAGGAACAGTATCTCCTCTACTGGGGTATAATTTATAGTCAGTCATGTCCATCTGACTAGGACATTTCTGCAAATTGATAAAAATAATTATCCATCAAAGTTTTTAGGAGAAGCATTTTCAAATCAGCAGCATTGTTAGCCAGTACAGTATATGTTATACTGTGCCATATACAGTACAGTAATCATCTAAAAAAAATCCATATCAGAGAGAGATAATAAAAACAAACAAAAATATATATTATGAAAGTTGTGTTGACTGACCACTATTTTAGGGCAAGTGTAACAAAAAGATACAGTAGTTGCCTAGTTAATAGATCTCAACATTCATGTAACCTTTAAAATTCCGATAGTAAATTTACTCAAATCTGATCAGTATGATAGAAATGATAAAAAAGATAAAGCAAAATGCAAAATATTCTTGTAAATACATAATTTGACAAGACTGCTCTGAATACAACATAACAAAAATATACAATAATTATGAAATGCTTCCTTCTCAAAATAAATTTAATAAAAATTACTGTTTTTTATAGTTTAATTAATTAAAATAATACAACTGCACTACACTTCATAATTCAAGAATATACATACATTTTGGACACTAGTCTACTGACTCAACTGGCATGAAAGAGAAAAATAACATATATATTTGGCAAACCAATAGTCCCTTGATTTGACAATGGGGCTACCAAATATATTTGGCTCGTTTCTTATTTCTTGTATGCTTATGCTTATCGTCTGCCATCTGAGTTGAGAGACTATTGTCCGGAAGTGTGTAGACACTGTCAATAATGCTATCAATACATTTTATAAGCTTTCTTGGGCTGAATTGAATTTTATGAAATCCTTACCTGGTACTTGCATTTCGGAGGTTCGTTTGATTATTCCAGGGTTCAAAATGCATCAGCATTAACATTAATGGCCGTGACTGTACATCTATCATTACAGTATTGTAGTTTCCATATGTTAAGTAGTACAAATCTCACCAACAACCACAAATGATCCAAGACCAAAATGTGAAAATAGAGGCAAGTCATTAACAGTAAAGAGCACCAGAGGGAATTTACAGTACAGTACTAATATCCTCATGACCAAATTACTAAATTCTTACTTGTGAACAAATAATTGCTTCTGCTATAATGTACTTTAATTGGAATAACTGATGCAATGAGAAAGGAGAAATGTGACTGTAAAAGCAATGTTACCTTTGTTTGATTATCCTATTATTGATAACTATATAACTGTAAAAGCAATGTTACCTTTCTTGATCATCCTATTATTGATAACTATATAACTGTAAAAGCAATGTAACCTTTCTTGATCATCCTATTATTGATAACTATATAACTGTAAAAGCAATGTTACCTTTCTTGATCATCCTATTATTGATAACTATATAACTGTAAAAGCAATGTTACCTTTCTTGATCATCCTATTATTGATAACTATATAACTGTAAAAGCAATGTTACCTTTCTTGATCATCCTATTATTGATAACTATATAACTGTAAAAGCAATGTTACCTTTCTTGATCATCCTATTATTGATAACTATATAACTGTAAAAGCAATGTTACCTTTCTTGATCTTTCTATTACAGTGATTAAACAACGTGACTTTAAAATCAATGTCAGCCCTCTTGATCATTTTACTACGGACAACTCTGTAGAGATATCGGTTGCCATGTACAGTCAAAACCCAAACTCCCTCCGCTCTTTGCTATGAATGAAGTCAAAATTAAGGGCCATTTGTAGCTTAACCAATTAAGTATATATGATCCATTTCTTCAGCTTATTCTGGCTAACATTAGACAATTATATTCAGTTTACAAAGGACTTATGGGAGCCAGATAATTAGCTGAAATGGCAGTGACCCTTTACATTCCCACAGCTCCTTCTTAATTTACATAGTCATCTATTGTTAGCCAGAAAAATATACAATATGTGCCATATTACTGAAAAAGGTTAAACATCTGAACAACTGATATAAAATAGCGAGAGCGGGAATGAGGCTGGAAGATTTACAGTTCAAGGGGTGAAAGATAGAACAGCCAATGTAAGGTCAAGCTTCAAAACATGTGGAAATTTTTTCCATGTGTCATTCTTCCCACATAAATGTTTGTTATGCTTTGGGATATTTACTTGGCTTTGTAGACATAACCTGACAACACTGACCTTAACAGCATGAAAGGAACAGGCTATATCCAGTTCATTGATTCAGTATCTCAGAGTAGCCATTATATGACAATGGCCCGTTTTGTTATCAGCCCTGGAGTTCTTCAGGTGTTCAGGCTTTCATAAATCTTGGCTTCGACTTTACTCTGATTATCAGAATAAGGGTGGAAGGGAACTTTGACATTAGACTGGTAAAGGCGGATTTACATGAGCCCTTTTCCCCACAACTTATTCTGAGAGCATTTTGTGAGTAAAACTATTGGCAATTATAGTTTTTGTTGTCTTTCATAATTCATCTTTGTTATGACAAAAATAATTAAAAAACTTTCCTATAATATATACCAACACTGTATATAACAGCTTTACTATTATTATGAACACAACTATTGGGATGAGTACAGATATTTGTTCAAGGGTAGTCAAATTACCCCCAGAAAAAAAAAAAAAACAAAAAAAAAAACAAAAAAAAAAAATGGGGAATGGGCCTGAATAAATATAGATAGATAGATAGTCAAATTACACCGGTAGTAATATAACAACTTTGATAAATGACAAAAAATACGCAATTTTAATCATGACATACTTTGATTAAATTTCTTTCTTGAATTTTCCAAAATATTAAACAGCTGAAAATACTGCTAAACTACCTTACACAATAACAAACAATGGCTGCTATTATGTTACATCGAAGCAATTAGGACAGTAAATTATAGATACTGCAACTACTCTGTTTGCAAATCAAGTAAAGACAGGATCACACAAGAACCTTTAGTGTCAACTTTCGATGATTCAACATATTTCTGGCAACAATGCTAAGATTTGATTACAGTGATATAGGAAACAAGTCTCAAGATAAAATAATTAAGATGACAGAATTCTTATAAAAGTTCAACTAATAAGGTGTCAGACCAGTGTTGAAGATAAATGTTGAGGGAAAAAGTAATTGTGTGATACCAGCTTAACACATTTCACTGGTCGAGATAAGGGTTGTTGCACTAATTTTGCGTATCTTTATTTTGAACATTCAGGATTAGCTACCAGTTCTATAAAGGAAACAAATATGGAACTCGCATACAAAATTACAGTACAAGTCACCCTCACTATCTGATGCCCCAATTCACAATTTTATTATTGGTTTTTAGGTGTTTGTGTTTGTGTTATGGCTGGTCTGAGAACGCATCCCATTTACCCCATTAATCTTTGGGTTCGCTATAAGATTTTTCTATTTTTCAGAAATGTAACCCAATCGTATATCGAGGAAGACCTGTACTAGTATTGAACAGAATTGTATGCTCTGAGTAAACGGAGGACGAGTAATGCACTAATATTTATCTACTCTTTGAATATAATCATATGTGTGAGTACCCTTCAGTATGATGGAATCACTTTCATATATTATGACCAAAAGTCGAGAAAATGACTTGGCTTAGGACAAAATTATATCAATTAACTATTGACTTTCATTAATAATTCCTAAACTAAATAAAATCACCGTAAAAATTGAAATAAAGGCATCATCGTCTTGAAGGAGTTAAGAATGATCATGTTACAATGAATCAAAGGGCAATGAGTGAAATGAGAATAACATGAGAGTATCTTCAGGCAACTCTGATCTTGCAACATTTTGACATTTTTGTTGTTGAGTAGCTGTGGGTGTGATTGAGACGGAGCAGCGGAGCCATGCAGGAAGCAGAGTGCCATCACTGATTTCCGACCCCCCTCAATGCTGTGTTGCCATCTGTGTACTGCTTGGGCTGTACAGTCTCCACAAATGTCTATGACTGTTGATGCAATAGTCGTTACTGACATGGCCAGGAGGATGCAAAGTGTAAGATATACTGATGATATTTCCATGCTATATTGTATCGGTAACAGAACTACAGTATTAGAAAGATTTACTCAGAATGCTGAATTATTATCAATTCAGAAATTATAATGTAAAACTTGCAAAATAAAAATAAATAAAAATGGGACGACACAAGATAAACGCAAAGGAACTAATCAAAATCATTGTTTGTAAATAATGGATAAATAAAATAAAGTTTGAAATAAAAAACACAATCCACCACATAGGGTGTACATCACTACATGAGCAAGTTAATCTGGTTCCCAAGCAAACTAATCGCACATATAACAATGCACTATCGTCATGTTCAAGGAATTAGTCAGTTTGGGAAGTATGGGACGTTCTGGTAAACTTAACTAAATTTTGTATGAATAAAGAAACTACAATTTGTATCAAATTTTATAATAAAGTAATTTGCTATTTGCCAAGATATCTATAATAGTACAAAAAACATACAGCACTCACTAACGATAGTGCTATCGGGTAGGTACCTGTAAGCATAGCATGCCTCAAGTGACCCCTAACAATTACTACCCTACAAATAAACTACATTTATTGTACAAATAAACTAAGAAATCGATTAACAGACAAGAATTGACTCCCCAAAAAAGTATACAAAATCTGTCCTATATCTCTCATGCACCACTTTGTCCCAGTTAGATGGCATCGGTTATATTGTCTAAGCTTCAACACAAAGAAACATGCCCGGTTAATGTCTTGCCTGTGATGCTTAGAAGGCCAAATGGACAGGAGTGCATTAATTATACAGTAGACTGTATTGGACAAAATTAAGGGCAGTACAATAGCTCCTCTGAGAATGTCATAGCTTTAATGTTTGTCTTGTGAAGTCTTGAAGCACAGTAAGGGCAGACGAAACACTCACTTTCTGTTTCACTTTATTCACTTATGTGCACACTGTAAATATTGTGTGTTCAAATGTAACAAAAGGATAAACCTAAAAAGTGTTTCAATCATTTATATGTGCTCCTTTGAACACATAAACGATTCAAACACTTATTATGCGAATAATTTTTGCTATGTTTAAACATAAAATGTTTACAGTATATGGCTGATGAGGTGTAGTTATAGTAAAATAGTTTAACCCAACCTCTGAGTCCAAAGAGAATGAGGTGGAGTTGGGTTGGTAGCAAGTCATGGGTAATGGCTAAGTGCTTTTTCACAGAACTTTTGATCCATAATTTCAAACAGAAACTTTTAGACAAATTTGCACTGCTATCAGCAACTAGACTGAAGGTAGATTACCATAGGTGACAAAATTCTTATTAACGTATATACCAGTAGTAATAAAAAATCCACCCTACTACTACTGTAAGCCCCTTGACGCGGTTGGGGCCGGCGACTGGAGCTTGATGGGGGGAGGGTTATGGATTATTCCCTTTCCCTCTCCCCTCGAGCTTTTGTCGTCTGCTTGACTAATTTTGCGTACAGTAGTTATTCATTCCTCTTTCTATGTTTTCCCCTTCTGTTCTTATTCTGTCTCATTCGGTTGTCCTTTGGGCAGCCTATATCACATGCCTCCCTTTACTGGCTAGGTTGTAGGCTCCTGACCTGATTTGACTCTTTCGGTCGCTGTTGCGGCCGAGCTGACTCGATTCCCCACAGAAGGGCATTTTTTTTGCATCTTGCTGTGATTTTTTTCTACCTTATTTCTGATCTCTCATTCTTCACCCTTGATCACTTCTTGGTTGGTGCTGCAGTGTAGCAGTTCTTGCCTCATCCTTCGGCCTTGCCCTATAAGAGCTCTGCTGTGGAGCTCATGTGGTCCGGCTGAACTGGTGAAATGGCAAGAAATGTCTGCGTGTCTTCACCTTCCTGGATTTGTTCACCTCCTGTCCTTCCCTATCTATCTTGACTTGATCAGTTGTCCATCTTGATCTAATCCTCGGGCCAGCCCTATGAGAGTTCTTTTGTGGAACTCAGTGGTCTGGTTAAACTAATTTTATATTTAAAAAAAAAAGTAATAAAAAATATCCTAACCAGACCAAAATGTATATACCAGACGCTACCAGATGAGAGTTGCGGGAAAAGAACAGTGGGATAAATTCACAATTAGGGCACAGAGCCTTGGAAACAGAGAGAGCCACCACTTTTCATTACAGCACCACACTTCCACAATAGTTTTTGGGTAGTGAGACTTGAAACATGGCGGAAGAGTTGATAAAACACGTACTGTATTTTGACAAGTTCTTTTGTTGTTATATTGTGTGGTTCCTGTTTCGGTTTGTTTCTTTTGCAAGTATTACATATTTATTAATAACAACCTGATAATCTTTCTTTCGGTTTATATCCTAATTATTATTGACCTTGACAAGCGTTATTAACCATTTGACTAAGAGAGGTTAATTAGAATACTGTATAATACAATACAACAAACTCTTATGCATTAAGTTACTTGGGACTTCATTATCTATCTGACAAGTACTATTGAGATAATTTATAAGTTGAACAAATTTATCAAATGTTATCCTGATTAAAATAAAAAAGACATCATACTGAAAGGGAAATAAAATGATTGTGCACAAAATGAATTACTAGTATTAGTTTGTAATGAGCAAAGGCACTAAATGTAAGCAGTTGTGGGGGTCTCTGTTTACTAAAGGGTGTGTCATGGAGGTACAGGTATAGTTACAAAGATATGAACCTGGGGCGATCACTGAGGATGCCTTGCTGTATTCAACCACCAAAGCAAGTTTATGTACAGGTCTCCCTCGCTATCCTATGCCCAGACTTACAATTTTACAGTATTATAGATTTTTAGGTCTTTGTGTTTTGGCTGGTCCCAGAACACATCCCCATTTACCCCATTAATTTTAGGGTTTGGTACTGTATACGATTTTTCTATTTAAGATCGGGTTTTCAGGAATGTAACCCAATCGTAAATCGAGGGAGACCTGTAGGATTAATGAGAACAAATAATCTTGCCCACTTCGTACAACATTATTACAAACAGGTAAACTCAAAACTTTAACATCAAACAGTACATAAACACATTACAGCTTTAAATCCTGTAATTTATTCACAGCATTTGTCCCAGTTTCATGTCTTGGCAACTGTACAGTACCGGTACTATATTGAGAGAAAGTAATTTTCTGGTCTGGATGCCATATTGCTGTCTTAATAAAACAAGGTGAAATTTGAATTTAAACTAATAACATGTAATTTTGTAGTTAATACACTACTTGGTTATATATATTAGTTATGAATAGAGCCAGCTCTATTAAAGTTTTGTTCTGAAACTCAGTGGCCTGGTTAAACTACTGTATTAAAAA
Source organism: Paralithodes platypus (assembly GCA_032716605.1). Classification (NCBI taxonomy): domain Eukaryota; kingdom Metazoa; phylum Arthropoda; class Malacostraca; order Decapoda; family Lithodidae; genus Paralithodes; species Paralithodes platypus. The sequence continues at coordinate 52,524,207 of CM064547.1, read as the reverse complement.
AAAATAATAATAATACCTGTAGAAATATTTGAGGGCAAAGAGGGGCTACTTGTACCAGTGTGAGCAATATGGGTGAATCTGTGTGTTCTGTGCTGACTTAAGTGTATGTGTGTATAGAAGAAGTGTATGTGTGTCTAGATGAAGGTGGGTCGTGTGTTAACAAAAGTGTGTGTCTGAGTAGATGAAGTTAAGTCTGTTGACTTAAGTGTGTGTGCATTGATGAAGAGAGTGATTTTTAGATGAAGTTGAGTACAGTACTGTATTGTGTGTTGACTAAATGTGTGTATATACAGTACAGTAGATGAAAAGTGTAATGTATAAATGAAGTTGGGTATTGTGTGTTGACTTTGAGTGTGTGTATATAGATGAAGAGTGTGATGTATAGATCAAGCATGTGTATGTATATGAAGTACATGTATAACAATGAATAGTGAGTGTATGTATGGTTCAGAAAGCTTGGTTGGGGTTGGAACTGGTGACAATGAAGTGTATGTACTGTATACCAATGACTGGTATGTATGTGTGTGTGTGTGTGTGTGTATGGTTCAGAAGACCTGGTTGGTACTGGAGCTGGTGAAGAGACTGAGACGAGGGCTTCGGGGGGGACTGACCACCTCCCCCTCCCAACACAAGCTCTGCTTCTCTTTGTCTAATGCCGTCACCTGCAAACAAAAAAACATTTTTTTTTTTACATATCCATATGAATGAGTATAACTAACATCTTTCTTCATTTAATTCTGGCTATCATTAGACAATTTCATAAATTTTTAGGAAGGATATGTAGGAAATAAGATGGTTAAATTATATAGTTTGTACCCATTTGATTGCAGGAGGTTATTCTTAAACTTAATACCAGTACTGTACTGTATAATGTTAGCCACAATCAAATAGAAGTGATGTCACCATACTTTTTTTTTTCTATGTGGATGAGGGAGACAAAAGGCAAAACTGCCTGTGACGAGTGTCTTCGAACGAGTGACAGGGCCAAAATCAAGGAATGTTCAAGCCAAAATGTCTGGACACACAGAGTTTGAAGCAATTTAAGTCATAGGATGCGGGAAAGATAGAGTCAAGGAAAGAGTTCCAGAGCTCAGCTGTTGAATAGAAGAAAGATTGGGAGTATCGTTTCATTCTTGAGTTGGAGAGTTGCACAGAGTAGGGGTGGGATTGTGTTGCGAGACGGGTACTACGTACCCTACGTAGAGGAGGTGGTATACACCGAGAAAGGTCTGAGGAACACTGATTATTGTAGTAGCGGTAGAATAACGAGAGAGATTTCAAAGAGCGGTGAGTGGACAGGAGTTAATGAGACGAAAGGCTTTCCTTTCTATTTTGTCTAGAAGTGCTGTGTGAGAGGATCCTCCCCACACATGTGAACAATACTCAAGACAAGGACGCACTGTGCCCCTGTACAGACCAAGAAGCTGTGCAGGGGTAATGGACCCCTTGAGGCGGTTGAGCACACCCAGCTTCTGGGAGGCCGCCTTAGCAAGACTGGTAATATGGTCCATCCAAGAGTGAGTAGAAGAAAAAGAGACAACGAGAATACTGAGAGAAGATGAAGGTTTGATTTTTGTATTGTTGAAGTAAAAGGGATAGTCCTCTGGGAGTTCACGACGGGTAGACAGATGGAGAAACTGGGTTTTGGAAGCATTAAAGGCAACAAGGTTTTCTCTGCCCCAATTGGAAATGGTAGTTAGATCAGAAGATAAGTGTTGCATGGATTCATTACGTTTGTTTTTGAGGTATTGCTTGCTGGGGCGTTCTGGGAAACTAATTAAATAGTGTTAGGTAGAGTCGTCTGTATATGAATGGATAGGAATGGAAAGGAATGGAAGTACAGTTGAGAAGATAATTTATGAAAATTAGAAAGAAACTTGGAGATAGGATAGAGCCCTGAGGAACACCAGAGTTGATAGGATGAGTAAGTGAACGATGGCTGTCCACAACCGCAGCTATGGAACGGCCGGAAAGAAAATTAGAGACAAAGGAACAGATGTAGGGATAGAAACTGAAGGAAGGTAGTTTAGAAAGTAAAGATTTGTGCCAGACTCTATCGAAGGCCTTCGATATGTCTAGCGCAATAGAAAAGGTCTCACCAAAGTCCTGAAAGGAGGATGACCAAGAGATAGTAAGATAAGAAAGATCACCAGTAGAGCGACCCTTAACCCATAAACGGCGAGAAAGCTCATAAAAAGTTTTACTGGGCGAGGGCGGCAAAGCTCTTAAGAGGGAGGCCTAAAAAAAACATTTAAATGGCCCCAGTAGCACAAACAAATTTTTTTTTTTTTTTTTTTTTTCCTATACCTCATATCACTCCTCCACATCCCCTCCTTCCCCCCTTTCCCCTCCCCCTTCAATTATCACCTATTTTCCCTGTTATTCCCTAATTTGTTGGTATATTTTGGTGCTAACATTAGCAAAATGTGTGGAGGATGTGCTTACGTGCCTAGCGGGTGTGTTACATAAGCAAGTGTGTGTATGAGTAAGCTCAGTGTGGCTTGAGGCCTCGTGGAGGGAGGGGTTGCCTCAATTTTCTCCATAATTCATGAATGGGCTGGTCCATCTATATTCGCGATTTTGACCAGAAAAATTATATTTTCACTTGTTTTATTGTTGTTACAGGTTACTATCTTCATAGTGAAGGTAAAATAGGCTCATATGAATAAGTAATAACGATATTTATCGTAGAATGACGATTATAGGCCTGAATGGAGCCTATATGCTCGCCCATGGGCGAGTTCAATACCCCCCCTCGCCGTTGCCAGGTTAAGGAAGCCATACTGGCGATTTGAGAGTAGATTATGAGAATAGAAATGCTTAAGAAATTGGGAAGTAAGAATAGTTTCAAAAACTTTAAGAGATACAATAGATGAGAGAAATTGGACGATAGTTAGGGGTTGAGAGCGGTCACCCTTCTTTGGGACAGGTTGAATGAGAGCAAACTTCCAGCAAGAAGGGAAGACGTTAGAGGAGAGACAAAGACGAAAGAGTTTGCCTAGGCAGGGAGTAAGCACAGAAGCACAGTTTTTTAGTGCAACTGGAGGAACACCATCCGGACCATACACCTTTTTATTATTAAGCCCAGAGAGGGTAGAAAGTACATCTTTAGAAGAGCTAGCACCAGAATCATCCAAGGTGGAGCTTCTAGCGAAAGTTTGAGCGAAGAGTTAAATTAATTTTTTCTGCATTTTCTCAATAAATTATTAAATAAATCCTTGCCGAACTTTTTCCGCTGTTTTGAGGATTCCGTCTGTTTGATTGCCGGATAACCGGGGGTCTACTGTAGTAATAAAATAGTTTAACCACACTAATAGTAATTCATAGCTATAGTATGTGATCTATGACAACAATTGTACTGGTAAGTGGAAAAGTCTTATTAGTATAGCTTGTCATTAGAATAAATGCAATATACTGTACATAAAACAATGCATATTAAACAAAGCTATGAGAAAAGAACATATGATTACTTAAACATTTACTTGAAAGAAAGTGAATGGAAAGAATATATAATAATCTTGAATAAGCTTGAAGAATAGCTGAATAAATGCAATAACATTAAAGATACATGACATGCATTATACAGTAAAGTACTAACTCTATGAATGTTGCTACAGTACCTTAGAGATCCTACAAGAGATCAGCTAACCTATGCCATATTGGTGCCGCTGGTGTGATTAGCCTCTCATTCTATTTTCTATTCTATTTATTCAGGCCCATTCCCCATATTTTCTATTTATTAATTAATTTATTTATTTTTTAAAATGTAGACACAAAAACTAAACGTAAATTCACACATATCTAGGTCACCCAGGAGAAGACCAACAACACTCAATTATGTCCATACCCATAATAAATATTCCACAATACTGGTGCAGGATACATGATTTGGTCTTTGGTGATAATTTCTATATGATTTATTATGTTACCTCCACCAACCGACTTTACTCCTAAACTCAATTAATGAAATCAACAAATACATGTCGCAGTCCAGGGATTCGAACCTAGGATGCTCACACCGAAATTCAATTATAATATCACCCCTTTGTTTGATAATTACGGCACTAAAATGGCATCATAATAAATAATTGGCTGATATCTCTCACTGCAGGACCTCTATAGTACCCTACTGTGGATTAGTTAAATGCCGCAGTGGAAAGTAAAAAGTAGTACAGTAGTGTACATTTTTGCATTCTTTGTTCAGGTGGATTTACACAAGCACATTTTGCCAAAACTCATATCTGGCAGCTTCTGGAACATTGATAATAATTATGCCACATACAATAATCTACCTCCACTATAGTATTTCCACTGGTATCGGAAACTATATTGTAGGTAGATTATTGTATGTATGTGAGTAAATACATACATACAATAATCTACCTCCACTTTAGTTTCCGATACCAGTGCAAACAGTCTTAACATGTTGCCAGAATACAGATGCAGATCAAGAGTTGCTTAAAAAGCCCTTGTGTAAATTTATCTTTAGCTAGCCAGGCAAACAGAAGTTTGTGACTAGCTAATAATTAGTTAAGTTTTAGTGAGATTAGTTAGACATTTGTCTTTCCGGAAAATGTTTTTAAGAATATTTATTCAGTTTTATTGATGGCGTTAGATAGAAGGGAGAAAATTCCAATGCATGTTAACAACCCACCTTTAGCAGCTGTGTCAAGCTCTGGGTGTTGTTGTTGTTGTTGATGTTATTAAAGCCCTGGTGGATGTTGTTGTTGAGCTGGTGTTGTTGTTGTTACTGCCAAGCCCTGAGTTGTGTTTTTAGTGTTATTATTGTCAAGCCCTGGGTTGTTATTGTTGTTGTTGTTAAGCCCTTGATGTTGTTGTTAAGCCCAGGATGATGTTGATCCCTGGTTGTTTTTGTTTCTTTTATTGTCAAGCCTTGGATGTTTTTCTATATTGTTGTCAAGCTGTAGGTGTTGTTGTTATTGTCTTTGTCAAACCCTAGGTGTTTTTGTTGTTATTATTGTCAAACTATGGGTGTTACTGTTAAGCCTTGAGTAATGGAGGAGAGTGCTAGCCCTTTTGTTGTTCTTCTTAGCGGCTCTTAATACTTATTATTACCTCATGTATTTACTCAGGCCCATTCCCCATTTTTCCTATTTTTATCTCATACTAATACTATTATGACAGTACCATCATTAACTCATTAACTCTTTCAAAGCCAGACCTATGAGAGTTCCGTATGGAGCTCAGTGGTCTGGTTAATCTGCTCTACATAACTAACTAACTCTTTCAATATGGTGGCAGCATTTATATCTCATTTTGATGTTGGCCACATGTTTTACCCTATTGTTGTGTTTGTTGTTAGCTGCTTCTCAATATTATTATTATTATTGCTGTTATTATCATTAATCCTTTCAGTACCGCAATGCCTGTCTTCCTTTAATTCTGGCTAACATTAGAACATTTTATTCAGCTTAGGAGGGTCTTATAGTATCAAAGAGGTAAAAGATATCTTGATTATCGATATCCATTTGACTCGCTCACATATGTACTTCCTAAACTGCTTACTGTAAAATGATCTATTATAGTCTAAATTAAGTTATTTAAAGATGTTATCGTAGTGAAGGGATGAATATTTTCAGACAGTTCAAAGAGTATTGTGTCCTCTATATCTTAAATAACTTAACTTGCTCATGTAGTAATGTACACCCTATGTGGTGGATTGTGTTCTTTTATTTAATAATTTTCATTTTAGTAAGCGTTGTTTCCACATAGCGATTTTGATAATTTAATTTAACTTTATATTGTCCTTCCCCCAATTTTGGTTTGTTTAGTTTGCAAGTTTTACATTTTAATACAGCGAGTAGGCTATAAATTTGACTAGGAGTGTAAACTTTTCTTGATCAAGTTGAAACAACACAATTTAGTTTGCCTCAATTTCACAGTAAGCTTTCAAAACAAAACACAGACTTCAGTAAACATTTATCTTGTCTCTAAGAAATACGACAATAAAGTTACAAATAAACTACAAATAATATTTTTGCATCGTAGCTTGCAGTAAGACAAAACTGTTTTAAATAACTAGCAGTAATATTTTGCATCATATCTCAGACTAAGAGAATAATGTATTACATAAACTACCTGTCAAATTTTGCATCATATCTCGGACTAAAATAGTAATTTGCCGTCCTAAGTAACGCTACTGTTAAAGAAAGAGAGAAGTATGACTAAGATGTGTAGAGTATAGTTGTATTGTATGTGGTGTGTCCCTTAAGTGTGTTATAGGCATGTATTCCTGGACAAACCTCATAATTGTTGATGGAAATTACTATAGCTTTGCCGGACTCCTAGCCAGTCAAAAATGACTTGCTAGTTGTTGTAATTGCAATCAATACTAGAACATTATCACAGTACTCTCACTGCAATCACAACAGCTAACATATCATACTTACGGGCTTGGAATAGAACAAAACTAGAGTAATTACCAGCGACAAAGATGGAGTTTTGCGGTGCTACAGTATTATCCTGTTAACCTATCTATCTATCTATCTATTGCCTGACGCCGTGATCCCCGAAGGGGTGGCCACGAACGAACCGCCCCCATGCACCTCTGTCCCCAGTCAGTCGACGCCCCTCCCCCCAACCAGCACCGCCTTCGTTCATGTAGTTCCTCACTCCATCCTTCCACCTCATATTCGGTCTACCTCTCCCCCTCTGTCCCTCCACCTCGCTCTCGTACACCCTCTTAGTCATTCTCTCGCTTTCCATACGTTCCATATGGCCGAACCATCTCAAGTTGTTCCTTTTCACACTTTCCAGCACATCTACCTCCACACCACACCTCCTTCTTACTTCCTCATTAGTCTGTCTATCCCTCCATGTAACTCCGCACGCACTCCTTAAGTAAGTCATTTCCACTGCTCTCACTCTTGGTCTGAGTCTCTCAACCAACGTCCATGCTTCGCTTCCGTAAGTCAGTGTCGGGATTACCACACTGTCATGCAAGGACTTCTTCACTTCCATACTGACCACCCTATTTCTTGTTACTGCTTTTAGCGTTCCTACAACCCTCTTCCCCTGTTGTACCCTCTCCCGCACCTCTTCATCCATAGTCCCATCTTTACTCAACACACTGCCCAGATACTTAAAAGAGTTGACGATCTCCATAGCCTGACCGTTCAGCTTCACCTCACACTCTGTGACTTCACCCCTTTCGAAGACCAGAGGTGTTATAGTGCTACCCTGGTGGTGTTGCAGGGTTACTCTAGTGTTATAATGTTATCTTGGTGGTGGTATGTATGTATATATTTTATAGTATTATTCCGGTGTTATGATGTTATCCTGGTGGTGTTGCAGTATTATCCCGGTATTATAATGTTATCCTGCCTGGGTGTTGGTCGTGTGCACTATAGCACCTCAACAGAGTGCAGGCAGGGCGTGGACTCCGCCTGTACCCGACACCAAGGAGACAAACACAAATAAGTCAAAACATAAATTAGGGTTACATACCAACAAAATTAGGGTTCCATACACAAATGAAAGATAAAGTGAGTAAACCCTCCACCAGTATGTATAGTATTTTGGCTTATTTTGATAATCATCTTCCAAATACAGTACAGCTTAAGTATTCCCAATAAAAATCGACAGTAAAACATATATGTTGAAGTTCTAAGGAATAATATTACCAATACTTATATGAGAGCTCTCCTTCAAATGAAAATACAAACAATATGTATTACAATGCTATGGAAAAGCTTAAAGCCGTATTTATGAAAGGATGACCATGGCTTGTAATCCTAGACAAACCCCATCATTGTCAGTGATGATTACTATTGGTTTGCAGAATTCCTAACTAGTCAATAGGATATGCTAATTGTTGTAATTGCAAGGAGTACTGCAACATGATTACAGTAAGTACGTCTCATTGTGATTACAAAAACTAGTGTATGATATTGAATGGCTAGGAATATAGGAAAACAACAGTAATTACCACCGATGGTATTTGTCTAGTAATACAAGCCTTAGTGTTAGCAAAGTGCCTGTTATACTGTGTGACCAAGGTGATGGAGGGATCACAGGGAGGAGGGGGGGGGGGGAGGAGGAAAAACATAATCAACAGAGAAGCAGCATTACAGATAGAAAGTAATTGTTGGGGTTTTAAATATAATTCGAAATCTTGCTAGAAATAATATTTTAAAACTAATGAAAAACACTTAGTGACATGCTTCGAGAGACATATACTTCTCACCTTACTGATGCAGTCTACTTTAAAATTTCTAAGGACATAATTATATGAAATATTTCCTGAATAAAAACAGCAAGTACTGTGAGCCTTTCGATTATCATTAACATACCAGTACTGTACATACACTTTAAAGACTGCGTGTTACATAAGCAGTACAGTACCAGTCTCACATCCTAATGGCATCATCCCAGGCATTCCCGTTCAGGATGGATTCATTTGTAAAAGATTTACCAATTTTTGTTTTTCTATTTTTAAGCGGTAGCCTGCTTAAACTATATTAGTTGGTGTAACGGTTTCAGAAGTTGACGTCTATCATATGGGCTGCCACTATTTTTGTATTTAAAGTGTCTACTTCGAGTGATTTTTCGAATCGGGGACAAAGCCCCCCTCAACTTATTATTGTATCCCACGGCAGTCAAAATAGAAAGGAACCTGATCGCGAGCGTCCGTATAGTGTAAACAAGGCGGGCAGTACGCCTGCATACTACATCCTTGCCCTTTTTTCCATACAGTACTGTATACAATAGGATATTTAATACAGTACACTCGACCAAAAAACAATCTTTACACTGGTGAGCAATAGAAACTTGTGTTAACGAATAAATTGGGTGAAACATACGTATTATCAAAAGATTTTAAATCACTTCCAGAATATTTAGAGTTAGTGTAAAGATTGTTTTTTTGGTCGAGTGTACATCATCTGAAGGAAATACTGATAGGCTCGCAGTAGTAGTGGCAATTTCAGGAAATTTGTCTTACTCAAGGAAAAGTTACAAAACAGAAATTATTTTGAGGCCAATACTAATTCTAATTGACAGTATTTCTATAAATATAATATTGAAATCTCCGGCAAAAAATATATAATTTTCCTGTAATAAAATTAACTTTGTTTGCTAAACTATGATATATCTAATCAAATTAATTTGGTTGACTAAACTATGAAAATTAAATATATCTAGATAATCATTAACCCTGAAAATTATGAACTGGATAAGCATATTCAAAATATAATATATTTTCTAGATATTAAAATGTTAAAGACCCAATGATACCTACCTTGTGAAACAATTTTTTTTTACCTTTTTAAACTGCATTAATGACAGTGTAAAATGTATGTTAATCACTATATATTCAATACATGAATACTAAGGTAGACCAGTAAAGATATTGAACAACATCAATGATCCCCTCAAGCTTTGTTATAATTATGTAGTAGTCATTCCCTATTTGGTATCATAGGATTTTTCAGTTGTACAGTCGTGAGCACTAATAAGGGCACACCCTTTTGAATCTTTGCATTCTAAGATGTCAAGTTCCGAAGCATTTGGATATAATATAGCATTTCTCTCATGGGGGTACAGGGGCCATTATATTTACAAGAAGGAAAAGAAGAATATGTCTCCTGTGTCTTACTGCGTGTCGTACAAGGTAACCATGGCTCTAGTTTTGGACCAATAGTCATCCTATACAGCAAAGCCTTGTTATTAGTGTTGTCTTGGTATGGCAGTGTTGAGGCTGGTGGGGAATGGATAGGGGCTACAGTGGACTCTGCTGGAGTCTTACTGAGGTGCTGCTTAGTACTATGCCAGCATCAGCCACAATGATGACATAGTGTGGCAGTGTTGTGGCAAGACTATGTTGTTCTACAGTCCAAGTTGCCCAACGGCGGTCTATTGGCAATGAATTGTATTATCTCATTATCCCATTGTTTTGCAAGTTTTACATATTAATTTGATATAATTCAAATGGGTGCATTGCTATTAGTGCTCACAACTGTACATAATATAAGTACATTACCATTAAAATAGTTTTTAACCACAATCAAAATAATTTGCACAATAACCTGTGAGAAGGTAACTGGATATCAGTGGGTCTTTAATACCAGTAGGGAAATAGTTTGGGAAGACTCATACTGTATTTACATCTTACCTTTTGCACAGAAGATGGGCCAACTAAAAATGACAACTTAGCCCACAAATAATATATTTGACACCCACGACTAATATCAATACTGTATAACTAATAATAAAGTATATATAAGAATATTATGTGAATGTGACAAAGATCAGGAAAAAGAAACAATTAACATCAACGAAGATCATTATCACAACAGTGAACAAACATCCCAAAAAATAACTTACACCCAATTCAGCACATTCATGGAAACTTGCATAGTGCACCATTGTTATCAAAAATAAGATAAATAACAAAAATTATGAGGTGGGAATAGCAAATGAGAATTAGACTAAATAAATGAATTATCCTGTAAGGTAGATTGGTATCAGTAGAAAAGACAGATAAATACATAAACAACTTACAAATAAGATAGAAAAATAAATATGACCATGGAAAAAAGGTCTTACTGCCACTAAAGTAATTCCAGCAGCTTTGTTCTGAGGGCCATTTGTGTCGAAGTGAAGAGTGGGCTAGAGAGAAAACTTACAAAATGGACTAAGCATATCAAATGCTATAAAAACGAATAATACAAAAGGTCTAAATTATTAGGAACACAAAAAATAATCCCTTACTGCCATCAGAGTCATTCCTGCAGTATTGTATTAGGGGCCATTTGTGTCAAAGTGAACACCCTACGAGAGAAAAACTTGCAAAATGGACTAAATATATTACAAACTACACAAATAAATAAATAATATGGAAAGTCTAAATTAAGAAGAAACACTAAATCCCTTACTGCCCTCAAGAGAAATTCCGGCAGCCTTGAGTTGTGAGCCATTGTGTTGAAGTGCAGACCCAGCTATAAAGAAACTTACAAAATGGACTAAACATATCATACGCTATACAAATAAAACGATACTGTAATAAAGGTCTAAATAAATAAAAACATATCAAAATAATCTCTTACTGCCATCAAAGTAATTCCGGCAGCCTTGTGTTGGGGGCCGTTAGTGTCGAAGTGCAGACCTAGTTTGTGGGACACGCGCAGGTGGAGGTTACGGTCCAGGGCCTCATCATCCTTGGAAATTATAATAAAAGGAATAATAGTGAATAAATTAATGCTTAAAACAAATGCAAATGGTCTGCATGGTGAGACTAAATGATGGATCATCTTACTATAAGAACAGTGTAACTCATTGTGAATTAAACTTGGTTTTCTTTCATTAATATTTTGTGTCATGCCCCAGTCAAGGTTCTCAGTTTTCAGTTTTCTCTTATTTTCTTCAAGCTAATGTTCCATGAATAGGAAATAATTTAACTCCATTTACTTGCGAGCATATAACTCAAACTCTAGTGGCATCAAGGGAGATGTGAACTCGTACCATCCTCAGCTTCCAAAGACCCATGGCAGAAGCCAATAAAACTAGGCCCAGATATGCTAACCAATATCAACTACTGATTGATATGTATGAAAGAAATAACTAAATTATACCATATACTGCATTCGCAAATCAAATGCTTTAATATGACAATTATCTGGTGATGGGCTGGTCTATCAGAGTGAGAACTGAGCGATCTCTGCCATACCCATAGCTTACTCTGACTCTTCCTTTTACTTTTATATTTTCTAGATCTCTTCCGTGGATTGACCTCCCAGTCTACCTAGATTGGAAGCTAAAGCGTCACATTTTTTCCTTTGCCCCTCAACTTTCTCTTCATAATTGCTGAGGGGCACAGGGCCCTGGGTGGGCTTTGGTTTCCTGGGTGTTTCCGCACCCTCCTCAGCTCCCCGCCATGGAGTGGCTTCGGTCACCCAGGCTTTATTGAGGTCGGCAGTGAGAGTTCTGTGGGGGCACACGGTTATGGCCTTGGCCTTGCTCGGGGCCTTGGGGCTGTTCGGCCAGGCAGCTTGGGGAACAACAACAACATATGACAATTATAATGTGCAGATAATGAGTATTGCATTATTTGCACTGCTCTAATTATGTTTTCATACTTTGATTTTCGAGTACCCGTACTTTACAGTAAAAACCTGTTTATCCATACTACAAACAAACAAATATTTTTACTATATTAATTTTTCACAAATTTCCATTGCAGGATAATTTTTGTGAGTATTTGATTTTATAATTTTAAACCCCTGCATTAGGCAGGGGTTGAATTAGATAAGAAATTTAGGAAAACAGCCTGTATAACAAACAGTCATTTGGTCATTATTGTATCCATTTAATACTATGAAAGAAGTTTCTGTTTAATCATAACAATGGCATTAACCCTTAAAGATCGGGACCCGACTTAAGTCCGAATAGAAAAATTTGGACTATGTGGCGGGGCCCGCCTTAAGTCCGAGTGCAATTTTGGCGCAATATTGGCTCTGAGAGAGAGACGAGTGACTGGAGGAGCATGGGTTACCTCATGACCGCTCGCCACGGCCGCCGTGGACCTACTGAGATTTACTCCACTTACATCCACCCTCACTCCCTCGCTACATACGTAATTATATAAAGAAATTACCGTATTTTATCGATTTTGCCCTTCGGTTGCACGATCGTTGCAAGACAATCAGTGATCGTAGAAGGATGGTTCAGGTGTCATTGGAAAGCTCAATTTACGCCCTTTCAGGGATACATACTTGTATTACGCTCTGGGTCTTGTTTATGCATGAAAAAGAGCACGGAAACAACCCCATTTATGGTAAAAAAAAAACGCTGTGCGGCACGGTCAAATATACCGCCTAGGCCGCTCGTAAGGTGTTAAGATAAAAAGGCTCTTGACTGTACTGCAAGTAACAAATATTTGCACTTCTCATGGTCAAATATGGTACACTAATATTTACTCACAGACACCCAAGGATGATCCAAAACTTCCTGTGCACTGAATCTCTTCTCTTGGTCCACCTGAATCATGTTGACAATAAGTTCCCGAGCAGACTCTGAGATGTCGTCCCAGTAAGGGCTATGGAACTCATAGTACCCGCGCAGGATCTGGTCAAACAGTTCCTCCTGGTTGTTGGTGGGAGACACAAATGGAGGGAACCCACATAGGAGGATGTAGGTGATGACCCCTGTTGCCCAAATGTCAACCTGCAATGAACATGTAACTCTCAGTATAATTAACTGCACCAACCAAGTGTTGGTCCGAACAATACAGTACAATGTGTACAAAAAACACATATTTTGATATACTGTACATACTTATACAGTATATCCATGTCATTGATATCTGATCCAGCCTTACGAGGGCTTCTGCCCAGTAGGCTGTTGACAAATAGTTATTATTATTATCTGATACTTATGCTGATTGATAATCTTGATGTTATTACTGATGATAGCCTTCTTGGTACAGTAGTAGCCTCAAGGTAGGCAGATAGGCTGTATATATGTACAGTCGTGAGCACAATTAGCTACACATTAAATTCAATCAGTATTGAATACAAACGAGACAATACAATGTTTTATTTCATTCCGAATGCTTCAAAATTCTGGTTCAGATTCAAATGAGTGTAACCTTATCTAAGCTCCTGACTGTACAGTAAACCCCTCTTTTTTTTTTTGACTAGTCAGTGGTGAAGATGTTGTCCAGAAGTGTGAAATTTCCAGAAGAGTGGAACAACAGTCTTTCACACTTTACCTCAGATTTTTAGAAATTTTCTTGAAAGACCATGGTCAAAATAGGAAAGACTGAGGTAATATTTAAACTGAATACCATGTGTCCAGACATTTACCTAACTAATTTTGGACTTTTAACTCACTCTTTCAGAAAAAGCCTGAAAGAGCAAGGTCAATTCCGAACCAAACATCATCCTAAACCCTTGGGTTTCCAGAAGACTGGGGTCTAAAAGACAAGGGTTAAAACTAGGCTTTAAAGCCGGTACCACAGAAGCACTTTTTCCCTCAACTTATATCTACAACAATGGTCTGGCAACTTACGAGGTAAACATTTAACTAATTCTGTCACTGAAAATCATCAATCTTCAATTTAGTTTCCAATACCAGTGCAAAGATTCTACAAATTTTGCTGGAAAAATATTGACTATCAAAAGTTAAGGGTAAAAATGTGTCTGTCTCGAGTCAGCCTCCACCCCCCCCCAATGAGTACCCGGTATACAGTATAATAAACTCCAGAATTAAACCAATACAAACCTTAAGGCCATAGCCGGACTCCTTCAATATCTCCGGAGCCACATAAGTTGGTGTGCCACAGACGGTGTAGAGCGGCTCCGTTACTTCCACTGCCAGGCCAAAGTCACCCAGCTTCAAACTCTTGCTGTTATCATTGCGCTCCACAACCTGAACCAAATATTAAGGAGAAAGGTTTATTTTTAAGTTGATCATTTCATATATTTAATTTTTTTTTTTCCCCTCCCTAGACCTCCATCAAACTTTCATGACCAACCTATTTTAGTTGCTTCTTATATACATACAGTACATAATAATTATATAGAACAGTATTGGTTTATTGAGAATAAACATGATCAGCTCTTTGTCAATTTTAACACAATCCCAGCCATAAATGTAAACCTTGCAAGGTCCAATTCCAAGGCAAAATATCACCTTCAAAGGTAACCAACTTACCAAGAGATTTTCCGGTTTAATATCCCTATGCACTATAGATCTCTGGTGCAGGTAGTCTAGTGCTGAGGTAAGGTCCCGCACCATACAGCTGGCGTCCTGCTCTGTGTACCGGGTCGCACTCGCTATCGCATCAAATAAGTCCCCTCCCTACACCATAGGGAAAAAATAAATAATAAAAGAAAAGGTTGCAAAAACATGAGATTATGCTCACTGTCTCCCTGCCTGCACCATTGAAAAGAAAAATATTAAATAATAAATACATAAAAAAAAAAAATAATAATAATATGAGATTATCTTTTTGCAATGTATTCAAACATATTGCTGGCTACATATTATCTTATTTGAAGCTTTTACATTATTACATAAATATAAAATATTGCTAAATTTCCTTAAGTACACAATATATACGGTATGTTTCATGAATATGCTGTTGCAGTCACTAAATCTGATACATATTGAAGCCTCAAACTGCTTTAGGGGGGTCACCTGCCTTTTTTATATCCTTTTCTCTCTTTCTCTAGCTTGTATCCATTCGGCCCCATTCAGCCTACTGTTTTAAGATGTTTACCCCCATCCAGGTGTCAATATTTTCCTGGTGAGCGGTAGCGAGCCAGCAAATGTATAATTTTGTTTTTAGAGCAAGTTAAATTTGTAAATTTTTCGATAGAAAAACTTCTCCGGCGAAACCGGATTTCTCCATACAATGCTGGCTCGCTACCGCTCGCCAGGAAGATATCGACACCTGGATGGGGATAAACGTCTTAAAACAGCTGGCTTAATGGGTACAAGCCAGAGAAAGAGAGAAAAGGAGAGAAAGAGAAAAAAAGCAGGTGACCCCCCTTATGTTATGTGAAATGAAAATAACTGTGACTATTCAAATGTTATACTGTACTGTACCAAGACTATTGTTTCTCACCTTGACTAGTTCCATGACGAGGTAGAGATAGTCTGTGGTATCAAATTCTTCTAATAAACTTACAATATTTGGATGGCTAACCTGGAAAACAAACATTAGTTGATATAAAAATAGGAAGATAATACAGAACAAATATACATATAGCATGAATTAACAAATATCGTTCTTAACACCACTAACTCCCATTGAAATTACTGAAAGTATATGATCCTCCGGGGATTCGAACCCAGGAAACCACATACAGAACTTGGTACTTATAACCGAAACTACCACTAATTATTTCTCAATATTTGAAGGCTATTATATAATAAGGATGTTGCAAAGATCATATTAAAATTTGTTTCAACCTCCAGAGATACATTTTATGTGCACTATATAAAGCACTGTAAAAACAAAAAACTCTCCCTATTGACGGCAGTGAAATTCTTATTAAGCCCCTTACTGTTAAAATAGATGCTGATTTCAATAATTCATGGGGGGGGGGGGGGGGGGGCAAAGCCCCCCCTCAACCCATCCTGTATCCAAAGGCAAAACAAAATGTATATTTATTCTGAAAATGACTTACATCCAAGTGTTTTAAGATCGTTGGATAATGGGAGAAATAAAGTTTTCCGGGGATTGTAACTACTGTATAATGATGAAAACTACCTAAAACCAAACAGAAAAACCATGGGGAAATTAGTGGTAGTTTCGGTTATATTTTCCCAGAACTTACACACTTTAACCGTTGGGAGAGGGGATCCGGCACCAGGTGGACTAGATAATAGTCAGTCAGGCACACCTGACCTGGGGAGCTGGTGTATATGAACGGTCATGTCTGGATGTGAGGTGGGCGGGCATTGTAGTGGTGGCTTCGCTGCGTGTCTGCCTGCTGAGATCAGAATCTCTTCGGGAGGTCTGGGACCGGGGGAGTGCTGAAGGCCTTTATTGATCCTTGGTCTCTGTGTCTTCTCCTGGGTGACGTAGATGTGTGTGAATTTATTATTTTGTTTTTTATGTTGTGTTGTGCTGTCCCTGTTCAGGCTCTGTATCGAGTTGGCCACCCCCAGCTATGGGTCTCACTTCTGAGAGTTTCTGGACACTTGCTAAGTTTGTTTAGATTTAAATTAATTAATGATCTGAACATTTTAAGTCCGATATGTTAATAGTGTGTACTAGGGAATCACTGTTAGTGAAAACAAGTTATAAGATATTGTTCTTCCGTGTGGGTTTGGCAATATGCATTCCGTTATTGCCGTCTATCAATCTCTTTAATTTTTTTCTTGTGGCAAAAGATCTCCCTTCAGGATTCCCTACTAACTGACTTATCGAAAACAGCAACATGTATTATTTCAACAGTTAATAGCAAGAGAAGAAACAAAACTAATTTTAAACTAAATCTGATAAGTACACACTAACTATCTAATTCTAGAATAAATATGATAAACAAAAACTAATAATTAAATATTTTTACAGTAAATTGCATGAGAAAACAAAATCTAATATTTTACTAATTCTGATAAATGATAACTCACCTGCCGCAATATATACACCTCACTCTCAATCATGTGTTCCTTCCCCCGACACTTGGTTTTGTCTATTATCTTAAGGGCGAACTCTTCCTTAGTGGCTCGGCATACACACCCGCGCACCTCAGCAAAGTTGCCGTCTCCTAGGATACGGCCTACTGAGTATCTGAGGAAACATTTTCATATTATTAGGAATATATTGGAATGCATATACAGGCATACATAAGATTTAGTCAAACGAATTAGCTCTTTGTCCACTTTTTATACAATCCCACTCATAACTAATCCTCACATGGTTAATTTCCAAGGCAAGAGATTACCTTCGAAGTAAACCAGGTGAAGAGCAAACGCTACCAGAGAATCTGTTAAAATTCCACAATAAAAATAACATCTATCTTAAATGGCTTAGATACATGCATGCATGCATGACAGACATGCATGCATGTTAGAGTCATAAACACCCAAAGGTGGTTGTGGAAATAGAGAGGGTAATCCCAAACTGCAACACAGCAGTAATGTGGGAGTTTCCAACTCCAGCACCACTTCGCCACCCTCCAGGAACCATATAACACAGTTAGGAGTGCTATAATACTCCCAACTACAGGGCCATATAAGTCTTACTGATGCCCTGAACAATATTGTTAACCACTTTGATGAAACTGGTCAACTGACCTGATACACCTTCCAGTAAAGATACATGCTCTGACCAAAATGTTGGCCACAAAATGTGGATGATAGGTACCACTCACCTACCAAATGTCCTCATCATTATCAATAAAACTTGCATGTAATACAAATATTCACCAACCACCCCCTTTCTCCATCCCAGTCTGTATATTAGGTTGAAAATCTTCCCAAGGGACCCCACAATTGTACCTATGCCGCAAACAGCTTACTTGGATGTAACAATTGAAGGGAAGATGATGTTCTCTAGTCCTCCACAAGCCACGTGACCGTTGTGTTGGTAGTTCTGTACCTGGGGCTGGTGGCTCAACCGCTTGTGAGGGGACTGGCCACGAGACTTACGAGTACATCTCGGTAAACTCCCTGGAAAAAGATCAACACTATTATCAAACTAACAAATAAACAGACATTACAGTAGGCCTACTTCACATTAGAGATTCTATGCTGTAGTAACAAAAATCAGCAAACCTCCACCGTCTTGGTGTTACTGGTGATATCTTTGTCTCTTCACTATTAAATATCTCTACAGTATATCGATAATCAACTTTTGGGAATATTGTTACGGATATATAGCTTGGTCTTTTGATATATATTTTACAAGTTCAAAAATATAATAAAATCCTTGTTTTATTTAATTTATATTTGTTTATTTTTGTCTATGTGAGTGAGGGAGACAAAAGGCAGAACTGCCTGTGACGAGTGCCTCCCCCAGAGTTGAAAGAGTGACAGGGCCAAGATCAAGGGACGTTCGAGCCAAAATGCCTGGACACACAGAGTTTGAAGCAATTTAAGCCATAGGTTGAGGGAAAGACTGATTCTGGGAGAGAGTTCCAGAGCTCAGCTGTTGAATAGAAGAAAGATTGAGAATAACGTTGCACTCTTGGGTTGGCGAGTTGCAGAGTAGGGGTGGGATTGTGTTACACAGTTACTTGTTCGTCAATGTACTGTTGGAATGGCTGTGGATGTGTGTGGAGTCTATTTTAGCCAATTGGCGACATCGGAAACGAAGGCTTAGGGTGGATCTGTATGGTACCATTCTCACTATAGACGGTACCGTCTCGCCCGAAGGTTTAGGTAGCCATCAGCTTAGGTGAACCATGAGAGCTCTACCTACTAGGCTACGGACTGTGTGTTGCAAGACGGGTGCTACGTGCTCTACGAAGAGGGGGTGGTATACACTGAGAGAGCTCTGAGGAACACTGATTATTGTAATAGCGGTAGAATAGTGAGAAAGATGCAACATTGCGGCGAAGAGAGAGGGACTGCAGAGAATTGGTGAGTGGATTTGAGTTAATGAGATGGAAGGCTTTCTTTTCTACTTTGTCTAGAAGTGCTGCGTGAGAGGATCCTCCCCAAACGTGTGAACAATCCTCAATAGAAGGACGGACTGTGCCCCTGTACAGAGCAAGAAGCTGCGCAGGGGTAAAGAATCCCCGGAGGCGGTTGAGCACACCCAGCTTCTAGGAGGCTGTTTTAGCAAGAGTGGTAACATGATCTTTCCAAAACAAGATCAGAAGAAAAAGAGACACCGAGAATATTAAGAGAAGATGAAGGGTCACTTTCTATGTTCGGTTGTTGAAGAGTAGGTCATAGTTTTCTGGAAGGGGGCGACGAGTAGACAGATGGAGAAATTGAGTTTTGGATGCTTTGAAAGTAACATGGTTTTCTCTGCCTCAATTATAGATAGTAGAGAGATCAGAAGATAAGTGCTTTATGGCCTCCTTACATTGCTGTGAATTATGTTGTGGAAGGCTAGTTGAATAGTGTAATGTAGAGCATATGAGTGAATGGGGCTGGAGGTGCAGTTGAGAAGGCACCAAAATGACGTCCAATGAAAAAGATATTCACTCTCTTATACTACAGGATCTCTACTTCACATAAGTAAAATGTCTTCCAAACTGCTGCATGGAGAAAATCCAGACATTAAATTTAAAATAATAATATTTCAGTACACCACATAAATCCGGGTAGATGGGACTCGTCAGCCTTGGTTGGCAAACAACAACTGATTCAACTCCCAATATCTACCATTCTTTCCTACTAAACCCAATCATCTACCCATAGTTCTCATTTTCACCTCCCTCATCACACCATCCATTTATACTCTTAACAGCCACGGTGACATTACACAACCCTGTTGCAAACCTACATTTACCTGAAACCATTCACTCAACTCATTATTTTGTACTATAACATATGCTCTGCTCTCTTCATAAAAACTCTTGACTGCTCTTAACAAATTTCCTTCAATTTCATAAATCCTTAGTACCTTCCACATTGCTTTTCGATCCACACGATCATACGCTTTTTCCAAATAATTATAATTATAATAATAATAATAAATCAAGAGCAAAAGATGGGAATGAACTTAGTGTTGTGATTGTACCTGGCCCATCAAAGACTGCGAGGGGTGACACTGCTCGGCCTCGTGGCTTGGGTGAAGGCATACGGCGGGGACGTCTCGGGCTTAATGGACACTTCACTAAAGGCTGGATGGTTTTGCATTCTGAAATAAAATAAGCACATACTGTAAGCAATATGTTAAATGTATCAAAGAAATACATATACTGTACCCAATTCACACAAGAACTATAAGACATATAATTGAAAAAATAGGCAAATTGCTGCCAAATTATGTACTGTACTGTACATACTGGA